>CM076614.1:14998688-15598688 GCA_038502775.1 Hippodamia convergens | reverse complement strand
ACAGAACTTAATTCTGAACAAATCCCATGCTCTAAGGTTCTTCTGAGGAACATTAATTCCAACATTTTCCAGAAGATAAGGACAGTCGATGAAATTGTGTACGATTTTATAAATCAGCATAATGCTAAAATTGCGCCGTCTCGTTTCGAGAAGAGTGAGCGACAAATTATCACGAATACTTTCGTAGTTTATGAATTCGCGAGGTAAGCTCCATTTATATGCTATCCACTTCAAAAATTTATTTTGTACCCTCTCAATGGTGTGAATATGAATTCCATAATAAGGCGACCATACTACGCAGGAATATTCCAGAATGCTTCTTACGTGCGCAATGTACATCATTTTTATTGTGGGAACTCCAAAATGCTTCATATTTCTTTTAAGAAAACCAAGCATCCTGAGAGCCCTAGCGGACACATTTTCAATATGAGCAATAAAGTTCAAATTGACGTCCAGCAGGACTCCGAGATCTCTTATCACATTAACTGCTTTCAAGTGGGATCCATTTATCGAATATTCAAAAAATACCGGTGCGTTGTTCCTATAAAATCTCATGGTTTGACATTTATCCACGTTGAGTTCCATGTCATTTTTAGAACACCATTCATCAATGTTGTTAATATCCATCTGTAACAGCAAACAATCCTGCAAGGTTTTGACAACACGAAACACTTTCAAATCATCCGCGAATAGTAGAAATGAACTGAAATTTATGGAAGATTTAATGTCATTGATAAAACATAAAAATAAAAGCGGCGATATCGGTGAACCCTGCGGGACGCCTGAACTGACATCTATACCTTCAGAACAAACGTCCGAAATTCGGACATATTGCACTCCCTGTGTTAAACGTTCGGAGATCCAATCGAGCAAAGGTGATCCAATGCCCAGTGCCCTGAGCTTGATGATCAGTAGCCAATAAGGAACCCTATCAAAGGCCTTAGAGAAGTCAGTGTAACTTGCATCAATCTGCAATTTGTCATCCATTGCAGACATAATTACATCTATAAAACATAATAGATTCGTCGTAACTGATCTACCAGAAATAAATCCATGCTGCTCATTTATGAAAATTCTTCTGAAAATGGGTGTTATCTTATTCGTTATGATCGCATCAAGAATTTTTGGGATATAAGAGCTCTTCGTCACTGGCCTATAGTTCATTATGTCACTGACGTCACCCGATTTGTACACTGGAGTGATATAGCTGGATTTCCAACGATTTGGATATTTACCTGTACTTACAGATAAATTGAATAGAAAACATAAGGGTTTCGATAAAATTGAGGAACACCTTTTCAATAACAAAGCCGACACCTTGTCCGGTCCGCAATCGCTTTTTTCAGGCAATGCTTGCAGAAGTTCGAGAACTTCCTGTTCAGAGAAACAACAATGTTGAATATCAATCGTTCTATCATAGTAAACCGTTCGGTTACTATCAATACTGGGCCCCTTGTAAATACCCGAAAAATATTCTTTGAAAAGTTCTGCAGTACTGATGTTGTTGCTTGCAGTTTTCTCTTTGAAGAACATGCTTTTCGGGAGTCCCTTCTGGGTCTTACGATCATTGATGAACTTCCAAAAATACTTAGGGTTGCTACAGATCTCAACTTCCACTGATTCTATGTATTTTCTGTAGCATAAGTCTGTCTCCACCCTACACCTATCTCTGAGATTTTTGAACAAAAAATAGTCTCCAGCATCACCACCTTGTTTATATCTCTTATGAGCTTTTTTTTTCTCTGATATTATTTTCTTTAACTCGTTCGAAAACCAACAAGGAAAATTGTATTTTTTCCTGATCTTTTCAGGAACATACAATTTAATTCCATTTGAAAGAACCTCATAAAATAAGTCGGTGCATGTTTCAATTTCTATGCCGTTCAGAAGAGGAGTCCAGTCGATACTATCCAGATATATCATTAGACTGTCATAGTCAGCATTTTTGAAGTCATAGAACGAATAAATTGACTGTTCAATATCCGGAATCGCTTCACTGAAAACCGAGAAATATAAAGTTGGATGATGTCTATCACATGTCAAAAGATGATCATGAGCCAATTCAACTTTTACCTTGGAAGAGTGAGCGAATATAAGATCCAACTTGACGTCATTACAATTTTTTACCCGATTCAGTTGGTCCAAACCCAACGTGGACATTGTGGCAGCTATGACAGAATGGTTAAAAGAGCTTTCGCCTTTACCGATGTTGCATCGATCCCCCAATTCACTCCAGGTATATTAAAATCTCCGCAACAGATTATCTCTGCTGAAGAATATTGATCCATTATAGCCTCAAGATCGTCACAGTGAGTCTCATATTGTGTTGCTGTGCTGTTCGGTGGAATATAGACGTTTGAAAATATTAAAGTTTTTGATCTCAAAACTTCGGGAGAACTCTAAAAGTACACCTATTCAGCTCGATATTCTACACACATCATATACATGATGATTCGGTTCTTTAAGAACTGTGTGGATCTTCAGAGTGATCCCACAAAATTAGCTGAATATTATGCGATTACGCCAACTTCAAATCAAGAATGAGTTACGGAATAGTTTTCTATGGAGCGCATAAATATAAATAACATCTTCGTCACACAAAAGAATGTTCTAAGATTTATTCTTGGTCTTGAGTATGTAGAATCCTGAAGAAGTTCATTCAGAGAGAATAAGATTCTCACAGTGCATGCAGTTTTCATTCAAGAAAGCCTATACTTCGTTATCCGAGTTTTTGAAAATGACATTAACCAAAACAGTCATGAGAGGAAAGTCCCGTACTTTTTATATTCTTTTCATATCCTAGGTATCATCTTACAATGACTGAGAAAGGTTGTAACTATTCTCGCTTGAACTTGAATATGTTCAATAGACTGCCAAGTCGCATTAGAGGAGAAACAAATTTTAAAAAATGTAAACATGGAATGCTGATGGCATGAGAGTTCTATGATATACTAGAATATCATTATAAATTGTAATTTTTTTTAACAATTATTTTTCTGCTACTTGTAGTTACTAGAAATAAGGGAATTATTCATTCGATTCTACTCTATTGTGAAGATAATGCCTTTGTTCTTCATCTGGGGAAATGCTTGAAATTTCGTATACTAGGAATAACAATAAAGTTTCAAATTGCAGTCATCGTGAACATCTTTCCTCTTTGTCAGATGAAATCAATTATATGGACCCGAAGATGACTCCTATAAATAACTCGAGGTAGGTAACCGTTCTGAAGTTTATCGATCGTGTAAAACGACTTTCTTCATTATTCAGAGGTAAAATTTTTATTAGTAGAGAGCTTTGATCATTTTGTGATTTTGAGAACCATTCAGAAAAATGATGATGAAAACTGAATTTTTTGATGAGAAGAAAAGTCCATCAATTTTTTCATAATAGTGGTTGCTCATAGAGTCTTTTGAAGATATCAACATCAAAAAAGGGATATTGGTAAATTGCAAATTGAAGATTATCAGTGTTCCAATAGCAAAAACCACATGATGGAATTTAATAGGTAACACAAAGTTTCTGTTGGCGGATCATTATGAAAAGAAAATTAAGTCATTTTGTATTTTGTTGAATAAAAAAAATTATCTGGCCCATTTTTCGAGATGAAATAAAATATATTGCAATGTACGAACATGTTTCGACCTTAGACAAAGAACACTGGTCCTACTCCCATTATTAAAAATTTTTTCTGATTGATTTTGTTCCAGAGATTAGCAGAGAAAATTTTGATGATGTTTCAGAAATTCAGTTGTTCGAAAAACATCTAATGAAAATTCCAAGATCAGCAGAGAGAAAAAAACAAATTTACATGTCGAACTTCTATTGAAGCTGCTTTTGTTGGTATCGTTGGATGAAAAATTTTGAAAAATTTTCGTCCTGAGTACTTTTCATTAGAAATATCATTTGTTTTTTCTCAGAATTATTTGATGCTATTTGCACTAATCAATATAATTCACCTTTTCAATATAAGAAAAGAGAAAAGGAGCATCAGCCTCATTTCTTGACGAAGATTCTCAAAAATGATATTGTCGAATGAAAAAACCTCGAAGTTTTCTGTATTTCAACAATTTCGAGTTTTTTTTCTATTTTTCCATTTTAGGAGAATTTTCTCGAGAATATCCAAATTTTCGGAATGAAAAAGACTCATAATTCGGGAGCAGTACACTTAAAGTGGACGTTGGATTCATTTAATTCAACTGATTCGCCATTTTGGAAATCGTTTCCTTTATCCCCTCATCTGATTTCCGATCATCATTGTCATTCAACATATCTTTGGCAGAAGATTTAAATTATTGTAGTTGTCAAAACATATTCCAAATTTCACATCGAAATGGGATTATAAAACCTCATTTATGAGATTTCCGAATGAATTTTTCATTTCCGGATATCTTGTGATTATAATTTTTGTTTTAACTTCATTAAAATAGAAATTATTCATTATCCATAAAACTATGAGGGGGGTCTTCCTCCGGAAATTTTTAGATACTCAAAGTAATTTGGCCATTTTGAGCTATTTCAGCAACTTCAAAACCTCAATTAGTCTTTTGACTCGAATTCGAAACTACAACACAACCCCAATTGATTATCCAGAAACTTCCCAACTATTGTTAACTGTGGTTATTGTTGTTGACTGCGTTCAAAAACTTACTCGAAGTATGCTCTCCTTACTCTGAAGCGTTCACAAACTTAATTTATCTTCCTCGGAGTACTTATACTCTGTGGGCGTTCATGAACTGCCACCGAGTAAGCTCTGCATATTTGGTAGACTTGTGACATAAGATTCGGTGATAATTTAGTTTGTTTTCGTTCAGTTCGAGACCATCATTTTTTTTTTTTATACTGCGGTCCAATTTTTTTTAAACAATTAAATAAAAATAATGAAATACGAAATAATATCAAATCGTGATAATACGATAGTTCTTAAAAATGAAGGTTAACTGAATAGCAATAATGTAAAAATAAATATTTAAGGTAGCAAATACTTCATTTATTCAACAGGCACTGGAGCACTATGTGAATTTGAGAAATCAACGGAACTGATGTATTCATTATTTCCTGGACAATCAAGTACCTACTACCAGTGGGCCTAGTGAAGATGATGGGGCTACATGTTTTATACAAACCAATGCATACGCATTGGAACTCGAACAGAGCCCATAGAACAAAAAGTCAGTGTGGTCTGACATTGCTACAAAAAAATTTATCAACCTTTATCAGGAAAATGATACAAAATTCCAGTCTACTTCTGTCAGGAACGAAATGGTTTGGAAAATGATATCCACAGAATTAGATACAGGGGGTTTTAAGTTAACAGCAAAACAGTGTGAATTTAAGTGGAAGCACTTGAAAAAACTATACATTGAAGCTGTGGACAGCACCGCTGACTTTTAAATTCTTCGATGAAATTGACACCATAATTTCCAATCGGCCCAATGTCAGACCACTGGCATTAGCGTCATCATCTAGAGGTAATTATTTCTTTGCCAGTTTTTCAAATATACAGGGTGTTTCCAAATTCGACGTGAACCTTGGAGGACGTGATAGTATGACTCATTCTCAGTCGTTTGAGCCATATATAGTGTTATCCAAAAATCAACAGTTTCCGAGATATTTGAGTTCTAGGGTTTTTTGAAAAAATTCTCACCCTACTTCAGTTTTCGTCAATTTTTTCCACGTTGAAAAGTTTGAGTATAATTTTGGACTATTTTCAATAAAAAAGGATATAAAACGTATGGAAAAAGCAAACCTATCATGTATTAGATGTTGTAAGAGAATTAGTTTGATTCGAAAGTTGGTATATGAAGGAAAGGAAAATAAATTTCTAATATCAATTCGCCTGCAACTTTCGAATTCCACAATTTATGTATGAGAAAATTGTTTTGAAAACTTGCCAAATTCCGTCTTCATTACCTAAAAAAGATTTCGTTACAATGCAGTCACTATTTTCGTTTCAGCAGATTTTTTCATGAAAAATCTTTTGAATATATATGGCTCAGAAGACTGCAAATGAGTCATACTATCACGTCCTTCAAGGTTCACGTCAAATTTGAAAATACCCTGTATATTATAGTTGATTGAATTGCTGAATGAATAATTAAATGTAAATGTTATTTCAGGGAGTTCTTTGAACTTTGAAGTGATTTCAAATGAAGAGGTGCCATAAACCAAGGAGGAAAAAATTTAAAAAATATCAAACTTCTGAAATAATTGAATTTTTAGAAGCCAAGGAGCAGAGACGAGAAGAGAACTTGCATTCATTGTGATAAAACTGTGATGTTAAATATAATAAGTTATACCCTATACTCTGAGAATATTTTGTTTTTTTGATATTTCCAACTGTGAAGTTAAATCTGTTAAATTATACCCTATACTTGTACATATTTTCATACAGTTTTTGTTATGTTCATTTTATACCTATTTACTCAAATAAAAAAAATTGTTGTTGAGAATATTTTATTTTTTCATGTTTGTACAAAAAAATTTCGAGCACTTTTATTTCTTCTCATCCCTCCTCTCTCTTCTGATCTGAAAAAAAAATTCTGCTGAAAAATCCAATATCTAGATAGAAAAACAGTATTTACTGTGAAGAAATATCCTGTTGAGTCGTATTGTATGACAGACCTGCAGAAATCATAACTTCAGATATATCCTCATCAGAGATACACATGTTATGCAGGACAAAACAGGCAAGAATAGAAGCAGGAAGAAGGTCTGTCCTGTTCATGTCCAAATATTTTAATCTCCGCAACCTCCCCTTTAATAAGGCAAAACTTCTTCCGATACATTGCCCAATCCGGCTCGATTGCAGATTAAAATTAACTTCCATCTGCAATAAATCCCCTCTATTCATATAGGGACTGATGCACCACTCTTTGATGGGATACGCTTTATCACCAATAAAATATTTTTTATTCGAAAAATATTCGAGAGGATTGGAAATAATACTTTAGAATATCTAGCAGTCATTTACAAAAGTTGGATAGCCCGCAAAACAATCTGTGAATTTCAGGGTGTAATCACAGATTGCCTGTAAAGTTATTGCGTGGATTTTTTTTCGGCAAATATAAACTTCATGGTGATTTTTGGAGGCTTTTATGGGTATGTAACTACCATCTATTATGCCCAGGCATGAAGGGAGCCCAGTTCTTGAAAACTTTGCTTTTACTTTATCAGCATAACGTCCCCGATGGTCAGTTAATTATAGTAGGTGCTATTTTGTTGAGCACATGAATTACTCGAAGAAAAGATTTGAATAGACTCGATGTAGCCATATCAAATCTCTCACCTACAGACCTACAACAAATGGTTTTCAGTTAATAACTGATCCATGTGTAAATTTAATTTGAATACAAGAAGAATTGAACTATTGCTTTAATTTACGAACCTTAATGAATCAGGTGTAGCCAAGAGCCAAATAACGCTCAACAGTTATTTTTTAGGGTCCACTGTAGGCCTGCCATCACTTTGCATTTTCATTAAACTTGGACCAACAGCTGCCAAGACTATCTCAAAAGTCCTCCTATTAATTCTAAAATGCATCCTGAACTGTTTTGTAGTGAGATTTGGTACAGTGTGTAACAAATAACTTTCAACTTTCACTGGTTTGTCTCCCCGGGTATTGTCACGGATTATGGCCACCAATTCTTCATCCGAGGAAGATTCATCTTCACTCATCTAGAAATATTATCGAGATTATATATATAATTCAACATTTTTCAGTTCACTCACATTGATAAGCCATACTTAAGCTTTATCACAACAAAAAATGAGAAATTTCTCTAAAACTACAATAATACAACAACAATTCACGATGAAAATGTGTTACCATAACCTAAAAATTTATAGTCCGTTTCAAAATGATTGTCTTGTCTTGTCTCTTTACGTCATTCTTGACGTTTTGGGCTCGACCGTTCAAAATTATTGTCATCGGAGTATGCCAAGGAATTCAAGCCGGGGCTTTATTTCTAGTTACAAAAAGTTACTAAAAATTTCTTTGTGTTCATCATAGATTGAAATATATCAATATAACCTATAAAATGATTGAATATATTTGCAAGGCAAATAAATTTGAAGGGAAATTATATTATTTTTGATCATTGTTGTATTGGAAAATCTTCAAACTTAGCTTCAGCTGCAAAAGAGGAACCGGCTGAGGAAAATTATGACTAAAATGTACACAATTTCGCTGTAGATCAATCATGGGAATTGGAAATTCAGGATTGATAATGAAAATAGCGTGGAATGCTTCAATATGAAATCTTGTCGGATTTCGAGGAATTCCAATGTAGAGATATAATTCATTAAATAATGAGGACTTCATCAAAGATTACTAAAAGTTCTCTTTGAAGACCCGTTCAGCAATCTTTGCATTCTTGATATGACTATCGAAAATTCAGCCCAGTGTTATTTTTTCCTGAGTGTTGTGGGACAAAAAGTATGAAGCTGACCTAACTTTACAATTGCATAGCAAAGTTGTTGAAACAAATAGAAAATATTTGTTGACAAATTGTGAATCATTCGAAGTGTGAAATGCTATAAATTAGATCACTTATTATTTGTAATCATTAATATATTTCGTCCATTTTATGATTCATTGAATAATATACCAAATTGATTTTGATTAAAATTCAGTTACTCTTCAGGCAGTTCAAAAAAATATACAGACTGATTAATTCATTGCTTTTGATTTTAGAAAAAATAATGTCGAATAATGTCTCTTTGAATGATGTGGAATAGATTTCCATCCATCTCTTTCTCCAAAATTCATCTGACAGGTCTAGGTTAAAACTGAAAATTTGAGACTCGTTTATTTATCAGAGAACACCTCGGAAAAGTAAATGATTGGTACCTGAAAAACTAGCAAAATGCGATTAATACTGGCAGAAATGCCTGCTGAATTGTTGAAGAACTCGCAGTACCGACGATAAATTACTTCACGTTCCCTTGTAGTGAGGCGAGGCGAGAGGTATGTTGATAAATTCCAGCCATTTTCAATTCAGTAATAATAATTCAGATCCCAAACTAATTTGTCGATTTAATCAAGAACATAAGCATACAGAAATGAATTCGAAATATATATAGCAGGTTGATTCAAACTCGAAACAATATTCTTCAGAAACTAGCTAGTTCCTCATGGGTTGCTGATGCAACAATACTTCGAACAGCAGCGCTTTCTTTGGTTTTTTCCGCTGCTGAATATTATTGTCCTGTTTGGTTGAACAGTGTTCATGTAAAAAAAATTGATGCCCAACTAAATGTTTCTATGAGGATTATTACTGGTACTATCAAGTCTACACCTACTCCTTGGTTACCAGTCCTCTCAAATATTGTCCCTACCCATATTCGCAGAGAGACAACAGCTTTGAATTCTTGGAACAAGTTCAATTCATTTCCTATACTCACCTATATTCCAGAAAATAGGGTCCCCAGATTGAAGTCGCGTAAACTCTTTGGTCAAATTTTCTGACTAATATGAATAAAAGCGACAAAGAAATCTGGCAATCTGAATGGAATGTATCCAATTTTTTCAATAAAGATCTTATTTCTGATCCTTCCATCAGAGTTCCTGGTTTTGACCTTCCCAGGAGAATATGACGATGCAATATCATGCTCTTCCGATGCAATTCGGTTGTGAGTGTGGAGAAAATGAGGAGACTTTTCTAATCATATTCCTGGACTCGGATGTCACGCAGGTGGCTAAGGCTGGCTAAACAGAACAAAAAAGTGGAGTCTACAAGATCGAATGCGAAGATTGCCAGGCTTATTATGTTGGTATGACTACACGCTCTGCTAGTATAAGATTCTCTGAACACGTGAAGAATAAACCTTCATCGGCATTAGGAAACCACCTTATTGATAACAACCATAAAACTTCAATCCATAGTCTCAGTATTCTTCACTATGAAAAGAATTTTTACCGTTTAACCCTTTTAGAACAATTGGAAATTTTGAAAAGAAAACATGACAGCAACCTTGTTAACGATGTAAAAGAGTTTCCATTACAAAATATTTTCAAAATGTTCATTTAGAGACGATAGCCAAGAATAATTTATTTTATCTCTATGTTTATAAATTTCTGTGTGACGCATGGCTGTTGTGTGTCTACAGCTGTCCTCCAGCTCCAGCCAGTGTTATTATTGTTGTTTACTATTTTAATTTTAGTTCTTGGACTAATGAGATTTTACATGTTGAATTGAGAATCCATTTATGTTTGTACTACATCTTATAAGTTGCAGCTTGTTTCTGTGTTTCATGACAGTAAGTCCTTTTTGAATGTTTGTTATTCTTTTGCACATGAGTGTCATTTCAGGACAGCCTGATGATGGTATAATTATTTTGCCGAAATCGATAGCTGATTAAAGATATAATTAAAACCAGTTTGTTTATTTATTTTTTCTTACTATATTCTACACGCAGATGGAGAAATACATCAATTTCATTAATCAATTTTATTATCACGTTAACAGCAAAGATTATATAGCAAAGATGGGAAACGAAGCGACTACAGTGATGTCAGCGACATCTTTTTTTCAAAAGTAATCGGGTTATGGTTAAAATATTTAATTAGGATCCATTTGACATAGATTATATTGTTGGCTGTTGTCAATTTTGAAAGAAATACTTGAATGAATATTTTTGCTGAATGATGATTGTATTTTTTCCAGGGGCGGCCTTAGCCATTGCGAGGCCCCGGCCGAGAAGTCTTCGCGAGGCCTTTTTTCCTTCGTGAAAAGTATGTGATGCGAAAGTAAGTCCGTTTGTTCTGTATAGGTTATTGTCATATTTTATAAAGATATGAAATTCAAGTTTAAATTAAAATATAATGATATAATATAACATATAAATATAATATAACAAATACAGAAATGATAAATTTAAAATTCATGTTTGCGGCTTTTCCTAGCACTGAAATCTTTGATTGAAGTATCAAAATCGATCGAATGTGCAACTGTTCGACTTATCGATGTTCGATTTATCTAGAGTTCACTGTACGAATAAGTTCTTGAAATTGTTATAATAATTTTCTAATATGTGATAAAATTTTTGAAATGTTCTCAATTTCATAATTATTGTATTGTTGTTAATTTTTCACAAGCATTTCAAATAAAAATATAAAGAATCAAGAAGAGTATTTCATTTGATTCAAAACAATGTGTAGGTAGATGGAAAACATCCTGATCAGAAAACGGATCTCTGCTTTTGTTTTATCGATCAGGATGTTTTTTTAAGAGCTTGGCAGAGAATACTCAATTCAATGGAACTTTATGAAAAGCATAATTCGAATTTCGCGCCTATTGAAAAAGTTTTCTGTACTGAAATATGTTTACACTAGTACCACAAGTGTAAGGGCGTTTCCTATGTTTCTAACTCTAACTCTATAATCTTTGGTTAGCAGTATAGGGTTTGAAAGGTATATTATTCACTCCTCGCTCTGTTGAAAGTCATCATTTTGCATTTTTTTCCGAAACAAATATTCAAGCATATTAAGTTTTACGGTTTTCTGTTAATTCAATTTACCTTTGGGAAATTTTCGATGGATTCACCCCCCTAAAATTTGAGTTCAGCCTGTTTTTGTCAATGAAGCCTAATATTCGGAATAATCCCCCTAATTTTTTGTAGAACATGTTAGGTACCGCTTTCACAAGAAAAAACCCAAGTGCAAAAAAATATGCCGAAATTCAAGTTCAGAAATCTTAGAGAAACGATTCAAGATAAAGTGTTTGCGCGATTTTTTCTGTCCAGAAGTACCTAATCGTCGAGGAATTTATATTTCCGAATTCTTAACAGCCCTGCCAGGCCTCCAGACTCTAGAGATTACTAATATTTTAATCTAGTATTAATTTACAGTAAGAACGAAAATTTGAATATCATGAAATAAATGAGATAATGGTATCTAAAACTCTGTATCTACTTGGAATTGAATGAATCATTTCAAGTGGCGCAACATTTAACGAATTATTATATGCTTTAGTCTTGCTCAGTCATTCGCTTCTAGTCAAATCTACATATTCCCTTCAGCTAAAATGAAATTCAATATCGTTATCTAAGGTGAGGTCTTCATTTGCTCAGTGGCCTAATTGTCCTATAAAGTTTTCCCCTCAACTTGGCAACGGAATAAGATCTGGTTATAGCAGATTTGTCTTTGGTAATGTACAGTGCCGGCTCTGAATGAAATTGAACCTCATACTGCTTAATTCGAATTATACTTTTCATAAATTCACATTGAATTGATTATTCTTTGTCGAGTTTTTAAGGAAACATCCTGATCGACACAACAAAAGCAGGGCTCCGCCTTTTGATCAAGATGATTTTTTCCATTTACACATTAGATTCCTTATATTTTTATCATAAAGGATTATGAAAAATCAACACCAATATATAAATCATGAAATTGATAACATTTCAAAAATTTCTTCACATATTACACAATAATTATAACAATTTCAAGAACTCAGTCAGCAAGTGAACTCTCGATAAATTAACATCGATATGTCGATCAGTTGTTCTGGACCCGATTCATCTTACTCAGTGCATTTTCACCTCAATTGGTCTAGAGGGTCTGGTTGATGAGTCGAACTGCTGGAAGGGTCCTCAAGAGAACCTCCACCTCTATGAGTCGTTCTCCCAACCACCATTGCTTTTATGAGTGGAACTTTTTGATCTAATGAATTAGAATGAAGAAGATCCGGTTCCCAAACAAATCACCATACGTGATGAATATCTTAAGATTTTTTGACCTCTGAGGACATGTTTCCAGTGCTCAAACACTCGTTTTACATTGGTGATGATTTCGTGTTTACCTGAGTTTTCCTCTGAATGAAGTAAAGTCTCACTTCAATAACTCGAATGTTAAGAGAGCCTAACAAAGGATAAGTCGAACAGTTCTTTTGGTCCCTAGGAGTTCGACTTAACGAGACTCCATTATATATTAATTGCAGAATGTTTGAAAAACAATGAAACGAAAATATCAAAGACAAGACCTGTATGTCAACCCAGCAAGTGTTCTTTATACCTCTTTTCATTTACAATATGTTTATTTGACAGCACTGAAAATGAAAAGCAATGAACTAGACAGTTACATGATATAACTTTTAATACTTACACTTTTATTCTTTTAGCTAATGAGAAGAATGCACATTCAAGATTATTCTTTTTATTATTTCTGCAATTCATTACCATGCATTTTGAATGTCACCCAGTTTTAACACAAAATTTAAAACAGAAAAACACACACACAAAGATTATAGAGTTCTACTCTTGTACATTTCGAGTTATTTCAGTGGAAAATACCAGAAAATACAGTCATTCGAAAATATTTTTTCGAGTATTTATTTCAAAATTAACAACAGCCTACTGATAATCTCTATATAATCTTGTCAAATGGACCCTTATTAAATATTCAAACCATAACCTGTTTACTTTTGAAACTACAGATGTCGCTCACATCACTATAGTCTATTCATATCCCATCTTTATCCCCTATAATCTTAGGTTAATATATTATTATATATTGATATTTCACATGATGTATTCCAGACAGGATCAAATGAATAATTCGAATAATCTCATGCTTATCACCTGTTCTCAATCAATCTCAGGCTTGTTTGATTGTTTGTAAAAGAACCTGTTATACAAGAAGTTCCAATTATATCTTTCACATGATAGTACAGATTCACTTGCTTCATGTCATGAAATCATAATTCGTCAAAAAATATTCGCGGCCCATGTAGTTTTCGATGAAAACGCGAATCCTAGTTCTCTATGATTTTCTGAGTAGGAACTTTGTAGAAATTGTACATCAAGAGCCAGAAACATGTCGAATACTTCGTATTGCGAAATCAAATTCAATCTTGTCGTGTTTTATCCCCACGATGAAGTGCGCGTTCAAGAAGACTTGAATCGATTAGCAAGTTTCTGCGGGGATAATAATAATAATAATGATAATTATAATGATAATAATAATAATAATAATAATAATAATAATAATAATAATAATATTAATAATAATAATAATAATAATAATACATATATATACAGAAGATCATTATAACATTATACAGAAGATCATTATAATGCCTATAATAATTTCAGCAAACGGTTTAGTACACCGAAAAACTGTCAAACATCTAGAAGAGTTTAATTTAGACAAAGGTGTGCTGAACTGGATGCAGAAGACGGTGATATTGGGGACTACAGCTATTGTGCGTCGAATAATTTCTAGCTCGTAGCAAGCATACTAGCCTTGGGACCTAGTCCCCGGCAAAGTACTGTTGTCACAATCCTGCACGCGCAGTGAAAAAAAAATATAAAAATAATAATAATAATAATAATAATAATAATAATAATAATAATAATAATAATAATAATTTCATTTCCACTGACTGAAAATGTACAGTATGGAAAAGTCTCATCAAAATAGTCACAAATATAAAATGTAAAATACAAATACAACATACAAACATCATGACAATGGGCTGAACTAGCATTCCACTACAAGGAAAAATTTAAATCGAAATATTCGTTCAGTGAGTAAAACACACCTTGCATTAACAGGGTTTTAACAGACATTTTCAATCCCTTAATATTGCGAGTATCACTGGGTAAGTGATTGAATATTCTCAAACTAATAATTCGAAAACTTTTCTGTACCTGAGTTAAGCGCGTAAAAGGAATATTCACTTTTTTGTCAGTCATACTCCTAGTGTTGTAGTTGTTATTTATCCTCTGTGCGAACTCGGTACCAAACCTCTTCTTAACATAAACAGCACAGTGCAAGATGAATAGAGATGGGACGGTTAGAAAATTGCCCTTAAAATATTCACGACAGGAAGTACGTCTACTGAGACCATATCAGCACCCCAGAGGTAAAGTGTGTTAAATCACAATTTGAAAATTAGACAAAAGCGAGATTTTTCAGTTCGATTATAGTTTCAAAGAATGTTTTCCGCCATTATTTGGGGACTTGATATACTTAGGAAGTTAAAAATGTGTTCCACTAGCTATAATTCACTAATGTGAATCCAATTTTGTAGATAGTTCGTGTCTGAAAAAATGTGACTTAACACACTTTACCTCTGAGGTGCTGATATATAGATCGCACTATACGCTTCTGCATCCTGAAAACCATGTCCACATCAGTGCCATTACCCCAATCAGCTCTTTCTGAACCTCAACTGTTCTGTCACCTTCTCTAGAAAATCCATGTCTGCGCCGACCACATATCGAATTCTTGTTGAATCTTTTTCTCATGTCCACTCGGTGAAAGAATTTGGTATCACCATGGACTCTGAATTACTCTTCGATCAGAATATTTCTGATATTTCAAAAAGGGCCAATCGAATGCTAGGTTTCATATTCAGGAGAATCTTTGAATTCAAAAATAGCAATGTCGCCTGTGCCCTTTTCTTGGAATAGATATGCTTGAGGGCGTTCAGAGGAGGTTTGTGAGGTATTGTCAGATGCAATTTTTCCCCTCAATCAGAAGACCATCTGAGAATTATAATAGATTGTACCTCATTCTTCTTGAACAACGTTAAAAAATTGCAGATTTGATGTTCACCCACAAATTTTTGAATAATGGGATCGATTGTATTCATTTGAACCAATAACTAAAATAACTCTTTTCTTCCTTCCTACAACGTTAAACATACATATACATTTTTCATTGATTTTGCCACCACCTAGTATTTCCTTAATTCAGCAATTCACGGAATAATGGAAACAAACAATGTTCTGTCCCAAGTCACCAATATCGACATTATTTCTGATTCTACCTAGGTCAGCTACCTTCATGTAATTTCATCATTGCAACCACGTGCAGGATACCCTTGTGTTGAGGTGGCTCAAATGAACCCAATTGAATGTTCAGATATACTGTTGTGTATACGCCACCGCATTATTTGAATTTTCTGTATTGTTCAACGTAGAGTTAAATTTTTTGTGCATAATATGTTCATATACAGTCTTATTGTATAAAATGAATAGTGGGCACTGTTTTATGTCCGTCCAGTTTATGTCCCGAACTAATAAACAAATAAATAAATAAATATGAAATTTGATTTGAAATACAAAAGTGGGCATTTATTCATAGTCGTGATATTATTGATGATATAGTATCTATTCGTGGTTATGATATTTGTTTCTTCTTCTTCTTCATTTGCGGTGACTTATATGGCAGAACCGAGGCCTGATAGTCCATTGTTCCTCCGCCTGTAGAACAAGAGACTCAGTTCCCTAGACACGTCAACAGAAATGTTGCGAGTCGACAGGAAGGGGTCCCTCTCACCATGGAAATGCTGGGTGTAGGGTTTCCTAGGTGTGTTGACCATAACTCATAAATTTTGATGCAGTTGAACAGCATATGTTCAACGGTTGCATCTGTGCTCCTGCACCAGCGGCACCTTGAGCAGTCAGCTAGTCCCATTCTATTAAGATGTTTGTTAAACAGGTGGCTGGTCAGTGCGCCATACTTAGTTGTTTCCTCCCAAAGGCCAGGAATTTTTTTACCTCAATTGCAGAGAAGGGCCTCTCAATGAGAAGCCTCGAATGCCTAAGACCACCTCCCGTGGTCCATTCAGATGAAAATGCAGCGTCTAACCATCTGTTAAAGAAATGTCTGACTGTAATTCGGCAGATGGGGAGCGACGGCTCTGGACCATTATTTGTTTGTTTCACTTTATTCATTTATGTGGTTTCAGACATTTCTGATGTACTGGGAAAAAACTAACAAGTAGCTTTTTTACTAGACTGAATTTTTCTATGCTACAAGAAAACATTTATTCGCTGCAGATTATCCAATGTTTATCGTAAAAAAACACGTTCATCCAAGAATTCTTATTTGTTAGCTGTGACTTTTTTTATTAGTGCAACATGAAAATTTAACAAATCACAGAATTTTATGTTAGTTGATAGTATTAATTTTTCACGAACTATGACGTTCATGCCTATAGCAAGTCGCAATTTCTATTTGTCGTATTCAAATATCTTTTTCGGTGTGGCATTCGCATTTCGTCTCTATGATGGTTCCCAAAAGGACTGGTTGGAAGGTTCTGAGAGAAAACGTTTATAGCCAATCTACACCTGTTTGGAATTGTTTGCTTCATACTTCTTCGAGTTTTCAGAGGTACTGCCAGAATACTAGACGATATCTTAAATGATCACTTCAGATGAATTTCAGGAATTTATCTATTTCTTTAAGGTTTCCGTAATAGTTATTATCCTATTTAGTGCAGAAAATTTTACTCTCCCGTACGAGTTCGGAAAAGAACCATCGCGATATAGAAACATTATTTTTTCTACGATCGCACATTGAAAATATATATTTTATTTCAACATACAAAACATTCTATGAGAATCCATAAAAACAATACATGAATTTTTCATGTCTTTACCCTGGTTCTCTTGAGTTGACGTACGATTTTTAGGGTCCCATCATAATTCATTTCTTCATCATAACTCATTTCAATGAAAGTGTGCGGAAAAAACCTCTGCTGATCCTCTCCCGCACTAGTGCGGAAAGTGACAAAATGAGAACGGAAAAATGGGCAAAAATGCACGGCCGTAGAAAAAATTTGTTTCGACGCTTAATTCATATGAATACGCAATTTGATAAGTATTGAAAATATCTAAAACATAATAAAATGAACTACCAGTGTCAGTACCTGTACATTCACTGACGCTAGTTATTAAGGGCAATCAATTTGGGAATAGGATATAACAAGAAAAAAAAATTCCTAAATGAACCCTCTAGGAATTTTGCCAACTTGCTGTGATGTATTGAGTTTGGGACTCATAACAAACTTTTTCACAATTTGATCAAGGGGCGAAAAAATTCAGAAGCGAAGAAAATATAACTATAAATATGTATTTGTTATTGCCAAGCTACCTTTTGTCTTAATTTCGCCAATAAAACTCGATTTTCGTCTATCAGAGTTTATTTGACGTCTTTTCTCTAAAAGTAATTTGAAAGTAACTCTCTTTTTTCTTGTCAATCAAAACATAAGGTAACGAAGTTCCTAACGAAATAATATGAATTCAATTAAGGTTTCAACATCCTCCCCCAGCTAGAGAAACTATTTTTCTCCTAGCTCTAATCTACAAATTTTCGTGACTGGGCAGTGTTCAGCAGTTTGCATTTTAACATCAGCACATGAACCATCCTATTCGGTCCTGGATTGAAGTTCTTTGTCCTAACTTCCAGTCCACCTGACAAATGTTCCCATCTGTTCCTGGAGTGCATATACTCGATCAAACTTCCAGAAATATCTTGGGAGATTGTTGTCCCTGTTGTTGCTCTCTGCCAGATTTAGTTCAGGTAAATCGTACATGTCTACCTTAGACTTCGGCTGGTCCACTACGGCTATAATGTGGATGGCCACGTCCTCGACATTATCCACATTATTCTTTTCCACATCCTTCTTTTCTTCACAGTTTTCTTTTGTTGACTCTTCCAGGAGATGTACGTGTTTCCGCAGCAATTTTTTTCATATAAAACTCTGCACACATCATTCAAAGGAGCAACAGTGGGGCTTTTTTTCGGAGTGGAACCTCTTGGAGACCTCTAAGTAGATAGCTTTGGTCAAGATCAAGCCACATTAATCGCAGTTGAACATCGTCGGAAGTATGCAAAAGTAGAAGACCTGCAGCCATTTCTGTTGCAGACATTTCTTGCTCAGCACGGTCTTCTTTCCGTTTTTCCAGAACAGATGTCTGGTGATGTCCGGCTTGTTTCTGTAGGCGATACCGCACCGGTAGCAAAAGTGAGGCATACGTGATGGAATACGTAACACATATGATGTCTTTCTTCAAGGTGTACCATGAACCTGAATGCTGATGGTATATCATCTCTCATAGACATGTAGCACCGGTACTGGATTACATCAGTAGAATTTCGGAATTGGAAACATTCGGCTACCTCTTCGGTCAGGTTAGATTCCAGGTTGAAATAAATGTTGTCTATATCATCTCGATTTTCTCAAAGAACTGTTGCTTGACGCACCTTTCTCTATATCGTGATCACGTCGGGGTCACCAATGATATTGTCAAGCTACCTTTTGTCTTAATTTCGCCAATAAAACTCGATTTTCGTCTATCAGAGTTTATTTGACGTCTTTTTTCTAAAAGTAATTTGAAAGTAACTCTCTTTTTTCTTGTCAATCAAAACATAAGGTAACGAAGATCCTAACGAAATAATATAAAGTCAATTAAAGTTTCAACAGTATTATACAAAAAATATATTAAATAAAAAAGAAACATATATACCGGCCATCGCATGTATAAAAGTGAACTAGAACCATCAGACTAGAATGTTCGAACTCAAATAAATTTCTTCCTTATCTTCTTCATCTCGCAAAAGTCATGAATTGTTTGAGATATATCGAGATTATTGACTATCTCATGTTCAATGGATATGATGGCTAGATCAGATAATCTATCTTGGGCCATTGTTGATCGTAGAAAATTATTCATTTTCAACTTTGAAAAACTTCTCTCGCCAAAAGAATCCCAAAAGTATTTTCCATATTTAATAAAATCGTTATACGACAATTTCTGCGATACACGATACCGATAAATATAAATGTGTATGTAAAAATTATCAATCAGACGGTAAGGTATCATAATAATAATAAAATAAATTAATCGATTCAAGTACAAATGCATTTGTATAAGATATGTTAAATAAAAATGCAGAATTCTAAAATGCTTTCACATACAAAATATCGAGAAACAATGAAAACGCTGACATTAAAAGAGTCTTCTGAGCTTATTGGCCGTGGTCTATTAGGAATTATTTCACCTAACATTTCGCCCACCACTGCGGTAGGCATCTTCAAAGGATTCTTGGTCTTAGATTGTAACTCGACCGCTGAATTTCCGAAAGTGATGCTGGACTCGATCCGTTGGCCCCACTTATACCCTGATCATTGGCGGGAGAAGGTAGTGGGTTTACGCGCGCGATGTTGATTGGTCCATCGCTTCCACTTCGTATTGGCTTGATTTTGGTCTTTTCCAACACCGGCAACCATGCGTTATGTACCAAAGGGGTTTCTTCCCTTCTGTTCATATTGTTCTTATGTTTATATATCTCAATGGCTTTCATGTTCATCCTAGGATAGAAACTTTTGATGTTTGAAATAGCTTCTGCCTTTGAGAAAACAATATTGTGTCCATCTGTCAGAGCATGTTCCGCTAGTGCGGATTTTTCTGTCTGATTGAGTCGACAGCATCGTTCATGCTCCTTAATTCTCGTATTGATACTTCGCTTCGTTGTACCAATGTAGACTTTGCCGCAGTCACAAGGTATCCTGTAAATACCGGGTTGGGAGAGTGGGTCGACTTTGTCTTTGGTAGTTCTGATCATTTGGCCAAGTTTTTGAGTTGGCTTATAGACAGTCTCTATATTGTGGCCCTTTAGTATTCTACCAATTCTATCGGTGACCTTGGGGATATATGGTAAGATGGCTCTTCCATTGGGGGTGAGTTGTGATGTGTTATCATCAATTGTGGAAAGTCTTGGTCTTATTGCCCTCTGAATTTCCTTAGCATTATATCCGTTAGCGACGAAGGCATGCTGTAGATGTTCAAGTTCCATCTCCTCATTTCTGTTGAGGATGATGATTGGACTGCTTGTGTAGATACCTGTCAGTGTGGGTTGGTTTTCTATAAACCCTGTGTCCTAGCTTTCCATTAGGCTTTCTAGTAACCAAGACGTCTAGAAAGGGTAGAGCACCATCCTTTTCAATTTCCATAGTGAATTGAATATTTGGGTGCCTGCTGTTAAGATGGGATAGGAAAGCATCCAATTCTTCAAGTCCATGACTCCAGACGACAAAAGTATCATCCACATAACGTAGCCATGTGGATGGTCTCTTAGTTGCCGCTTCAATTGCACTTTGTTCGAATTTCTCCATGAAGAAATTTGCAATTGCAGGACTTCCCATGGCGCATCCGTCTATTTGCTCATAGAATTCGCCTTTCCACTGAAAATAGCTGGATGATAGGCAAAGTTCGAAGAGCTTTGTTATGTCATTCGGGAATAACTCAGACACGTAGTTAAGCGATTCCCTGATGGGAACTAGTGTGAACAAAGACACAACATCAAAACTAACGAGTCGGTCATTCGGTCCCAACTGAATGTTCTGCAGTTTTTCTACAAACTGAGTAGAGTCCTTGACGAAAGTGTCCGTGTTTCCCACATGAGGTCTCAAAATAGTTGTTAAAACTTTGGCTAAGTCGTATTTTGGTGAATCGATGGTACTAACGATAGGTCTCAATGGGACATTATCCTTGTGAATTTTCGGAAGTCCGTATATACGCGAAGCCCTTGCTTCACTCTTACAAATCCTCTTTTTAAGTTCCTCATCGAGAGAAGAAACTTTTATAAGAGCTAGTGTCAGGCTTTCACGACCGGATATATTGACATTAAGAGAGTCTTCCGGGCTTATTGGCCGTGGTCTATTAGGAATTATTTCACCTAACGTTTCGCCCACAACTGCGGTAGGTATCTTCAGAGGATTCTTGGTCTTAGATTGTAACTCGACCGTTGAATTTCCGAAAGTGATGCTGGATTCGATCCGTTGGCCCCACTTATACCCTGATCATTGGCGGGAGAAGGCCAAATGATCAGAACTACCAAAGACAAAGTCGACCCACTCTCTCAACCCGGTATTTACAGGATACCTTGTGACTGCGGCAAAGTCTACATTGGTACAACGAAGAGAAGTATCATGGAGCATGAACGATGCTGTCGACTCAATCAGACAGAAAAATCCGCACTAGCGGAACATGCTCTGACAGATGAACACAATATTGTTTTCTCAAAGGCAGAAGCTATTTCAAACATCAAAAGTTTCTATCCTAGGATGAACATGAAAGCCATTGAGATATATGAACATAAGAACAATATGAACAGAAGGAAAGAAATTCCTTTAGTACATAGCGCATGGTTGCCGGTGTTGGAAAAGACTAAAATCAAGCCAATACGAAGTGGAAGCGATGGACCAATCAACATCGCGCGCGTAAACCCACTACCTTCTCCCGCCAATGATCAGGGTATAAGTGGGGCCAACGGATCGAATCCAGCATCACTTTCGGAAATTCAACGGTCGAGTTACAATCTAAGACCAAGAAGCCTCTGAAGATGCCTACCGCAGTTGTGGGCGAAACGTTAGGTGAAATAATTCCTAATAGACCACGGCCAATAAGCCCGGAAGACTCTCTTAATGTTTTATAAGAGCCTTTGCTTGTCTGAGCCTGGACGAGGTAGGATCTCTTTTAAGCTTCCTGTAGTTTGAGGGGTCTAACAACGCCCTCATTTTGGAATCATAGTCAGAGATGTCCATCACTACCGTCGCGTTTCCTTTGTCAGCTGGAAGGATCACAATGGTTGTATCTTCATTGAGACTTTTTATGGCTCGGTGTTCCCTGAAATTTATATTATTTTTTGGAGGTTTAGCCTTCCTGATGATTCTTGAGGCTTCAGTCCTCACTTCTTCAGCCGTAGCCTCAGGTAAGGACCGAATTGCTGCCTCAACATTGGCTATTATATTCTCTACAGGAATTTGTTTCGTTCGAATGGAGAAATTGTTTCCCTTTTCAAGGATAGATTTCTCCTCTTGTGTCAATGTCCTCTTGGACAAATTAACAACAGTTTCTTTCCTGTTCGGAACTGAAGAAACAGATAATTCTTGCAACCGTGAGAATTTATTTTTGAGGCGTATAGTATTAGTGTACATTCGCCCCTGGATTTCTGGGTTATTCTATCAACAGAAGTCCAGTCTGTTGGTGTTAAAGTTCCTACTAGATCATTCTGTATTTGTCTCTCTCTGCTTTTAGTGTACGAAACTAAATGAACTCATGTTAAAGAAAAAAAATTTGAGCATCTTGGATTTTGATTATTACTAACTCTTCATTCCAAGGCAACACAGCTCTCGTGTGTAAGGAAAATTCTAGTCAATGATATCCGGATCAGAATAAGGTACATGTTATTCTTACTGTTTTTGTTCTACGATTTGACCTTATGACATTTATAATCTGTTGCCATGTTCTCAAACTCTAACATCTGATTAAGTAAATGAAAAGAGGTCAATATAAATCTTAAGTATTCACCTGTATCTAATAATGATTATTATAATAATATTGATATATTCTTTTACTATGACCATTATCCAATAAATTAAGAATTCTAATCTGCCTCGAATTTCAGCTATTTCCAACTCATTCAAAGGCGCCTTTTCGAATTATTGAAACGACGCTGTATGGCTTTATGATTAATATGCGTATCTGAGGCGATGAAAGACTCAAAAAAAATCACCTACATCACTGTTAATAAGCAGAGAGCGCTTTATACTTCTTATCGTTTAAATGTGAAATCCGACGGAAAAAAAATACCGAATTATAAAACTCACCTTCAATTTTGTAGGATAATTCAGTTCGAAAATCACAAGTCCGAAGATAGATATATGATTTTTATTATGTAGCACTATATAGTTTTGCAAAAATATTCAATATTGTGACGACACATGATACTGAGAACTAACGAGTTGATACCCTTATTTCTCGAGTATTATAAACCCTTCCCAAATATCAAAATTTAGATTTCCCATTGGCAAACTGAAAATGAAAATCATTTCTGAATTATCCTAGAAGCCCTCCCAAAAACTTTAGAGTCCCAGACGTTCATCAAAGGGACCGACCGTCTTGATAATAAACTTGTAAACAAGCGAGTGTACAGGATGAGGAGTTACAACCTGACAGGGATTTTTATTTATGAGTAGAATTCTCATCTTCGATCGTTCTGCCAGTATTACTCTTGTATTAGTTTAATTGCATTTTTATCTGGTTATTTGTGTACACGTGTGATATATTTGGTTGACCAGGCTCAAAAAGCCGCCCCTGAGTTTGGTCGTGTTTTCGCTTTCACTTTCAATAACAGGCGGGTTTTCGATTTCGAAGGAAAAAAAAACATAGTATGACGAAACTGATTTTGCCGCCCCTAGAATTTGCCGCCCCGGCAGACTGCCCGGTTTGCCGGCCCTGGCGGCGGCCCTGATTGGGTGTTCCATAAAATTCCTAAGTATGAAACCCAAATCCCTGAATCCCAAACACATGAGGCACAAAAATCAACCGCTGATCAAATAGACACCCAGATCACTACGTTCAGTCACCCTGTCTGAAACAACCTTTACCTTTAAAGTTGTATTGAGAACAGATTTTAGGTATTTAGCTACCAAATGACATAACGTTACACTTTTTTACATTCAATGAAAGCAGGTGAACTGACCCCAAAACATTCAATCTGCCAGATATGATTCCAGAAGAATGATTTTATTCGTTGTTACGCAAAAACAAGATTACTTTGTCAGAATAACTCCATTGTCTAGCCTTTCAACTGACTTGGAGAAGTCAGAAGTCAGAGTCAAAGAGTTATCTGAAGTAGTAGACACATACTGGATGAAACGTTGGTTACAGCAGACCTTGTTTCATGAAACCGTGTTGATAATTATTAATTCACGAGCTTTGCAAAAATGTGTAGTCCCTCTATAAAAAAGATGGTATATTATGAGATCCAGCATCAACGTTTTTGTTGCAATTTTTCAAAAAACTGCACAACTAACTATCCTTTCCTTTATTGGAAATAGGAAGAGTTAGCTCAAAATAGTTCTGGCGATCATTGGCTGACATTGACAATTCAGCGTTGAAAAAAATCGGAAGCATCAGCAAAGTCTTCAAGAACTAAAAGAACGGAATCATCAAAATTCACCGATCTTGGAATAAATGATTTCTCGAATTATGTTCAAATAATCTCGAAAATTGGACAGATTCCTCTCAGCCTCCTGACAGGACCTGACTCGAGTAATTCAGATTTCCTTCTCGAATTCTCCTCGGAACACTTCAAATCTCTTCAGATTTGAAGCCAGTAATCGTATAGGCACGGCGACATCTGTCCTTGACTCTACACTTGAAGATAATATCACCATCACCAGTAATTTGAGGAGGGTATAGGAAGCTTTCAGCTGATGATGATGATGAACAGGCCAAATTCACATTGTCATACTCAGAATTCATAGTGAACTTACTACGTGTTCAAATGTGTTCTTTTTCTATGGTTTCATCATGGAAACAACTCCAACAGAGGTGTCAAAAGTAAACATTTAACCGCAAGTTCAATGAATACTTTATTTTGACCTTAGTTATGAATATTCACAAGCTCTCAATGTGTAACGTGTTTGAACAGTTTTATATAATTTTATATTATCAACTGATTGAAACACTTTGTGATGAGGCAACTCTTTATTTCTTCTAATACACGACAACTCTCTGTCTACCATCTAACTGAACTCCCATCACATGTCCGGTCTTGTACAATTCACATTGCGCATGCAATTAAACCAGAGAAAACAAATGATCTTCCTAATACCTTACATCCCCTTCTATAAGATTACAAAATTTTCTTCTTTATACATATTACCTATATACAATTCAATTTATCTTACATAATAAGTACATTCAGATATATTCACACAAAATTTCAATCACATTTATCATGAACAGTACTTCTTAAAAAGTATGGTTCTCTTATAGGTGTGCCATTTTTAACAACTATATGCTGTCTATTTCGTCTATACAATTTCCCTGAGTCATCCGCAACTATGAAAGATCTTGGTGCATCACAAGTTTTCTGTATAGTACCATTTTCCCAATTATCATTTAATCTGAATAAAATTTTATTACCAACATTTCCTTCAGGAAGAATTTTTGTATGTTTATCATAGTGCAATTTTTGCTTTTCTTGACGTAGTTGTAGAGTTTTATGAAAGTCTTTTTTGTTTATTAGTTTGGGTTCAAGTAAGGTACCCACAGTAGGTAGATTATCCTTTAAACGTCTATTAAACAGAATTTGTGCTGGTGACAAGCCAATATCCGCTATCGGAGTTTTTCTGTATTTTAGAAGATACATATCTAGATTTCCTCCCTCAGCGCAACATTTTTTCAACATGTTCTTGCAAATATTCACACATTTTTCAGCTAATCCATTTCCACGAGGATAATTTGGACTGGACGTTACTAAAGTTACGTTATATTCTTCAAAAAACTTTCTCAGATGAACTGAATTAAACGGTTGATTATCAGCTATAAAAATGTCAGGAAATCCGTGATAAGCAAATATTTTCATTAAAACTCTAGACACTTCCTGTGCTGTCTTGTTCCTTAAGCTCTTTAGTTCTATCCATTTTGAGTAATAATCAATTAATGCCAGATATATTTTCCCTTTGTATTCGCAAATATCCCCACAAATTTTTTGCCATGGTCTCTTAGGTATATCATGAGATAACATTGGTAACCTAGGGTTGTTATTTTTGAATTTGAGACAAATATGACAATTGTTAACGTAATCTACTATATCCCTGCTTATACTTGGCCAATAAATGCTTTGATTTGCCCTAATTCTACATTTATTTATTCCTAAATGACCTTCATGTAATTTCTGTAACATTTGAAGTCTCAAGTTTGTTGGTATTATTATTCTATCACCATAAAAAATCAAATCATTATCAATACTCAGTTCATGTCTAATTTGGAAAAAACGTTTGATTGTATCTGGTAACCTTTTAAAATTTTTTGGCCATACAGTAGATAAGTATTTTCGTACTAAAGTGAGAACCTCATCCTTTTCAAATTCTCTCTTCAGATCACGTATACATTTTTCGCTCATAGGAATAAACTTGTTAATTGAACCGATGATATGAAAATCTTCTGTTTGATCTTGGGTGGAACATTTCAAAGGTGATCTAGACAACATATCAGCAATAAGCATATTTTTACCAGGCAAATAAGAAACATCAAAATTATATTTAAGTAATTTGAGTCGCATTCTTTGTAACCTGCTTGACAGTTTATTCAAATCCTTTTTGAAAATATTAACTAAGGGTTTATGGTCTGTCTGCACCAGCACATTATCATGACCATATATGCAATAGTTGAAATGCTCTGCTGCAAACAGAATTGCACCCATTTCCCTTTCAATACAGGCATATCTTTTTTCGCAGTCTGTAAGAGCTCTACTAGCAAAAGCTATTGGTTGACCTTTTTGCAACAAGCAAGCTCCCATTCCATCTAAACTTGCATCACACTGTATAGTAAGAGGTATTTTATCATCATAATGTATCAAACAGGGTGGTGATGTCAAAATTCTTTTAATATATTCTACTCTTTCCGAATGAATTTTTTCCCAATTCCAAAGGACATTATGACAAGTAAGTTGCCTTAAGGGCGCTGTTATTTGAGATAAATTTGGTATAAACTTACCTAAATATTCAACCAGACCTAGAAATCTAAGCAGTTCCTTTTTATTCTTTGGATTCTCCAAATTTGTTATAGTTGCTATTCTATCAGAATCAACTTCTATACCCTTTTCTGAAACTTTAAATCCTAAAACCTTAATTTCCTTCTTTTTGAACTGAAATTTATTTTTGTTGAAAGTGATACCGTGTTTCTTAGCTCTTTCTAATACTTTTCTCAATAACTCATCATGCTCCTCTTCAGTACTTCCTGATATAATCAAATCATCTATGTAGATTTTATTACCAAGAATATCACCGAAAATAATAGTATTTTGTCTCTGAAAAACCTCAGCAGCGGTATTTATACCAAAAGGCAATCTCAAAAATCGATATCTCCCTAAATGTGTTGCAAAAGTTGTGAGTTTTGAAGAAAATTCATCTAATTTTATTTGATAAAAAGAGTCTTTGAGGTCTAAGATTGAAAAATACTTTTTTTTGTTAAGGTCAGCCAATAACTCATTAGGTGAGGGTATTTGAAAATGTTCCCTCTTAATATATTTATTTAAAACAGTTCGGTCTAGGCAAATTCTTAAACTTTTGTCACTTTTTTCTGTCACAACTATGTTATTTACCCAATCAGTAGGTTCTATTTGTTTGGAAATCACCGCTTCCCTTTCTAATCTATTTAAACATTTTTCAAATTCGGGCAAGAGTCTCTTGGGTATTCTTCTAGCGGGAAAAACGCAAGGTTTAATATCATCTTTCAATGCGAAACTATATGGTTTACCAGGAAAACATCCCAATCCCTCAAAAACTTCACGATATTTTTCTAATACTTTGTTTTTAGAAGGAAAAAAAATGTTGCTCTGAGAGTGAATATCTGATTCACAAGAAATATTATCTACCACTTTGAGTAAATTTAATTTCAATATAGATTTCAATCCAAGAATTGGCTTACCATCATTACTTACAATGAAAAATTTCAGACGGTGATTGTTACCTCGAATCGTACAATCTAACTCTGTGGACCCCTTCACTTGAAGTCTGTTTCCATTATAGGCTGTCAAAATTACATTCTGAGGTGTGATCGATGCCATTGGATCAATAGCTTCCAAAACTTTGACAGGTAACACGTTGCATTCTGCACCAGTGTCTACTTTGAAGGAAACGAGTTCATCATTAATAATAATATTTTCTACTAATTCAATTTTCTTACGATTAGTACATAGTGAATCTATTCGTTCATCATTGTTATAGTCTAAATTATAAAGTAATTCTACATTATCAATGAAAAAGTTATCATCTGAATTATCAGAGAAACATTGAATATTATTAACATTTTTCTTGGAATAATTATTATTTTTATCATTCACTTTTTTCTTGAAACAACATGATTCGAAATGGTTTTTCTTTTTACATAAAAAGCAAATTTTTCCAAATGCTGGACATTTACCAAAGTCATGAATACTGTTACATTTTTGACACTTTTTTAGTTCAAATTTTTTTTCATTATAATTTTTATATTTCTGATTTTCTGAAAATTTGTTGTGAGAATCACTTATCTTTTTGTTCCTTTGGGATCTGACAGCATCGATGGATGTTGAAGGTTTGTCGTTCATTTCCTGCAGCTGCCGCTTGCTCTGTTCATGGACTCTGCAAATTTCCTCAGCCTTCGCCAAAGTTAGTTTTTCCGTTTGTAGAAGTCTTTCTCGTAGGCCTTGGTCCAATAATCCCATAACTATCTTGTCTCTAATAATATTGTCTCGTTCTTGATACTCGCACGAAGCTGCCAGCGATTTCAATTCAGTAATATACTGCGCCATTGTCTGATCTTCCTTCTGATAACATTGAAGAAACTTGTATCTTTCGAACACCATGTTTTTTTTTGGTTCACAATATGTGTCGAAATTTTTTTTTATATCACCCAACTTCGCCTTATCAAATTCTATGTTGAATGTATTAAAAATTTCAACACCGTCTTCCCCAATTAAATTCAAGAATTTGGCAATTTTTACCGATTCATCTGCATCTGCTTTTCCCGACGCCAGAAGAAATATCTCGAATTTTCGGTTCCACGTGTTCCTATTCTTCGCAACATTCCCATGTTTGAAATCCATCGTCGGCGGAATTCTTAATGCATCCATTTCTTATTTGGTTAATTATTAACACACCTGACACCATGTAACGTGTTTGAACAGTTTTATATAATTTTATATTATCAACTGATTGAAACACTTTGTGATGAGGCAACTCTTTATTTCTTCTAATACACGACAACTCTCTGTCTACCATCTAACTGAACTCCCATCACATGTCCGGTCTTGTACAATTCACATTGCGCATGCAATTAAACCAGAGAAAACAAATGATCTTCTTAATACCTTACAAATGTAAACCAAGCATTGGTGACTCCGAAAACTTTTATATTTTCAAATGTGGAATAAAAACTTCAACATAAGTGTTGTTACAGAAAAATTTACTTGAAAGTAAGGAGAATAGTAATCCAGGTGGTCCAAGTAATAGTCACTTTCCAAAATGTTTTCATCTTGTTCGTCGTAGTTTTTTAGGGTTAGTGAATATCCCTTTCACCAAAAACGTTGCATAAGCCACCGTAAGACCCCTTGTATTTAGTGTTGTAAACATAATTGAAGAGTGGAAATTCAAAAGGGTCTAAGTGCCACTTTCACGAAATTTTAGATTTCATTTATTATGGGGTCTATGTGTCAAGGCCAATAGCCTACGGAACGGTCAATGTGCTATCCGCTTCCGGCAGTCATCATTTCTGATGGAAAAAACTGCGCATGTTCTAAGTGCCATCATCTGTTTCACGTCAAAAGGGTCTAAGTGCCAAATTATCAATATTGTAAGTATACAAAATGGACACACAAGCCGATAATATTGCAGTGAAAAGGCGGCAAGAGTGTCAAAACAGAAAAAAAAATATGCTGAGTTGTTGGTTTGCAACATACAGATTATAAAAATATCCACTTGAACAAGAGCAAATTCAATACGAAATCAGCAGACTCACTTTATGCTCCTGTTGCAGGTGGCATGTTCTAGTGAATATTTCTGCAATTAGAACATTATCATCATTTTTCTTCGCAGAATCCAACGCAATCATAAAAAAATAGGGTTCTAATTTAAAAAATGAAAGTTGTGAGCTAATCTTGATGCCTATTTTTGAACCAACATTCGAAACACCCTGTGACGGGTTATTCAAAATTTTGTAAATGTACAATATTTCCACAGTCTTCGCCTTCAAAAACGTGAAAACGGTTTGTGCCTACGATTTCTAGGTTAGGAATAACAAACATAACACCGAATACTCTCATCTCCCTTTTTTCTTGAGTTTTTTCTCGATATATTGAAAAGTATTTTGACGAAAGCAACGATTTGAGTACGAATGTATTCAGAATTGCAGACTCTATCAAATTCGAAAACAAAAAAACAGAAAAAAAAATTTTTGAAATTTTTTTTTTTCTCCCTTTACAACTGAAAGTTGTCAGGCTCCAAGAATATTTTAGATCGGTACACCCTGTATATGTAGTTTTATTTCATTCTGTATTTTGTACCGAATAACAGTTTTAATTTTTTTTTCAAACTTTTTTCATAAGTTCTAGACATGTTTTATGTAATATCTCAGTTCGAATTTTTTGGCACTTAGACCCTTTTGAATTTCCACTCTTCAATTTCATTCTGAACAACAGAAAATGTTTATGCAAATAAAACAATCGTTCTGATTTAATCGGTCACTGATTTGATCCGTTGATTTTTCGACTATCTCAAAACTAATTATTTGGCTCAACATCATCATTAAATGTATATCATGACATAAATGCCTGCATGTCATCGTCATAATTGAAATTCGCTCTTGTTGAGTTTCAACCTTTACTGGCAATATTACTTCACGACTCAATTATCTGTTAGTTGAAAAGCTATAACTCAGTTTGTCCTATTATTCAACATTTAAACCGATATTCATCTGTTTCAGCAACATAAACTAATAGCTTTAGTCAATTTGACTGCATACCGAATACCAACAATGAAATGGTTGATGGCTCTCCCGTCGGAAATTAAATATCTACGTTTCATTCTTATCCGCTTGGATGACGAATTTACACTTTACCATAATATCCCATTCATGGTGAAATTTTTTCATGATCACGTAATATTAATACCGCTCTTCTGAAGTTCAGATACCAAGAATCTCGAAAGTGTACTTGAAATGAAAACCCATTTTGAAAATGAAGAATTTATTTTGCCTTCGTGAGCGAGGACAAACATACCCTCGAAATATTAAAAGTCAGAGATTTCGAGACATTCGTCAAACACAGCGACCTTTCCTTTGAACGTGAATGAAACTTTTGTTGAACATTCTACAGGCGGGTATAATCAGGATGTCTCCTCTCAGGAGATCTTTACAGAAGTTTTCTTCAACACCCTTTCATGTACAAAGTATGATATTTCCACGGAATTTTGCACACAATGAATTTCTATGAATGAAAATTCCATGAATCAATTGTCTTCATTTTAAGATGAAAAAATTGCAAACAGAGGCCATACCAGATGAATTTAAGTGACATGAAAAATTTTAAATAGTAATCAACGAAATGAATATTATCTTCAATTTTAAGCCTACCAGAACCTTCAACAGGCGGACTAACGATATGAATCAAAAGAAAAATTATAGTATAAATCATCAAATTGAAATGAGATTTTATCACTCAGCCGAATGAAATAAAGTGATTTCGGACATACCTATAATATCCCATTTCTCTCAGAGGAGATTTAGCATTATTGTCAACTCGAGAATAACTCTCAGTAGGTAAACAAAGAAACCATATATATAATAGACCTATATTGTGAATGTCGGTGGTAAACGCACTGAAAATTGAAGCCAGAATGACGCGGAGGGATAAGCCGTTCTGCGCATGCGCAGAATTTGAACGCTCAAGATGGCAGCTGAAAATTATATTTTGTCATTGACGCGCATTCGGTTGAACTGGTTTTGCGCATGCGTAGATCGGAAAGAAACGCTGCAGATGGCACAAAACAGAAAAAATGAACTTTTCAAATCGGCTTCTTCCGAGTTATTTTGTTTGGAAAGCAAATAAGCAAATATAATTTCTTATGAAAAAACATCATTATGATACCATTTTTAGTTATCTATTCATTGTTGATTTATTTATCTATCTTTTCATTCAGTTCTCACACCATTCAAGAGCCGAAGTCAATTACAGAATGAGAGCACTAACAAATAAGTAAAAAATTCGAAATTAACTATTGTATATGCAGGGCCGCCGCCAGACATTTTGCCGCCGCCAGACATTTTGCCGCCCCGGCAAAATAAAATTTTGCCGCCTCGGGAAAATTATACTTTGCCTACTTGCTGTGATGTATTGAGTTTGGGACTCATAACAAACTTTCACAATTTGATCAAGGGGCAAAAAATTCAGAAACGAAGAAAATATAACTATAAATATGTATTATACGAAAAATATATTGAATGCAAAATAACAAAAAGAAACATATATACCGGCCATCGCATGTATAAAAGTTATAGAATGTTCGAACTCAAATAAATTTCTTCATCTCACAAAAGTCATGAATTGTTTGAGATATATCGAGATTATTGCCTATCTCATGTTCAATGGATATAATGGCTAGATCAAATAATCTATCTCGGGCCATTTTTGATCGTAGAAAAGTTTTCATTTTCAACTTTAAAAGGCTTCTCCCGCCAAAAGTATCCCAAAAGTATTTTCCATATTTAATAAAATCATTATACGACAGTTTCTACGATACACGATACCGATAAATATAAATCCGTATGTAAAAATCATCGATCAGGCGGTAAGGTATCATAATAATAATAAAATAAATTAATCGATTCAAGTACAAATGCATATGTATGAGATTTGTTAAATAAAAATGCGGAATTCTGAAATGCATGCACATACAAAATATCGAGAAACAATGAAAACGCTCTCTGCCTTTATAATACGAAACTAAATGAACTCATGTTAAAGGAAAAAAATTTGAGCGCCTTGGATTTTGATTATTACTACTTCTTCATTCCAAGGTAACACAGCTCTCGTGTGTAAGGAAAATTCTAGACAATGATATCCGGATCAGAATAAGGTACATGTTATTCTTACTATTTTCGTTCTGCGATTTGACCTTATGACATCTATCACCTGTTGCCATGTTCTTAAACTCTAACATCTGTTAGAGAGATTAAGTAAATGAACAGAAGTCAATATAAATCTTAAGTATTTACCTGTATCTAATAATGATTATAATAATAATATTGATATATTCTTTTACTATGACCATTATCCAATAAATTAAGAATACTAATTTGCCTCAAATTCCAGCGAGGTATATTTCCAACTCATTCAAAGGCGCCTTTTCGAATTATTGAAACGACGCTGTATGGCTTTATGAATAATATGCGTATCTGAGGCGATCGATGAAAGACTCAAAAAAAATCACCTACATCACTGTTAATAAGCAGAGAGCGCTTTATAATTATTATCGTTTAAATGTGAAATCCGGAGGTAAAAAAATACCGAATTATAGAATTCATTTTGTAGGGTAATTCAGTTCGAAAATCACAACTCCGAAGATAGATAAAAGATTTCTATTATGTAGCACTATATATTTTTGCAAAAATATTAAATATTGTGACGACACACGACACTGAGGACTAACGAGTTGATACCCTTATTTACCGAATATTATAAACCCCTCCCGAATAATAAAATTTCTCTATTTCAGTATCGTAATGAGTTCATTACAGTACTAAAAGTAGTGCTGTAATGAAACTCATTACAGCATTGTTTTCAGTTACATTTTTCGTTTTATGGTTGTCAGTATTGACCTCCGATCGAATCAAGTTTCAAATCAAATCAATTCAAATTCCGTGATCTGTCAAATTTCTTATGTCACACCAACTGCCAAGATACAATACAAAAGTCACTAATCTGAATTTTCATTTGAATTTCGAGAGTATTTCACAAAAATTGACTGAAATAGAGAAAATACCGTCTAATACTCGTTGCAGAAGGCAATTCCAACACTTATGCTATCGAAAACTCGCTCCTTCGTCGCTCGTTTTCGAACTTCGCATTCGTGTTGGAATAGGAGCTCATTCTGCAACTTGTTTTAGAATATACTATTAGATTTCCGATTGGCAAACTGAAAATAAGAATCATTACTGAATTATCCTAGAAACCCTCCCAAAAACTTTACAGTCCCAGATGTTCATCAAAGGGATCGTCTTGATAATAAACTCGTAAACAAGCGAGTGTAACTAGGATGGGAGGCCGCTGAGGCGTTGGCGAAATTTACAACCTGACAGGGATTTTCATTTATGAGTAGAATGCTGCATCTTCGATGGTTTTCGTTCTGCCTGTATTACTCTTGTATTGGTTTAATTGCATTTTTATCTGGTTATTTGTGTACACGTGTGATATATTTAGTTGACCAGGCTCAAAAAGCCGCCCCTGAGTTTGGTCGTGTTTTCGCTTTCACTTTCAATAACAGGAGGTTGTTCGATTTCGAAGGAAAAAATCTAGTACGACGAAACTGATTTTGCCGCCCCTAGAATTTGCCTCCCCGGCAGACTGCTAGGTTTGCCGGCCCTGGCGGCGGCCCTGTGTATATGTATACAAAATGAAAACTCAAATTGAAAAAATACTATTGATTATTTGAAAGTGAACAAAAGCGAGAGGAAACAACATTTCAACTCCGTCAGTTGTCCCGAACAATGAAAAATATCGAGAGAGCTTTGTAGTAATGATATTCTATTTATTGGTGAAAGATGATAACATTCAATTTTGGAGAAGGTGGAAAGGACAGGAAGCCTGGGGCCATTGATATTTATAAATTCGAGCCTACCTCCTCTAAACCATATTCAATAAGTCATTGGCATAGTGATCCCAAGTTGTTCCGATATTTAAAAATTGACACCGACATTTCATTGCATATTACCAACCCATTCCATCTGAAAAACTTCATTATAGATGAACAGAACTATAAGCCTTGATAAGATGTGCCATAAAGTAATGTCGGTGCGACCTGAGGTTGAGGATGATGTCCTATCTAGTGGGTAGGAGTCAATACGTTCTAATAGATGCGCATCAAGGAGGTTTGGCAATACCTCTGGTCCTTTACTTCTTCCATATATGTCTATTTGAAACCTTATCGATTCCTAATTTTCGCCGACGACCTGAAGATATTCATGATGATTCGGTTCTTCAATGACTGTGTCGATCTTCATAGTGATCCCACAAAATTAGCCGAATAAATATAAATAACATCTTCGTCACACAAAAGAATGTTCTAAGATTTATTCTTGGTCTTGAGTATATAGAATCCTGAAGAAGTTCATTCAGAGAGAATAAGATTCTCACAGGAGAGTTTTCATTCAAAAAAGCCCATACTTCGTTATCCGAGTTTTTGAAAATGACATGAACCAAAACAGTTATGAGAGAAATGTCCCATACTTTTTATATTCTTTCTATATCCTAGGTATCATCTTACAATGACTGAGAAAGGTTGTAACTATTCTTGCTTGAACTAGAAAATGTTCAATAGACTGCCAAGTCGCATTAGAGAAGAAACAAATTTTAAAAAATGTAAACATGGAATGCTGATGGCATGAGAGTTCTATGATATACTAGAATATCATTATAAATTGTAATTTTTTTAACAATTATTTTTCTGCTACTTGTAGTTACTAGAAATAAGGGAATTATTTATTCGATTCTACTCTATTGTGAAGATAATGCCTTGTTTCTTCATCTGGGAAATGCTTGAAATTTCGTATACTAGGAATAACAATAAAGTTTCAAATTGTAGCCATCTGGAATATCTTCCCTCTTTGTCGGATGAAATCAATTATATGGACCCGAAGATGACTCCTATAAATAACTCGAGGTAGGTTATCGTTCTGAAGTTTATCGATCGTGTAAAACGCTCATTTAATCTCATAATTTCAAACGTTCCTGAATCAGATAAAGCTACTGACATTGACACCGTTTCGGCGATTTGTGATCTCGTCAACGCATCTTCCAGTAATTACATTGCCAACGTGGTCAGACGGCAGTCCCGCGACAGAAATCGAACACGTTAGATAAGGGGTTTCCTTCACAAAACCCGACATAATGTAATAGACATAAAAGAGGCGCTCGATAATCCGGCACCCGATTTTTTCTTTTCATGCCGGATTATCGAATTGGTACTGAAAAAGAAAGCTAACTTCATATGATTTTCACCACTATCCAACTTTCGCAAAATTTGACCGCTATTTCGTCAAAGCGACACTATGAAACAAGAGAAAACAAATACGTGACATTACTGTCGAGGTTAGGTCCTGGCTGCCGAGCGGGAGAAACTACTCGAACCGCTCGGTAGTCCGGCGTTCATCTGTATAAAATGCCGGATTATACATCGGGTTACCTGAGTCCCAAAGTGACGGACTACCGAGCGTGCCGGATTGGCGAGCGTCGGATTATCAAGCGCCTACAGTATATATAGTTCGTTTCAAAATGATTGTCATCAGAGCAAGCCATGGAATTCCAGCCGGGTCTTTATTTCTAGTTACAAAAAGTTACTAAAAATTTCTGTGGATTCATCATAGATTGAAATATAACCTATAAAATGGTTGAATATATTTTTCAAGGCGAATGAATTTGAAGAATTTTTCGTGAAATTATATTATTTCCATTATTGTTGTATTGACAAAGTTTCAAACTTAGCTTCAATTACAAAAGAGAAACAAGCTGAGATGATGACTAAAATATAAACACCCACACTATTTCGCTGTAGATCAAGCATAGGAATAGGAAATTCAGGATTGACAATAAAATTAGCTTGGGCTTGGAATGCTTCAACATAAAATCTTGCAGGCTTTCATGGAACAATATAGAGATATCATTCATTAAATAATTGAGACTTCATCAACGATAACTGAAAGTTCGTTCTCTATGAAGACCCTTCAGCAATTTTTGCATTCTTCATGACTGATGATTATCGAAAATTCAGCCAAGTTCTCTCCCTGTGTCATTTTTTCTGAGTATTGAGGTACAAAAAGTATAAACTTTATAATTTCATAGCCAAGTTGTTCAAACAAATAGAAAATATTTGTTAATAAATTGTGAATCATTTGAAGTGTGAAATGCTATAAAATAGATCACTCATTATTTGTATTCATTACTACTATCCATTTCATGATACATTAAATAATATACCAAATGTTGATTTTGATTAAAATTCAATTACTTTCAGGCAGTTCAAAAAAGATGTACAAACTGATTTATTCATTGTTTTTGATTTTACAAAAAATAACGTCGTGTAATGTCCCTTTGAAGGTATAATCATGTGGAATGGGTTTCCATTCACTGCTCACTCCTGGCTGTAATGACTTGTCTTGCCTTCTTTTTTCTCCAAAATTCATCTGACAGGTCAAGGTGAAAACTGAAATTTTGAGACTCATTTATTTATCAGAAAACACCCCGAAAAATTAAATGATTGTTACCTGATAACTAGCAAAACGCGATTAATACTGGCAGAAATACCTGCTGAATTGTTGAGAAAAAGTCTCAGTCCCGACGATAAACTACTGCACGTTCCCTTGTAGTTAGGCGAGGCGAGAGGTATCTTGATGAATTCCAACCATTTTCAATTCGGTAATACTTAATAAATATTCAAATCCAAAACTAATTTGTTGATTTAATCAAGAATATAAGCATACAGAATTCATTCGAAATATATTCAGGAGGTTAATTCAAACTCTGATGTGTCAAAACTTAGTGTTTTCAATCAAAACCAACCTAAATCCCAGAACTCAAAAGTTACTGATGGGATATTACCAACATATTTTCCAGATTCCACAGCCGCCGAGATGCCAATCATTTTGAAACGGACTATAATTCTTACCATCGAAGCATTCTCAAATTATTGTTTATACGCAGTCACATAATGCCCTTCTTATTTCCACAGCTTTCTCTTCACTGCATCCAGAAACGACAACATTTTCATTGCAGGAGATTTTAATTGTCCTGACCTGAAATGGCCGATGATTATTTTGCCCATTGAATACTCCCCCTCATTTCCATACGTCGAATTCGTTTCATAATTTTATTTGCAACATCTTGTCCAAAAACCCACCCGATTTATAGAAGGTTAAAACCCATCTTTCCTGTGGTTGGTATTCGTCTCTGAGCCTTTGCTCACTTCTGATTGGTAAAATGATTATGTCACGTTCTCCACCGAATTACAGTTTCGTCATGCTGATCATCGTATTAACGTTACTCATGGTTGTCATAATTATGTGTCAATATCTTGGTTCAATTGACCAGTTTAAATTGAAATTCCTTGCTTCCTCCTCACGAAAGCATTGACGAGCAAAGGAGAACCTTCACTAGTTATTCCAGTTATGTCTTGAAGTGTTTGCGAAATTCAAAGAAGAACAGAAAAAAATTTTTTTTCAATCACATAAAATCTTTGAACACCAATGTGAGGGTTCCGGCCGTCATAGAGAACCGTGCCAATCTGAGTTCTTGCTGTTAGGGGAGGGCGGACATTCTGGCGGGATTATTTTTTTTCAATTATTCTCTCTTGAGCCTCTTGGTCCGAGTCTAACCCCAGAATTTCCTACATGCTATGTACAGATATTGGATGTCAAAATCAATGTAATTGTGGAGCATCACTTGTGCTTTATTATCATTTTTCGTGAGTCCATGATTATAGGGTCACTTTCTTCAGACTGGCTTTTCGCTACTGCGACACCCATCTACAAGAAGGGGGATAAGTTCTTCTGTGACAACTATCGACTATAACCTTGCTGTCAACAGTTTCAAACATACAAGAGAAGATGATAGGAGAACATATTCTTGAGGTCTCTCTGTCCAATGGTTTGATTCCTGACGAACAGCATGGTTTTGTTCCTGGACTCTCTCAAACTGGTTGGAACTGTCTGCCTGAGAAAGAACGTAGTCCGATCCTCCATCAGTGCTTTCAAGTATTGATATAAAAGATGGAAGGCTTCATTGTGAGGGACCCACATAGGAATGCCTCCGTCGGTTACATTTTATTATTATTGTTTCTTCTTTTATATAATGTTTCTTTCTTGTATCTGATTTCGCATGTCCATTTATTGGTCTACATCTGACTGTTACTCATAATGTATTTTCGGGTTTACAGCTTTATCAAAGCAACTATGTAATGAACATCAAATGAATATTCTCTTGACAACCATAAGCATGAAGAGTCACATATGGATATAACGCTTGACTCAAATTAGCTCTTTGATGCTCACATTGACGAGATCCTCACATCCTCATCCAGATTGCTTTGCTCCGTGCTCAGATATGAAAAATATTTCCATTCAAAATAATTTGAGTGTGTTGACGCTTTACCATGCATTCGTTTTCAGTCGGTTGAACTTCGCATGGGTTATATGCAACCAGAAATACGATTCCTATATTCTACGTTTGGAGTGGGTTGAAGATAGGTTCATTCGTTTTTTGTCCTTCAGAAATCAAATTGTAATTGAAGATAACAATATTGAACGTATGTTCGTTCGATATTCCAGCTTCCCAGACTAGTCGATATATGATAATGCTTCATTCATATTCAAGCTCGTGAATGGTTTGGCTGTTGCACCTGGTAGTTTGGAAGAGATCTGCTTCAGGGTCCCTGATCTGAGACTCAGAGCAGATGTTATCTTTTAAGTCACTCTCGGAAGGAAAAACTGCACGGCTAATTTTCCCCTCAACAGGATGATGACAACTTCTTACATCCCATGTCCACACTTCGCTTTCTTTTCCTGTTCGCTGATCACTTTCAGAAACCTTCCGGGATGACTTTGTTTGGTTTGATTTATTGTTGCCTATTTATTGCGATTCTCGAAGCTTTCTAAAGCATATCGAATTTTATATTGTGGGGTTCTCTTGAAGAGTTTGTTCTTGACACTGAATATATGTTTAAACTCAAGTACTTATATAATCCATTTTCTCACTTCGGTTGTGAATTTCTCTTTCTCGTTGAAACTAACACAAATTGAATATGAATATATTCAATTATCAATACTAACGATCCAATATATATAATGAAATTAATTCTATTTTATGATCTTATCCCGAAGTAGTTCAAAATTGACATTTCAAATTCGACAGGAACTTCCAGAATTTCATTATTTACGAAGCTGTAACTCAGCCACAAACAGATCAATCGTACGCTACAGATTTGTAGATAAGAGACACAAAGCAGTATACCGCCATAAATTAGTTTCATTTGTATTGAGCAAACAGTAGCTCTGGGACTTCGAACTGTTAGTATTCCTATGGGGATAAATAGATAAATAAATGAAAAAATACAAAAATATTACAACGTAGCCAAATGTCAGTGTCTGTTAGATATGTCTCCGATAAGCGCAAATGAGAAGGTTATAGAGTGAAAATAAATCCGAGTTGAACCTAGCAATGAAGGACTCTTTAAAGAAATGCGGTGTGAAAAGGCGTTAATCTCGGTCTGCAGAGATAATTCTAGTATTATTTTATGGTACCTTCAGTTTTCTTCAATATTTGAAAATTTTTTTTTCATGAATTGGTCCTTTGGTGTTTCAATCACCTTAGTTTTTGAAGGAAACTTGTTTTTCGCTGTTTTTTTTGCGCATTTCTCAAGCGAAGTCATAAACTTCGAATTTTCAAATAGCCAAAATAAAAAAAAAGTCAGAATTGTCGGCTTTGAAGCATACTACCTCATATTCAAATCTATTCCTCCATTCATAACTATATAATTTTTTATAGTAACGAAACGGCCGAGTAATTTATTTTGATCAAGGCATGGAATGATGAAATCTTTTTATTTTGCTCTTTAGAAAGAAAGATATATGAGTTTATTCAACAAATACATCTAACAACTCAACTTGAAACCCCAACACACATTTTGTCCATATTTCACCCCTTGTAATGGTCCTCCTAATCTTCTTTCAGTGTCTGTAGGCAATTTTCATCAATATTTGGTTTATTGTGTCGTCAACTTCGGTTATTTTTGTCACTTTCGGTTATTTTTGTCACTTTCGGTATTTTGTCTCTTTTTTTAAACTCCTCAGTTCTTTTATATGCCTTGGTATTCTTGGGTAGAATCCTGAAGCTAGATAGGTGCAGCTTCTCTGCCCACATGTTTTTTCCGCTTTCGGTATTTCATAGTTGTCCCTTTTAGTTATTATCGAGTACTTGTGTTCTTTCAAGACTACAGGTATCTTTTTCTGTTGGACGTTTGTTATAATCTTACCCGCATAAATTTGTCTTATACCTAATGCCTTTAAGATCTGATATATCTCGCGACTTCGAAATGTATAGTCTTTTCCATACATGATTTTTAAAATATACTTTTGCATAGTTGTGAATGTACCAATGTTTCATAAAGTATTCGTAGATGTTTTATAGATTGGATACATTTTCGCATAATTCTGAATTTAAACGCAATCCCTCTCAACTTCTTGACCAAGTAAATCATTTGGTGATCCCACTTCGAATGCTCGTCTTTGTGAATACCTAGATACATTGTGGCGCTCGTATTTGAAATTTTGAAATAATTGTCCACCTGGAGAATTCCTAGATCAGGACGTCCCATTTTATTGGAAGAAAAAGTCATATACTTCGTCTTCTGTTGATTCGAGGTAACTTTATTTTTTCGAAACCACTTCTTCAGAATTGTTAGATCCGTTTGTGTTTTTTATTTCAGATTCCTCCAAGTTTCATCCTCGTAAATGATTAACATATCATCCGCAAAACTTATAATTTTTCCAGTACTTTTCAGATTAAATATACTTTTCAAATATATAAAAAAAAGAACAGGACCATGTACCTTTCCTTGTTGTACGCCATGGGCGAGTATATTTGTGCTACTTAATTCACCATTTATTTTTGTTGTTCGTTTTCTACTCGAGAGGAAACTTCTCAATAGATTATTCGTTTGTTCTCTGAAGCCGTAATCTGAAAGTTTTTCCAATAGTTTTTGATGGTCGACGTCGTCAAATGCTTTTGCTGAATCTATAACTATTGCTAATGTTGGAATATTTTTGTCTCTATTTTTATATGGAATTTCAGTTAAGCTCCTTATAGCATCCCCAGTTGACACCCTATAGTTATACAATGATCACAACGGGAAATTGCACAATGAAAACTGTGGTTGAGGTTATTACAAAGAAATTGTATCGGGTATAAATACACATGAGTCGTTTCACGTATACATTTTTATCCCCTTATTCAAAATGAGGGGGTGATTTGGAAACAAGAATTCTTGAATGCTGGAGTATCAAATGCTTTCGCTATTAGTTCCCATGCACGCTCTTGAAGTAACTGTTAAGGATCACCTGGATGGATATTGTTGAATATGCTCTCAATCTCAATGAGCTCAAAGATTTATTCAAGACATTCGGAAAATTAACAAAGGATAGGAAATGGCATGACCACCATGGTCTCGGAAGAATAAAATTGAATACTCATTTCATTTGTAAAGTAAATAAATTAAAAGATTTGATTTTCCAGGAGGTTTCGAATGTGATTCCTAAAGATATGAGATCTCGGTTCTGTATACTTTCAATGACATTTTTGAGCACTCCTAATGAAACCTAGAGTTTCAAAATGCGAAGGACTTGAGCCGAATGTTTCAAAATCTCTACAGAAGAGAATAAATATTATCACGAGAAGCATAAAAAAACGCATTTCAAGAAACTTACATAAAACATTAATTCGAACCGTTCCCATTAAGAATTGAATTCCTTAGAATAACCTATGCAGTTTCTCTGGGCAATAATGAAATTTCTGTGAGGAATGTAAAAAATATAGATTTTTGAGCTTCAATGATAGATCAGTATACAGGATGTACCAAGTTCGTCGTCCTATGAGGCGTTTCTGGAGAACTGGATCTATTTGAAATCTGAAAATTGGGATTATGATATTGTTTGACATTATCTACCGAACCGAAATATTCTTAGGGCCGACCATTTTCAGTTATACAGGGAATGAAAAAACAAATTCAAAAACTTTTTTTATATTTTTGTTCTTTAATTTGATAGAGTATTCACTTGTTAACACATTTGTATTCAAGTCAACTGAAGAAACAATGGAGATAAGAGTATTCGGTATCATGTTTGCTATTTCCATTCTAAATATCTTAAGAACAAACCGTTTTCGCATTTTGAAAGTGGAAGACTGTGGAAAGATTGTTTATTTTAGAATCTTGGAAAACTCGTCACAGGGTGTTCCAAATATTGAGTCAGACATGGGGATCAAGATTCGTTTTTCAAATAAGTACCCTATGTTATATGATTGCTATGGATTGTACGAAGAAAAATGATAATAATGAACCAACATGTTAGTTCTCCTAGAGTTCTTCAATTATTTAGGATTTCTTGATTTCATGTCGTACGTAGCGTCGAATTATTAAAATATGTTTCATATCAACTATGATGTTGGTCATAGAAGATGAATTATTCCAATAACTCACTAGTGGTACACCTCTTTTCTGAATTCATTCATCATTGTTGATTTGGAACAGATTTCATGAATTGACGCTACGTACGACATATGATCAGAAAATCCTGAATAACTGAAGAATCATTAATTTTAGGAGCAACAACATGTTAGAAGATTATCATCATTTTTGTTCGCACAATGCAGAGCTATCATGAAAAATAGGGTTTTAATTTGAGCAACAAAAGTTATGAGGCAATCTTGATACCAATTTTTACCCAACATTTGGAACACCCTGTGACGAATTTTTTCAAATTCTGGAAAAGTACAAATATTTTCACAATCATCTACTTCAAAAATGTGGAAACGGCTTGTACTTAAGATATTGAGAATAGGAACAAACGAATATACCAAATACTCTTTTCTCCCTTTTTTCACGATTTTTTGAGAAGTATTTCGACGAATACAACGATTTGAGTACGAATGTATGCATATTGCATACTTTATCAAATAAAAACACAAAAAACAGGAAAAAAAATGATCCGAAAGGGTTTAATGCTTTAAGGATGAGCATACTTTAAATAAATGCAAGAAGAAAATGGTCATAATTCGGAAAAATTCATTTCCGAACTGCGAAAAAAAAATTTTGAAGAATTTTCTTTTCACTTTTGTATAATCGAAAGCGGTCAGGCCCCAAGAATATTTTAGATCAAATCAAATCGAATCAATCAAAATCAAAATTTATTCATAATCACAATATAACAATTCGTTTATTAATAAATAAGTCTAATAATTCTGCCTCTGAATTAATATTAATAATGTAAAAGGCAGTTGTTCCGGGCTAAGCCTGGAAGTAACAATATTTCAGGTCCGTGTTGCGAAACCTCTACCCAATTGCCAAATATTGGACGCAGATGGGAAGTGAATCTGTGGAGCAAGTGCAGACGAGGAGCCAAAGACGACCCAGTCGGAGGCCAGCGAAGAAAGCAGCCAGGGAAGGGAATTTCGAGAAAAATTCCTGGACCATTTACCTGAATTCTCCATAATATTGTTTTATATTAGTTCTAGAAATGTCGCATAGTGTTCCTGAATATATTTCTTTGTCATGACATTATATTTTTTCTTGTTATATATATATATATATATATATATATATATATATATATATATATATATATATATACATATACATATATATATATATATAATATATATATATATATATATATAATATATATATATATATACAGGGTGTACCAAGTTCGACGGCCTATTAGGCGTTTCTGGGAAACTAGACTTATTTGAAATCTGAAAATTGGGATTATGATATTGTTTGACATAATCTACCGAGCTAAAATATTCTTGAAGCCTGACCACTTTCAGTTATACAGGGAGCGAAAAAAAAAATTTTCAAAATTTCATTTTTCTGTTTTTTCTTTTTGAATTTGATAGAGTGTGCAATTCTGAATACATTCGTACTTGAATCGTTGCATTCGTCGAAATACTTTCAAAAATATCGAGAAAAATCTGAAGAAAAAGAGAGAAAAGGGTATTCGGTATTATGTTTGTTATTCCTAATCTACATATCTTAAGCACGAACCGTTCTCACATTTTTGAAGTCAAAGGCTGTGGAAATATTGTACATTTTTAAAATTTTGAAAAACTCATCACAGGGTGTTCCAAATGTTGGGTCAAAAATTGGGATCAAGATTGGCCCATAACTTTCGTTTTTCAAATTAGAACCCTATTTTTTTATGATTGCGTTGGATTGTATGAAAAAAATGATGATAGTGTTCCAACATGTTAATGCTCCTAAAATTGATAATTCTTGAGTTATTAGGATTTTCTGAATTTATGTGGTACGTAGCGTCAAATTCATTTAATCTGTTTCATTTCAACTATGACCTGGGTCATAGAAGATGAATTATTCCACTAATGATATACACTTGAATACATCCGTACTGAAATCGTTGCATTCGTCAAAATACTTTCCGAATTATAAAAAAAAAACTGAACAAAAAAAGGTAGATAAGAATATTCGGTATAATGTTTGCCATTTCTAATCTAGATATCTTGACCACAAACCGTTTTCACGTTTTTGTAGTCGAAGACAATGGAAATATTTTACATATTTAGAATTTTGAAAAACTCGTCACAGGGTGTTCTAAATGTTCGGTCAGAAATTGGGATCAAGATTGGCCCATAACTTTCGTTTTACAAATTAGAACCCTATTTTTTTATGATTGCGTTGGAATCTGCAAAGAAAGATGATGATAATGTTTTATCATGTTGATACTTCTAAAATTAATATTTCTTGAGTTATTTAGTATTTTTCTGATTCCATGTCGTACATTGCGTCAAATTCATAAAACCTGTTCCATAACAACAATGATGAATGAATTGAACAAAAAAGTGTGTCACTAGTGAGTTATTGAAATAATTTATCTTCTATGACCAAGGTCATAGTTGATATGAAACAGATTTAATGAATTTGACGCTACATACGACATAAAATCAGAAAATCCTAAATAACTTAAGAATTATCAATTTTAGGAGCATAAACATGTTGAAACAGTATCATCATTTTTTTTTTGTACAATCCAACGCAATCATAAAAAAATAGGGTTCTAATTTGAAAAACGAAAGTTATGGGCCAATCTTGATCCCAATTGTTGACCCAATATTTGGAACACCCTGTGATGAGTTTTTCAAAATTCTAAAAGTGTACAATATTTCCACATTCTTCGACTTCAAAAATGTGAAAACGGTTTATGCTTAAGATATCTAGATTAGGAATAACAAACATAATACCGAATACTCTTTTCTCTCTTTTTCTTCAGGTTTTTCTAGATATTTTTGATAGTATTTCGACGAATGCAACGATTTGAAAACGAATGTATTCAGAATTGCATACTCTATCAAATTCAAAAAGAAAAAAACAGAAAAATAAAATTTTGAAAATTTTTTTTTCTCTCCCTGTATAACTAAAAGTGGTCAGGCTCCAAGAATATTTTAGCTCGGTAGATAATGTCAAACAATATCATAATCCCAATTTTCAAATTTCAAATAAGTCTAGTTCTCCAGAAACGCCTAATAGGCCGTCGAACTTGGTACACCCTGTATATATATATATATATATATATATATATATATATATATTCTTATGAAAAAGAGAGCTAAAGTAATACATCAAATGTTGATACAAAAAGTACCTAAGCTGAGGTAAAAAAAGAACGGGGTATCATAACATTCTTTGTATGATACTATAGAATCATACGATACTATCAACACCAGTATCATACGATACTATATAGCCAGGGGAAAAAACCTCAGCCAAAAAAAACCTGCCTCCCCGTAAACAAAATAACATAAAATATCAAATATCAGGAAAATCTTGAAAGACATCAGTGTGATCGTCTTCATATTATCCGTCGATGAGCTCGGAAACACAGATTCTTCCCAAAACGACTCGTAATTCTTAATTTGAAATGAAAAAAAACAAAAGCAGAAAAGAAACTGATTATTCAGAATAAATCGAATGCATTTTGGAAATGCATTTGCTACTTTAAAAAACATCAACATTAAGATTTCTTGGCCAAATAATGTTCGGAGGTTTTATAAATATTCATGACAGAAATGTCACGAAATTTGAAAGAAATGAAAAAAAAAACTCCATCAATTTCCCCTTTCCGAATCTGTTGAATGTTACGAAACTGATAATTTTTCAACATAACATGCTAAACTTGTAAAAAATCAATTAATACATAACCTTTCAACTGTCCTCTTTCACGAGGATTTTTTTCTGTTTCCGTGTGGGTTTCTTGCAGAAGAATCTCTTTGATACCATGTTCATCAGCCAATTTGGAGACGTAATCACACTTTCCTTTCGAAATTCCTCCGATATTCAAAATCCAAGAATAGGTCGTGAGGGTTTTTTCAAACCAGATACGACCTTCAGGTGATGATTTTTCGGCACTTCAGATGTTTGAAGACCGCTACGGGACCCCAATGAAAGGCAATCATCTCCCATAGATAAACCAAACATGTTATAACACAAGAAAACAGAATATTTTTCAGGAGCAAAAACTAAGAAATATTACGAGAATTGTCATTCTGACAATACTTGTTATGAATTGTTGATTTTATATTTGGAGGAAGTCTGTTGAAAAATTTCGGGGCAAATTACGTTACAATTCTTTGAGTATGAGCTTTGGTATATAATTGGGTTCTCAATGATTCTGTTCTTAGATTGTAATCTACGGTATTGTCTGTTAACATATATTTAATTTTTGTATAAAGATGAGGCAACTGTGGACGAAAAGCGCTCTTAGGGGAAGAATATTTGCTTCATTGTATAGAGGATCAGTAATAATAATAATAATAATAATAATAACATTTATTCGCCAATAATAACTGTTATAAAAACAATGAAAATGGGAAAGGTCATAAAAAAAAAATATACAGACAAATTTTACATGTTGCTACTTGACAGGAACTCAGTTGGAGTATACGGTTCAAGCCGAAGCAACAAGCTGCGTACCTCCTTTCTGAAAAGTTTGAAATCCTTCAGTTCTCTAATTTTCTTGGGTAAAGCGTTATGAAATTTAATACACATGTATGTGCAATTTTTTTCCGTAAACGATAAACCGTGGTGGGGAAAGATGAAAAAGTCGTGTCTTGTATGGTAGATGTTACTTTTCTTATATGGGTTGAAAACTTGAGGATTTTTATGAACAAATTGCAAACATTTGTATATGTAAATTCCTGGCAATGTGAGCAAATTATTTCTTCTAAAGACTCCCCGACAAGACTCTCGGAACTTCAAATTAAAAATTGTTCGCACAGCGAGTTTCTGCATGCGGAAGACAGATATTGCACACTGGCTGTTTCCCCAGAATACAATTCCATAACTAATAAGTGCTTGGAAGTTTGAGTAGTAAATGGTCTTCAAAAACTCTTCAGTAAGCTCTGATTTCAGCACTCTCAGAGTAAACACCGTCTTCGCTAACTTACTGTTTAGTTGTTCTATGTGCTCAGTCCAACGAAGGTGCACATCTATATGAACACCCAAAACCTGGCACATGTTTTACGGTGTATTTCTTTTCCCAGCAAGGAGAGCTTTTCTTTCTGTTCGACCTTCCGCAGTTTATGGGAAAATAGTACGAACTCGGTCTTATCGGTGTTGAGTTTCAGATTATGCGATGTACACCACTGTTGGACCGAAGCGAAGGTACTATCCAACAAGTTCTGCAGAGCTTCAGAGCTCCTTTCACGCAACAGTATGTTCGTGTCATCAGCGTAGTTGACAAATGACTCTCTCAGATGTGGGACGGTGCAAGGCATGTCGTTTATATATAAAACAAAAAGTAGAGGACCAAGGATACTGCCCTGAATAACACCCTGTGTGACAAGGGATGTATCTGACGTGTATTCTACACCGTCCACGTTTAACGATATGTACTGGGAGCGTCCCCGAAGGTAGCTCTCAATAAAACCCAATTGAGCATTCCGAACACCATAATTTCAAGTTTCGAAAGAAGAAGACGATGATCCACGGAGTCAAAAGCCTTGGAAAAATCCAAGAAGAGACCAAGGATCTGCTCCCTTCTTTCAAAACCTTCCACTATCATCTCAATCATCTTAAAGATAGCCGTTTCTGTGCTTCTTCCCTTAATGAACCCGTGTTGTTGTTCATTAATCACATTAAATTTTGAAAAATTTCAGGAGTCTGTTGCACATGATTTTCTCAAAGACCTTCGAAAAGTGGCTAAGAAGACTAATCGGTCTGTAATTATTGATGTCTGCTTGATTACCTTTCTTGTGGACAGGTTTTATTACCGCAATTTAAGCATGTCTGGGAACACTCCGTATTTAAAGCCGTTGTTTCAGTATGAAAGTGATGGGCTGCAATACGTGTTTCATTGAAGATTTCATGACTCTTACAGGAATATTGTCATGTCCAACGCTTTTTTTTTGTTTGCAAGATTTTTAAATACTTGTGCGACTTCTTCTTCGGTTACTTCGAACATAAAAAAAGAATTTTCGAGGCGGGTTATAGAAGTTGGAGTATTCGAGTCTTGAATATGATATGTTGAAATACCGCGAGCTATCGAATAATTGGCCGAAATCGTCCGCAAGCCTTTGTGGTGAAACGACACTACCAAAAGAGGGTCTCTTCTGAGTCTTACCTGTCTTACTATTTACGATTGTCCATATTGTTTTCGATTTATTAGCAGAGTTTTTGTATTGTTCATAATAGTAATTCTGCTTCGATTCTTTCAGAGCGGTATCATATGTTTTTTTTCAGACTTTTGTAAAGTTCTAAATAAGATGGTTCGAAACAGGAGTAAGTATATACCACATCCAACATCTTTTTAATTTCATTTACTTTCTGATCTTGTTTTTGCGGGTTATTCTTGACGATATTTTGCCTAATTTCCCTAACAGGGAAACAACTTTCAAATTTTTCTTTATAAACCCTAAAAAAAAGGGTCCATTGAAGGTTGACGTCCTCATGATCAACAATGTATAACTTTCGCCAATCATAGTTATTCAGTTCGTTATTGAATTCAGATAAGTTTTGTTCATTTATTTGACGTATTTTTATTAACTCAGATTTTATTTTACATGATACGTGATTGAATGAAACAATCTGTGCTAAATGATCTGACAGATAGGGTTGTTCACAGTAACCTGAAATGTTTTCAATATTAGTAATGACATTGTCAATGCACGCTTCATTACGAGTTAGTTCTTTAATGACTAATCTAGCATCAAATGATTCGATAACTGATAGAAAAATTCGTTTATTGGGATCATTAGAATTTTCCTCAGTGTGTATATTAAAGTCACCCGCAATTAAATAGGGTGTATTCATAACAACGAGTTTCTGAAGGATCACAATGAGCTTCTCGAAAAAAAGATCCACATTGCTTGCTGCTGTCGGTGATCTATAAATCGACATTACAATTAGTTGTTTGTTTCTAATATTATATTTCACGGCTGAACATTCAAAAGAAAAGGGAACACTCATGTTAACGAACTCCGTTATCTCCGACGAAGCATCTGCTACAGTATCGTTAAGATATACGGCGGTTCCACCATGTTCTCCAATATTCCGACAGAATGATGATGATTTCAATTTGAAATTTGTTTGTTATACCGTGAACGGATAATTCGACAGATGACTTCCAGTGTTCTGTGACAGCCAGAAACTGACAATTATGTTTATTTACAAAATTATCCAAACGAATTAGGTTGTTACCTATTGATTGTACGTTAATATGTATTAATTTATAGGTGGAGATGGTGGTTTCTTGATCAGATGGAATAAAAAATTATTTATTTTAGTTCCCTCGGGCCATAAATTAGGATTTTTTACCTTTTCGAAGTCGGACGATATCACTGAAACCTTAAAAGATGAGTATTCTTCAGGCGGTTTGCTTGAAGTTTTATACATTTGACTTCCTTGAAGTCGTTACCAGTGAGATAATTGATAATCTTTTCAGGGACTAAATCGGGATCTAGGTTACTAATGTGTACATGCGAGTAACGTGTAACCGCTTTGATTTCATCAGTCTTCCTAGTGCCGATTAAGCTTTGCTTACGCTTCTTTAGTTTCTTTCTGGGGATAACAGGCAGGAACTCAGCATCTCTAGCAACATGTTCAACGACTTTGGTATCTCCTTGTCTTCGTCGCGGGGTGATTTCCGGCAATAAGGCTTTCTGACCTTCTGCTCTTGAATTGTTAACCTTATGAACAGAAGTCTTCTTTTTAGTTGTTACCGTCTTAACGACGTCACTATAGGCCTCTGGTTTTCCTTTATCAACAGCACTAGATGATGTCGGAGTAACGAGATCATTTTTCAGTGCACCAGAGATTTAAGATGTTCATTTTCTTTCCTAGTGACTTGATTTCATCACGCAGTTCTTCGATGGCAGTGAAAAGTTGTGCCCCCAAAGTTTTTTCAATGGTAGACTTTATCACATTATCAACCATATCAGTGTAACATTTCATAATTTCTGAAGTGATTAGATTATTTTGTTTTCCGCTATCGGTTGAGGTTATGTCGTTTTTTGAACATAATCCACGTTTCCACTGTTTATATTCACCAGATTTTTTCAGTTTTTCATAATCAGATGAGTTGTAGAAGTCAGTAGAATATGTCGGTTGTTTTTTATATATAATTTTGAGAGCATAATTTTGAGTGACCATGATATTTTTTAGGGCGTTTTTGAAACAACCTCCCCAGACCATCAAGCAATATCTAAATACAGATTCGACTAATGACATATAAATTGTCCTTATCATTTTCGCATTTAAAATCTCTCTCAATTGATAGAATCCATAGAGCAAGTTCTTTATTTTTTTATTGATGTAATAGGCGTGTTCGTTCCACCTCAAATGATTGTCAACTATGACTTCTAGATATTTAATATTTTCTACATTTTTTATTATTTCACACTGACAATTATTATGGTCGAGTCATTTTTCGTGATGAATTTCTTAAATTTTTATTTTTAGGCCTATCACCTCCGAGACAGAAAAAGCGATATACTTGGTCTTTTTTACATTTAAGCTAAGGAGACTATAATTTAGCCAATTATACAGTTCTTCAAGTTCCTTTTCCGCACTCGTAAAAACCCTATCCCATTCCATCTCATTGAAGACAACGACAGTGTCATCCGCATAAGAAATTACTACGGCGTTGTTCAGTATTGTCCCTATTTCATTAATATATATTAGGAACAAGAGAGGACCCGAACCGTTCCCTGTGGTACACCAATTGTTAATTTTTGTGGGTTGCTCTAGTGATCTTCTATTTTAACTCTCTGAGTACAGTCTGATGAATAATTTTTGAAAAGTGAATTCGTAGTTCCTCTCATACCCATATTCTCCATTCTATATAACAATTGTTAATGAGGAATGGTATCAAACGCTTTCGCCAAGTCAATGAAAACTGCTAAGGTTTTTCTGTTAGAGTTGAGGTTGTTATTTATTTCATTAATTAGGTTAAAAACTGCATCTTCGTTCTAAGGTTAGTTCTGAATCCATATTGTGTTTGGTTGAGTAATTTGTTCTTTTCTAAAAATTGGATTATTCGTGTTTTCAAACATTTTTCAAAGAGTTTGGCGAAATTATTGATAAGAGAAATCGGTCGATAATTTTCCATTTTTTGTTTATCACCGTTCTTATATATGGGTATCACAATTGAGGTCTTCCAATCCGAGGGTATTTCTTTTTTTTCGAAGCATAAGTTGATTAGGTAGGCTAAAGGCTTTATTAGATGATCATGTACATTCTTGATAATTTTAGAGTTAATTCCGTCTTGCCCAGGTGCTGAATCATTTTTTAAATTTGAAATTTCTTGGATGAGTTCTTGGGGGTTACTGGTTTTAGAAAAAATCATTTTTGTGTGTTGAATTTGTTTTTGAATTTCTTTTCAGTTTGCGCTACATTGGATTGCATTTGGTTACCTATATTAGTAAAATAGTTATTGAAAGTATTCGCAATGTCCACTGGCTGCGTAATAACTTCATCGTTTAAGCTTTTAATGCTATTAATTTTCTGTTTTGTATTGCTGATATTTACCGCTTCATTTATTAAACTCCACATTTTTTCCGAATCATGTTTGACATTGTTGATTTTGATTTTGTAGTAATCGTGTTTTGTCTGTTTCATAATTTTCTTGAGACTATTCCTGTATTTTATGTATTCTCTTTTCTTTTCGTGCGAGTAAAATTTATTCAATTCCGATTTCATTTTATCTATATTTCGTATGGAATTTATTAGTCCGAGTGTAATCCAGGGTTTCGATTTCCTATTTTTACTATTTATGATAAAAGTTTTTTTACAGTTATTCATATGATTTATTAATTTATTTTTGAAGCAAAGGTAACTCTCCTCCACGTTTGCATTGTCATATACATTTTTACAATCTTCTTTCGCGATCTTGTTATTTAGAATTTCTAGGTCGATTTTCGTTTAATTTATTATATTTCTTTTTAAACTATTTATTTGTTCGTTGAATTCAATCTCCAATCCTATAGGGAAATGATCAGTTAACGAGTACTCGAAAATAAATGTTTTCGAAAGAAATTGTTTTTTTTTGATGATTTGTACACTTAGCAAAGATATGGTCAATAAGGTGGAAGATGACTCTGGCACTCTAGTTGGGTTGTTTATATAGTTTCATAGCCATAAGAAGTTAATAAGTTCAGATACACATTAGACATGCTATCTTTTTCATCGAGAATATTGATATTCATATCTCCTATGAGTAAATCAATCGGTTCTTGTTTCAAGTTCACTAAGTAATTCTCGAGCTCCTTAATAAATAAATTCAATTTCGTGGATGGCGGTCTGTAAACTGCAGTTATTTCCATCTTATATTTATAAAATGTTATTTCAAACCTTGAAATATTAGTTTCAGTAAGTTTGAAATTTTCTGTTCTGGCGTTTAAATCATCCCGTAGATAATCTCAAACAATAACATAAGTTAGTTCTCTAGAAACTCCTCATAGGCCGTCGAACTTGGTACACCCTGTATTTCGAGAACTACCCTGAAATTATAGTATTATTCATGTCCTGCTTGGAGGAACTCTATAGTGAACACACCTAAATTTATTCTATTCAGAGGGCGGAGACACAATATTGCGGAATTATAGTGAAATATAACTATTGGCTAAATTCTAAGAAGAGAGAGAAGGGGACAACATAGAACATGATATTTAAATGTTTTTTTTCTATCTCTTTCAAATTTGGGATATAGTACTGAATAATCGGAATCTGGCCACCCTGTACGAGTTCAGCATTTAATTTGAGTGGGAACACTGGTGCCTCATTTTTCTCGTGGTGAAGTATTGAACTTTCATGAAGATCGCGAATTGGTTTTAAGGTGTCATGGCCACCTGACTCCAAACGCAAACAGCGCCACTGCTGCCGCTGGTACCGCGCAAATTCTGCAAACCGCGACCGGTGAATCCTGGTGCACCTAGGCAGCGACGACCGGTCCAGCAGGTTAGAACGCTGCTTAGCCCCCTACGCAGCCGATACAACTTGTACCAACAATCGCGCTACTCTATGCGATACCACGCCGCTCGCTGATCGAGTCGCCGGAACCCCCTTCCATGGCCGACACACCTTCACTAGGTGAAACAAACACGGCATCTATATTTGACTTTAGTCAGTCTTCGGAGCGATTATAATAACCAGCCGCGTTCGTTGGGAACCGCGACCCGTTGTGACGACGATCGAACCCGCCCACGCCTCATCGCGGCAAATAGTGCTGTTGTGCATGCCTCCAAAGTGTGTCATGTAAATCACAGGTGCATTCCGATCGAAAACTTCGAATATCGATCCCGAAACGTCGCGTGTGATCCCAACCGCCGTCATGCGCGTCTTCCTTCTGGTCCTCCACCTGTGATCCTGTGTTCTGTGATGTTCTGTGATAAGATGTTATTTTTGTGACATGGCGGAGCCTACAAAGCCTCTTTATTCAACATGCGTGGCAGTGCTAGGTTTCATTTGCTTCATCGTTGGCGCGACTGCTGTCTTCATACCGGTGTGGGGCCATTTCGACACCGCTAACGGTAAGTTGAGATCTCCGTGAAGCGATCGCGAGCTTTCCCATGGTTTGCCGTGACGTCTTTCCTGTTACCATGCCGACCAGTCGCTATGACGACCTTTAAATATTCTCAATTATTCATCGGGTACGATTTGGCTAGAGGTTTCCTTCTCGATTCATAGAGAATACTTCGATGGTTCGTTCGTGTTATGTTTGAAATTTCCCACGAATACAATATGAACGCGTTGAAACTCCACCTCTGGCAGTCCATTTAACAGTTGCGTTTGTGAAGATTACAGATCGACGTAACGTTACTCGCGATAACATCATGGTAGAGTGCACTGCGGTTCAAACCGAAATTCCCCCACTTCTCCTTTGATCATGAAAACTAAATGAACCTCTTTCGGTAGTGTTAACGAAAAACCATCTCCACATTGAAGAAATGCCACATACCTCCAATCGGGCAGAAAGAGAAAGTTTGAGAATCTTTTGTACGTCTACTTGTAAGATAAGCGAATCCGTTTCAAGAGCTTGTCTATAGATTAGTCTATAGATTAGTCATAAACTCCACTCCACCTACCACTAGTATCACTCACAACAACAACACTACAACGAGGAGAAAAATTATAGATATTCCTAGTCAACAATATATTATGAAAAGGATAATACTTTTTTAACTTTTTTATGCGGTTTAAATACCTTCTTCAATGTAAAATTAGAAAAAAAATTGAGCTAAAGTCTCTGCAACGATGAAGTATGTAGCAACTATACTAAAATTTTTCGAATGATGGAAGATCTCGGAACCAAGGCTGCGCGTGCCATTCCATCTCTGTTTTTCTCTCGTGTTTCTCCCTAGGTTCTGTTCTTTTTTTTCTAACGATGCATGATCACATTCTATTAACGTATTGATTTTCTTAAAGAATGTATGAATATTTACATTCTATTGATTGAGAGAGCTTAAACAGCAATGCATATTTAAACGAAAAGTACTTACCTGAGGTGAGTCCATACAATTTTCCGTATGATACAGCAACTCAGGGAACACGTCATTAGCAAAAACCTGCTTCTCTGTATATGAAACAATAATCAATTCACTGAAAATGTTTCATAACGAAGGATATTCAAGGACATCTGCTTGATCTTGCCCCACATCTCAATGTCTATCACCGAGCCAGCACTTCTTGATTTTCGGAAATTTTTTTTGCGCTGAATTGTACTCAGTTTGAGCTGTGTTGGGCCGTTGAATGTTTCTCCCATGTCCTTGTGGCATTTTGGCATTTTTTGTATCATAATTTGACAGAAAATATGACGAATTTTCATGTAAATTTCAAAGCACAAATGTGGTACAAACTTTTTCATTGATGATTTTTCAATTGTGATTTTTCGGGAAACTGAGAAGACTTCCGGAAAAATTCGAATATCCAAGTCATTACATGAGAAGCGCTATATTTTTCAGTCATTGAAATCTAACTTGTCTTGAAGTGCTTGGTTGACCAAGTTCAGAAAACTTCTTTCGAAAATCCAAACTCCGAAAGTAAAGAGCCAACTTCATGAACATGACATCTTGTGATTTCTTTTCAAACAGAAAAAATATAAAATCTTCATCAATCTACCCGAATTTCTTCATCTGAAACAAAACTTGAATTTTTTTCAAATTATCCACCCACTCCAGAAATGATTTTGTCTCCTCATGCAAAACCACTATGAAATTTGCTAGTGCGACAACTATTTAGAAGTTATTTCATTTTTGCCAATTTTAAAACTATAATAAAATAGACTCTTTCCAATGCAACCCCCATATTGGTTCAGTCGTAGACATGGCATTGAACTTCGTTTGAACCAACTGATTCGCATTAGTTTCTGACTAATGATTATATAATTTGATGTCAGAACCATTCGTTCAAGGACATACAGAAAACTATATTATTCCAAAAACATGAACTTTTGAATGAAACTCGGCCAATTCTCAAATTTGGCCCATAAAATACCAGTTTCCCTGAAAATGACGACCGCATTGTGTCATTCATTTTTCTCTATCTCGTTATGTTAAAAAATTGGAATTCATGTATCACAAATTTTTCGAGAATTTTGGCCTCCTACACGGCGTAGCAACTACATTGGTGGACGTGCATTTCATTTTATCAAAATCTGTAGTATTTTTTCAGTTACTTCCAACATTCTCCTGTCAAAATCAATTAAAAGTCATAACCATAAAACTGTCCACGAAACAGACTGAAATATGCAATATCAATGGTGACTGCCGTGGTAACTGCCTTTTTAAAACTTTGGTGAATTTTCTTCAAGACACCAATCCCCCCGCGGGATATGTACATTTTATTTTTTATCGCGAAATGAGAACAGATTGTGCTCTTCAAGGTATCCAAATCTCAGATGAGACTACAAAATTAATGAAACGCAAAATAGTTCGCATCGAAGTTCACATCATTATGAAGCGAAAAAATCAGACCATGCAAAACAATGGATTCGTACATGACGTTGTTTCAAGAAAATTAACACCATGCTCGCTTCCTATTTCTGAAACTTGATCGCCATTGTCCCTTGAAATTTCTTCCATTCAAATTAGAAAGTCGTTTCATCTTCACCTGAAATTATTTTCCCCTCATAGGTTAACTAATTTCTATAGTCTTATCAATATTTAATTCATTTCGAGAAAGACCAGTGACGTTCCTTCTGAACTGATTTCTCATTCGCCAAATTGAATTCCGTCTAGTTAAACTTTCGAAGTTGAATCGTCATGGATGCAATCAATGATGGTGATTGCCCGAAATTGATTCCAGATGAGCTCAAATGACCGCGAAACGGTCCAATTATCTAGTTACATAATTATACCAAATGAGCTCAATCATGGATGCCTATCAGGTTCAATCGTATATACCTAGCTTGGAATTTTCAAAAACGACGTTGCTAATTTACGACCTCGCATGAAACTGAAACTTTCTGAACTGTGACAAATGGTATGATCGAGGGTATGATGCATTTGATATACAGGGTGGCCATTTTAAAACGAAACAGACGAGATTACAGACGAAATAAATTTTTTCGATAGAAATGCTCGGACAGGTCGATTTCTGTCTCGAGGGGGACAACTTAAGATGTAGGTTACGGACGCACAGCACTTCAACCCTTGCTACTACAACCCTTACCCCCAATTTTTAAATAGGGAAGATGAGGTGAGTGATACCTCATTTGAAAGGTATTTTTATACTGATTTCAGCACAGTGATTGTTTTTTCATTTTATGCATTAGTTCTCGAAATATTCCTGACTAAGCATTTGGAAATGAAGTGGTGTTATCATGTTTTTTTTTGTGAAAAACTTTTCAAATGATGTATCACTCACCCCATCTACTCTATTCAAAAATTGGGGGTGAGGGTTGTAGTAGCAAGACTTGAAGCGCTATGCGTCCGTAACCTACATCTTAAGTTGTCCCCCTCGAAACAGAATTCGACCTGTCCGAGCATTTCTATAGAAAAAATTCATTTCGTCTGTAATCTCGTCTGTTTCGTTTTCAAATGGCCACCCTGTATTGTTGAAATGATTGAGTGTTCGACCGGGGGGTTCAACTTCGATGTTTGCTAAGTTCTTGACGAGAATGAGGAGTAGATGACATTGAAATTATTTATTTAATAACAGATATAATTTAATTTATTAAATTGATTTTTTTCGATCCAGAATCTCCGACTTTGGCAAGGTAATCAATGTTTTAGTGAATAGCGCCAACAATTCATCGCAAAGTTGTATATTCATGAAGCAACTTTTTCATCTTATCTCGGTCAGCTTTTTCAGAGGCTTTTTCTATACAAGAAACACGCTATGAATTTTCAACGAATTCATTCTTTTCTCTCGCCATAATCTTTACGACTCTGTTGGGGAATGATGCCATTTCGCAATAAGTAAATCATCTCCAAACCGAAAAGAATCAATTTTACCAGAAACATACTTTATGGACTTTCCAAGCTTCCATTTGTACAATACCTCCAGTTTTCAATTGGAAAAGTTGTACAATTGATTGAATCACTTCGTATAACGGAAATTGGGTTCTGAAGTTAGTAGTGGAAATAATTGCATTCTGAGAAATCTCCAGAAGTTTGAAGGGTTCAGATATTTGAAACGAATAAGAAATGGATTTTCGTTTGATGTCAATCTGTAGGAAGGCACAAAATTTAATTGAAATCAACAGATGGTATACTCCGGAAGAGATCCGAATATTTCCCTTCAATTCCGAATTGCACTGATAGGAATGGTGTCGTCACGTGACGGAGATGTGTGGGTTCACATCGAGGTTTATATTTTCACACAGATAACATCTTTCTCTGTCGAGAAGCAGTAGAAACTAAACTCATCTTATTTGGTTTATCCTGGTTGATTTTTTTTCTTTTTCAGAAGAAATGATTGAACGATATCAGGAAGAATAAAAAGGTATAGTTTCCATAAGCCAAAATGATGAACAGACCTATACGTTTTAAAACTTAATTATTCATTAAAATAAGGAAAAATGCAAAACTCAACATTCTTTCCAAATAACATTCGGAGTGATCTTCGGAGTGATCCCATCTAAATTCAACCCTTTTCAACATGAGTGAAAATTTCAGCTATATATTCAGTATCGAAAACATAAAAAATATTACATTCCGAGCTTTTTTTATCGTGATAGAAAGTATCAAGTATTGCTTTTTTCAGAATTGTATTATCTACAATACAATTTGATGTAACAATAATTAGGAGGATAAGAAGAAACAAACTTTACAATAAAATCAAATGAAGTTCATTCAAAGGTTCATTCATTCTGGTTCCTCCATACAGGTGTTCCACGGAAACTACGATTTCGATACTGGAAAATCACTCGGGGTCGTCAAATTTTTTTCAGCATTTTTCATCCCAGTAACGCTTTCGATCCCGATTTATTATTGTGGACTTCTTCAATTATTCAATATAAAAGCAACTGAATCTAGTAAGAATTCCGCCCACTATATATCGATTAGAGGTTTGATTCAAAACTGAGTCGTCATTAGAGCCAAGAATAATAATTGAGCCTATGACCATACCTCGGACCAAACGAACAATGCAAAATTCAAAGCATATTGTATTTCTTTTTGTGACATTAATGACACACGATATCTTGATAACATTGTCCCTGGAATGATTTAACGATTGCAAACAGGAGTTTGATTAATTATCTCTTATCATATAACACTTCGTATAACACAAAAATAAGAAATCTCAGAATTCAAGGATGATTAGTTGAATACAAAAATGAAAATTATATTTTGATTGGAATGGAGTTGTTGAATGGTGAAAGGTTTTCGACAATCTCTGTATGACTACATGCATTTTTAATACTTTAAATAGTAGGTATTGTTCTTCCATTAATTAGGAATATAGAAAACTATCATATTTTACGAAGGTGGTTGTGCACACCAAGAGATTGAATTAAATTAATAAATTTGAGTACTTCGGTGTGAAATAGTTTATTTGTCGAAAACCGAGCGCTTTCGGCCTAATTAAAAGGCCATCTTCAGGGTTTTCCCGTCCAAGAAACCATCACAAACATACAGGCGGAAACGGTCAGCATTTAACGGACAAGATTCACAAAAGGGTGAATTTAAGACACTGTAAAATTATCGGTTCCGAACATATTGAACATTATGAATTATCGGTTCCGAACATATTGAACATTATGTTCGGAACCGATCATTTTACAGTGTCTTAAATTCACCCTTTTGTGAATCTTGTCCGTTAAATGCTGTGATGACCGTTTCCGCCTGTATGTTTGTGATGGTTTCTTGGACGGGAAAACCCTGAAGATGGCCTTTTAATTAGGCCGAAAGCGCTCGGTTTTCGACAAATAAACTATTTCACACCGAAGTACTCAAATTTATTAATTTAATTCAACTATCATATTTGGTGAAAAGCGTTAACCTAGTCAGACAAAACCGAGAATAATACAAAGTATCAAGTTTAACAAAACTTATTCAAAGAAAGAGGAAAACTCCTTTAATCTTGCCTTTAATGTCTTACATTCATAACTGATTACTTATGTATTTCTAGAAGACCTTAAGAAGGATATGTAAATTTCTGAAAGCTAGGCAGAAGCAATATAAAGGTGATAACCTGTTCAGTCACAATTTCTCTGATATTTATGCAGATACACTTACACAACCTTCAACTAGAGAAGATATGATAGAATGAATTTTCGAATTTCTTGTCGAAATAGGAGCTCATTTTGCAACTTGTGATGGAATATACGATTACCAAGTCAAACCTTTTTTTATAAATTAGGTGACATTCATTCGAAACTGAATTTTTTTCATTTCTTCAATTCTTTTCCCTCTTTCTTCTCTCTTTTTGGAGATTGAAGTGCTTTGGAAGAGATTTCCAATTCATCTCGTAAAGAATAAGAATATTTCTCGAAATTATCAGAATTCCTTCGCCAAAATTCAATAACGATTGATATCATTACGGATGCTGTTCCTATTAAGTACGGTTTTTTTCGAACGTGTTGTAAGCAACTCATTCCTGTATTTCATGATCGCTCTCTTTCCTTCTGTATTCATGGGTGATTTCATTTCGATGCGCCAAGTGGAACGTGAAAGGAAATAGAGAAAGGAAATGTCGTCCTCTATTTTGTACTTATGTATGTCAGGAGAGGAAGTCGTCCATGATACGCTAGAATAGCCATGAAGTTCAGTACGATTCTAAAATTACTCCTGAGAAAACTAGATTCCTATTGAAAAGTGCTATTGGAAACGATGATTGTTCTGGTAAACCATAATTCTAGAAACATTAATGGTAAATTGACTTTGATTTCCTTGATTCTGTGTCAATTCCGTTCATTCTGCCACATCGTATAAAACAAAATCGTGCGAGAATATCTCAGTTTTCATAGTAAGTCTCGTGGTGATTATTATTTATTATATTTCTCGCCTTCGGGAACTGTCGATGTTGGAGTACCCCAGGCAAGTATCCTTCTACCTCTATTTCGTTATTTATATAAACGATCTTCCAACTAATGTAACATCTGAAACGCAGATTGTCATGTATGCTGACGATACAAATGCATCGATTGCAGGCAGAGATCCCAGTGACTATGCTAAGAACTTTAAAGGATGTATTGATGTGGTGTGAACAGAATCATCTTACCTTGAATGCTGGAAAACCATCAGAAGCAGTAGGTTTCAGAACCTCTCATTCCATGAACCAATATCCCCAGGTTTTGAATCTGGGCGATATACGAGTTCTCTTCGACGACCATACTATGATTCTAGGGGTGGTGGTTGATGATAGTCTCTGGAAACTGCACGTGCAATACTTGAGTTTTGTATACCTTTATTGAGAGTATTGGTACATCAGGTTGACCTTCAAACTCTTCTTACTGTTTACTATGCCAATTTCGAATCTCAGTTACGGAAACGTGTTTGTCACCCAAAAATCAGTAATGAAAACTATGTTACGACTGGAGTACAGAGAAACCTGCAGAGGTACTTTCAGAAAATTGGGAGTATCAACCGTTGCGGGTTTGTATATTTCAGGTGGTCATCCGCTCACCCTTTCTCAGAAAAATCTCCAATATATGTCCATCAAACCATTCAATGTACTTCCTTTATATTTTCAATCGTTAGCAGATCACAAAAAATTTAAAAAGAGGGCTATCAGAGTTCCTGTTAATGTTAGAACTGTGCTCTATGGAGGATTTTTTTAATTTTAAGTTTTCAGATATGAATGTTTTCAAATTGTGTACCACACTTCTTTTGTATTTGTTTATCTTGTCGTATTGATGGTTTTTCGCATGCGAGTTTCACAATTATTATGATGTTGACCTTCTGTCAGGAATCGCTCATTATCTGTGAAATTCATGACAATGAAAACAAAATTTTTCAGAAGGTTTATTGCTCGGCTCATTCTAACACTCAATCATACAAAAACTCGCCATTTCGTAGCACGTTTTTGAATTTTTAACTGAATATCAATGCTTTCTGGGCTTTATGTTCTATTAGATTTGAAAATTGGAGCATCACAACACATTAAACTATACGTTTATTATATTCGAGATATATTTATGATTCATTTTAACTCGCGATTCACAATGATTATTTCAATTAAAAAGTACTCCAACTAATCACCTATATTTTTGTTGAATGAGCCCTAAGCAAAATTTGCACTTTTGGCAGTTTTCCGATAATCAGAACTCGTAACCTTCAGTAGATATGTATTACAATGTTTTAATAATATATGGGACATCAAATAAAAAAACTACTGGATTGCACTGAAATCTGAACTCAAACTCGTTTTCATTTTCTGGTATACTTTAGGCCGCGCTTCAGGCTGAACCACGAATTTCAAACATTCGAATCACACGTCTGATATTAATTTCTGAATCTTCTAAAACGGATAACGCACGCAGTTTAATTCAAAAGTTCTCACTGTTTTGGCTCAAATTGCAAATTATTTATGCAGCTTCCCATTGTTCTGAGTGCCCTAGAAGTGATATGTTGGAAGTCGGCAAAAATTGTGTATCTTCTAGCGTGTCTATCAAAATAAGCATGTTCCGAAATCTCATTTTTTCAAATAATGATGATTTCCGATTCGGTTGATATAACCATATGAATTGTGTAAATGCAAAATGTGAATTTTTCATGTTCAGCAAATGTAAAATAACGATTTTGCTGAATTCTTATATTCATTTATATTTGTAGGATAAAAATAGATTTAAATATAGGTTCGTGTAATTGAAAAAACAGCGGTCCGTCATATAAAATGTGGCACTCGATCTGGGCATTACTTAGTCAAGAAAAAAACTACTGATATGTATGCTTTCGTTTCAGCATCTTTTAACGATTAGAATTAAACTTTTTATTTCAATTGAAAGTGTGAGAGTCGAATATTATAGTACGTTTTTATTCAAATTCAAGAAAAAAAATTTCGAATTCGAGAGAGATAAGGAGAGAGGACTCCCCGTCGGCGTCGTTGTCATCCCCATCAGAATTCGCATCCGATGAATCTGCTAATTCGTCAGTCTCTCATCTCCCTGTCATCATCTGAATCTGAAAAATTATTGAGTATAAAGTCTAGAAGCCTACCTCCTTTCCTTCAAGTGATAGACTTTGAGGTATGTTGATCTCTCGGTTGATCCAGTGGTGTCGCCAATAAGGTATATTTTTAATTTCCGTGTTCAACTGATCCTGTGAATTCTTTGAGGCATGCAAATGAATGAATGAATCAATAAATGAATGAATGAATGAATGAATGAATAAATAAAGAAATAACTAAATAAATGAATAAATGAATAAATACATAAACAGCCTTTTTTTTCTACCTAATTACAATCCCAATCAAATCACCTTTACAAAAGCAAGAACAACTATGAGAAAATGCTATTTACTTGGAAATGCAATAGTTAAGTATGATAATTGAAAATGTTATTATATATAAAAACACGAGAACAATCACTTTCATTCATTTGACTGAGAAATCGCCGAATATTGTTGTCTATCAAGTTCAGGAAAATATTGGTTTTTTACATCAATAAGTTTTCTTTGATAATCAAATTTTACAGTGAAAATGAATTCATTATATTTCAAAACTCTATAGAATGAATGAAAAAAATTTTTTTCAGAAACTGTAACAAAATACGATGATATATCTGCGAGAAGAAAAACTACGAAGATAAAAAATTTTAACTCAACTTATGATTTGCCATGAATTCCTTCGGAAGTATATGACAAATATAAAAAAATGAAATCAGGAGAATTCTAACAAACATGTAAAATATGGTCTTGTATATGGTACCTACTATTTCATTATATTATTATTCATTATTATTATTCTTTTTAATTTTTCAAGAGCTGAGGTATAAAAACCTATAAGCTCAATATGGTTCACAGAAAAGAATTCCACATATAAATGTATGCAAAAAAATAAAAAAAAAAAATTTCCTCACAATGTAGCTCGATATTGGCACCGTGTTCTGATCGAACTGATTTTTGCAAAAAGAAATTTACATTCCCCATATAAATTGAAATGTTTATCAACGTTGTGTGGACTCAAAAACAACCTTTTTTTTTTTGGAGTTTAACAGAATCTCACTGGCTTTTAATAGTCACATCGAAACACTAGTAGATTAGCTGTGAGGAGAGGAATTAGAATCCCTCCTTATCCGGCTATGGTGCAAGGTGCAATATGATTTGAGTAAGGTCCATTTTGAGCCTACCACCAGTTAAGGGTTGAATGATACTTGAAAAAACAAATATTTATTTGTAACCTAGCAAAGTTATATTCGATAAATGATGCATTAAGTCTACTTCTACCCCAATTTAAGCACTGAATTCTTCAATTTTTGAATGAACGTCACATTTTTTCTAAGGATAACTGATGTACTGCAAGGTGAAGAGAGAACGAGCAAAAACAAAACATTTTTCATCATTTAAAAAAAAATTGTCGTTTTTCATCTGGCGGACAATAAAAAACCGCTTTTTTTCGAACAATTGCATGTTCATATTATTTCCTATGTTTATATCAACCGTTTATGAAGAACGCGAATCGAAAGTATTTTAACATATAATTTTCAGGTCATGTTTATGTTGATAGACACGCTCATAGCCACACGATTTTCGTCAGACTATCATGTTTCTTCATTTTCGTCACAATGCTTTTATGATTGCATTTTTCCAGAAAAAAATGTGAAAATTTTAAAACATAATGGAAAAGGTTGCTACCCAAACCTTGCGACTACGAAAATTTTCACAGAGGAAAATGTGGTAGACTCAACCTTATTAAGCTGAACAGATAGTACGGAAACCTTGACGGAAAGTGATAAATTCCAATTTGTTCAACTGGCACCTAGACTATTACATTAAGTACTTTTCAATTAAATTTTATGTTTATCGATTGCGTACAGGGCCTAATGTAAACTGAGAACTTCTGAAATTAGGTAAGGTTGTCTCTCTGAGAAAGATTCGAAAAGTTTATCATTAGAAATAATGAGACAGAATATGACAGATACTCCTGATGACATACAGAAATCTCTAGGGCTTTTCTGAGGTGCACGCTTTCCGTTTTAAGTGGCAGCAGAAGCTCGTGGGCGGAAATCTCAGATTGGCATGTATTCGCAGAACTTATTGGACTTCACTGCATTCCCTCTTCGTCAGGGGACTAATTCTCCGATGTTGAATCCTCTCCATCCTAATAAAGAGTGGACCAATGGTGAGATCAATAGTATCGTTATGATGAGAAATTTATCATAGAGGAGAAAGAAGCGGCCGTAAGAGGAATCAGTATTGATTTAGTGCCATGGCGTCATTTTCTCGAAAATTTGCTAAATTCGTATATGAGAGACGCAAAAGAAGGATGACAAAAAAAAATTATTGAATGGGGAAGTTCTGGTCAAAAGGTTCCACACTAACGCAGCAGCTCAACTTGAGGCTTGTGAAAGTAAGACCTGACAGTCAGTCCAGTCTATGTGATTAAAAATGTGGCATTACTGCCGAATTCTATCAAAAGACTCTTCATGCTCTTTGTACCTCCTTCTTCAAAGTCCACCCTATATTTATGTATGCTTCTTATTTTTTTGACGGACAAACAACCCTTTATGTCCAAAATTCAATTGAAATTTTTTGTAGCGTGAAGTGTGGTATCACTAACGTTTGATGAAGTTAAAAATAAGCTTTATATACTTCAACACCGTATAAACCATCTGTTTTGAGCATAAAATGTGTAACAAAAGGGGATTTATTCATACAGAGTATTTCAAAAAAATCTGATTGAAGGACTACAAACCATAGCTGTCACATCAATTCAAATTTTATTTTAGGAAAAGTGAACTATGAAAGGTCGCAAGAAAGGTGAAACTCGCGCTATCAACCTAACTTGTAGTTAGGTTGATTGTAGAGTGATCTCTCCTTCAATTTTCATGATACTGGTACAAAAAAGTCTTGTTTACGAAACTTTACATATTACCTGATTTTTTTTCCGTAACCAATCCTAAGATGAAGCCATTTCTTGAATAGGGTAGACATAGACTATGTTTCTTAAGCTATTCCCTACCCACCTCTACCCTCTGTGAAAATTGAGACATTATGATGGAATTCGTAACAAATTTCTGTACTATGTCCGTTCAGAGACGATGTACTTTCTCAAGTAACCACCCAAGTCTCGACCTAATTTCACATCATTGAATCTGAGATAAATCATGGAATAAAGAATATAAATGAAAGATTATAAATATCATCGTTTTAGCAAGGAAGCGATTGAAAAATATATCGGCCTTATTGAAGCGCCAATTTTCATACATTTTATGATTATTGTTGAATTTGAATTGGAGATTTAGTTCTATTTGCAGCTTCTATCCTTATTACTGGTTAGAATCGAGAAATTATTCAGTATCCTGAACGATTTTTGTATTCGTGTTTGTAAATATTTTCAGTTTTCACAATTCATTTGCAGGAAACCATCCAGGACAACAAAAATAATTCGAATGCTCTTTTATATTCTATATTCTTTGCGATCTCCAGTTTTCGATGTCTCTAAAAATGTCCTTATAACTTCAATCTGATAATCGTTTATTTCAAAAAGGAAATTCATCTTTTCATGAAATGGAGAAATGTGAAATATGAATGTTTATTGTTCAAAGTTTATGATCAAGTGTATTCCTTATCTACAAACATTATTTAACTTTTATGCTTTTTCGGTCATGAAAATTTCCTACTCGTTTCGTACAGAATGTCTATTCTTTCCTTGAATAAAACCTTGGAATTCGATAGTGCCGTAACCATTAAAGCATTTTATCTCAAAGTTTACTGCTCCTATCGAACAAAATATTCGATTTTTTTATCTGGCATGTACACGAAACCTATATATCGACGTGGACTCGTTATGACCGTGATTGTTCTCTATTTCCAGCATTACATATTCAGTCTCTTTCGTCTGCCTGCTGGGGATCTCGTAAGTCTGTAAACTCTGCCTATTTTTCACCTCGTAGGTGAACTTGCCCAGGAGTTCTTTCGAAGTTTCAGTTTTATCCTGCAGGGAGAATACCCGAAACTCCTTCGGGGCAGAAGATATGTCTTCAACTAGGAAGCTATGTTCTAGCGAAACTGAACCCACCACAATCGATTTTCCTGCAAAATAATATGGATCCATGAGAAATATAGGAAGTGACACATTGTTTTTATATCCACGGGGCATGGTATTCACACTTTCATTCGGAAAACGAGTACCGAATGAGCATGATTCATATTTCAAAAAAGGGCAATTCCTCGCAAAAATATTCACATTTATGGAGATCGTGTCAGTTATACCAGCCGACTCTGAACATAAAATTTCCGGACTGTCAGAATGAAGTGTTCTAATTTCTTACTTATGACCATAGATTAACACTATATACTTATACAGGGTCTTTCACGAGGAACCTCACCCATATTTATACGGGAAACTACTGAACGTATTTTCATGAAATTCAGCACTTATAAGTATTTCACGATGCTGATGAAATCTAAAATATTTTCACCATTTTTTTATTGCAGAAATAGATTCCTTAGAAAATTTCAAGTTATTTTGATGTAACATTTTTCAGTTTTGGTTGGAAAATTCTCTCTGAGCGGGAAAATTCGAAAAAAAAATCGAAAATAGAGCTCCGCTGAAACAAGAATAACTTCAAGGTTTTTGGATGGAAAATTTTCATTTTTGGAATTTTCCAAGATGTAATATTGATGTATCCACTTTGAAAATCGAAATCGCGATTCATGATACAGGGGGTGAAAAAATCGCTTTCGAAGTTAGGGATGACAAAATCGTGAAAAATCAATTTTTTCAAATTAGAACCCCATTTTTTTATGGCAGATATTGAATCTACGTTAGAAAATAATGTGAGTGTATGCATCACACCCTTGCCCTAAAGTGGATATTTTCTGAGTTATTCACAAAAAACTGTTTTTCGTCTTGAATTTTCAGCTATTCCTTTTCCCTTCACGCCAAAAAGATGAAATTTTCAGGAACTGTTACTTAAACCATGTTTTAGATTTTACTACCCTAATATGCAAGAGAAAAAAGTTACAGGTTGTTCCTAAATAGATGGCGAATTTTGAGTCGAATTTGTATCGGAAACCTCTTTATTTCAACTAATCGGCCATCGGTTTTCTCTCCAGTGATAAATAAATAATTCCTTATGAACCATATGCAAAAACTTATCATGTTTTACATTCTTTTTTTTTAATGATAGATATCATTAATTACATCTGCCAAATTCCTCTTTATTCAGTAGCATTTTGTGTTTACTATTAATTTGGTGATAATTCGTATTAAGTTATACAATCGATCACTATACCTAATTTTACCAATGAAGATTATTTAAATCTCATTCTACTTCATGGAGAAGGTAATAAAGTTGTAGATAGAACGATCCGACTGTTCATTGAGAGGTTTCCTGACCGACCCAGACCAACGAGAGATACCATTAACAGAACCATGACAAACTTGAGAAATGTCGGATCTTTCGTTAAGAAAACTATACACAGAGAAAAAAGTGTAGTAGAAGATGAGAACAACGAAATTACAGTTCTTGCATATTTTCGTGTGAATCCTCAAAATTCTCTCAAAGATGCCGAGATTGATCTGGGATTATCTCAATCGAGTGTTTGGAGAATATTAAAAAAACATAAAATGCACCCATATAAATTCAATAGGGTACAGCATTTGAAGGAAACTGATTTCGTCAGGAGAACAGAGTTTTGCGAAGAAGGGGTGAAAAATCTACAGCATGGTTCAAATAACAGTTCCAGAAAATTTCATCTTTTTGGCGTGAAGGGAAAAGAAATAGCTAAAAATTCAAGACGAAAAACAGTTTTTTGTGAATAACTCAGAAAATATCCATTTTAGGGCAAGGGTGTGATGCATACACTCACATTATTTTTTAACGTAGATTCAATATCTGCCATAAAAAAATGGGGTTCTAATTTGAAAAAATTGATTTTTCACGATTTTGTCATTCCTAACTTTGAAAGCGATTTTTTCACCCCCTGTATCATGAATCGCGATTTCGATTTTTAAAGTGGATACATCAATCTTACATCTTGAAAAATCCTAAAAATGAAAATTTTCCATCCAAAAACCTTGAAGTTATTCTTGTTTCAGCGGAGCTCTATTTTCGATTTTTTTTTCGAATTTTCCCGCTCAGAGAGAATTTTCCAACCAAAACTGAAAAATGTTACATCAAAATAACTTGAAATTTTCTAAGGAATCTATTTCTGCAATAAAAAAATGGTGTTCTAATTTGAAAAACGGAAGTTGACGTCATTTCCGGAAAAACCGGAGGTGCTCATGCCTTGAAAATATTTTAGATTTCATCAGCATCGTGAAATACTTATAAGTGCTGAATTTCATGAAAATACGTTCAGTAGTTTCTCGTATAAATATGGGTGAGGTTCCTCGTGAAAGACCCTGTATAGATAGGAAACTGGCCTAGTAATGGCCGGAACCGTATTTTGGCGCCATCTTTTAACCTGGAAACAATTAATATCGGTATTTGACAATAGTTAATAAATGACACTAGAGAAAAACAGGAGAAATCTGTTTTATCCAACCAAGCACATTTGAAGGGCAATATCAAGACTCCATTACCATATGATATATATGCTCATGTAGGATCTGAACACTCTCAAGCAATACAAAAATGGTTGTAACAGAGAGTTGATTGCTTTTCCATATATTAGAAACTCTCTCAAAATTAGAAAGTGTGTTTACAGCTACATCTATCGCACTGGAAGGAAGTAGGTACGAATCATTTCCAATCTCAATGAATCGCAGGAAATTTGATAGATCTGGATTGGTTTTCCAATAAATCTATTGCGCAACCAATCTTGATCTATCAAATGCCAATTTTCAGCTATTTAATGATATTCGAAACGATTTGTACTTCCTTCCAGGCCGATAGATGTCACTGTAAACACGGTTCCAAAATTTCTACGGACTTTCCTATCTATATTAGTATTTATCTATGCTTATGACGAAGAAGAGAAGAAAAACAAACGAGAATAACTTCAAATACTGTAAATTTCGATGCAATGAATAGATTGAAAAAGGAAAACTAACTCAAGTTAAATGAGAGATCAAAAGATGTGTGAATTCCAGTTTTCGAATTCTACCAAAATTTTCATTGAAGTACTCTAGAGTATGATCCAAATTATCCAAAGAACACAGCAATTCATGTATCCTCGAATAAGAAACACGAGATGATATTGAAAATATTCATCAAGTCAGATTACCAAGTCGTTATCAGGTTAAACAACACCTTTTCACTTTTCCTAATGAAAGTTACTAAGAATAACCTCCTAGAAGTCGAATTCATCAATGTCATAAAAGCGAATATAAACTTCATTTTCAGTCATTTCCGAGGTTATTTCCAAACAAGTTTCCAACGTTTTGAGGAAAAGAAGTTTTTCTCGGGAATTTGAAGACAGATGATGTTATTGAGGAATGTGATTGTTTCAGATTTTTAGAATCAGTGACTAAAATCATGTTTGATGACAAAGTGCTGTGCCACTACTATGTGTGTATCTCACATGGTTTTCGAAACCGAAATTGACTCTGGAGATGGCCCATTATTTATCATACAGTAGTTTTTTGTCAATTCTTAAGGAAAATCCTCGCATCCATCGATTAAAATTTTTCGTTTTATTTTTCGCATGTTATTTTCAATTTGATCTTTTTCAACCCCTACACCCCGCATTCATCTGCGTTATTTTTTCAAACGGAAATATTTGGATTTTGAAACATGGAACCGAAGGTTTTTATTTAATAATCAATCGAAGTCGATGAGTGTCTTATCCAAGGTTGAAACAAAATTTTCATGTATCAAATGCTCGAAGAAAAAAGAAGAGATGTTATAAGCTGCACTCTATCTTGTGGAAACCAAAAATTTTCAGCTACTTGCCTGATTCCAAAAGAAAAAAATACTCTTCGAATTCCAACCGGACAGTGAGATCGAGAATGAGAAATGCAAAATATATTGGGACACTCCACTCGTTACAGATCGACCTATTTGTCATAAACATCAAATAGCTTAACGAATTCTTTTTTCAGTCATGTGCAATCGAATGTCACAAGTTTGTGGATTATTTCCTGTTCATTCATCGATTTTACTCACCTAATTTTATTATGATTTTGGCTTTATCTCCAAGAAAAGTGAAACATTCTCCTGGCAAACAGCTTGGATTCACTATCTGATCGGCTGAGGAATCAACTGCAAGTTTAAAAAATCCAAGGAATTGAGAAATCTTCCTTGTCGGTGCTGGAACTGTATCTAGAACCGAAACAACAGAACCACCAGCATAGGCAGCAGCATAATCTGGAAAAATCGAAACAAACTATTCAGATGCAACAATTTTATTTTGTTTTTTTTTACGGGAGACAGGTTTTTTCCCCTGGCACTATAATGTCGTATGATACTAGTGATGATACTATGGTATCATACGAAGAATGTTCTGGTACTCCGTTATTTTTGTTACCTCAGCTCAGGTACTATTGTATTTTTTTATATATTCGATTCATATTCGAAAAACTTCAGCAGTCAGTTTCATAGAGAAAACTTTATGTCTGTGGAAAGGTATTCAATTCACTATAGTGTCTAATTTGAATCGCACTATACATAGTTTTCAAATAGATCACGTGTGTGATGAAACTAAACTTACCTCTAACGATCCGAAACTAGTGTGAAAATTTTTAAGTCTCAAACAGAAATCGAAATCAGGCTAAATATGTCTAGAAGAGCCGTGTTACTAGAAAACAAATCATGATATTGAATTATCATTTGAAAAACATGAATAGGGCTTCTTGAATAATTTTTCTCTCATTTCTAAGGTTCACTTGTTTTCGTCTAAGTGTTTCAAGTTGCAGATTATTTATTGTATTGAAAGCTGAAGTAATCGTCAGAGTCGAGTAGAGAATTACGAGAAGATAAATATCGTAACGTACCAAAAAGTGCTACTTTATCAGCCTCGTAAGTGTGCAGGGCATTCCTGATTTTCTTGTCTACTGTATCGCTTTCGAACAAGACCTTCTCCACTCTTTCCTCAATCTTGGACAGCTCTTTCTTTGTTAAACATTCGAATCGTCTCCTTTCCCTCAACTGCTCACCCAACTTCAATACCAGCTGTTTCAAATTCAATACGTCTTCTCGCAATAAGGTGAGAGCCTCAATGCTATCGTTCTCAAGATCCACTTTCTGATCGCAAAAAAATGTTAAATTTTCCTTCTGTTTAACTTTAACTGTTGCATCATCCTCGATGGAATCTTCCTCATAGTTGGTGGCGACATGTAAGATTTTGTACTTTCTCGAAATTTTCTCTAGCAGAATGAAGATGACTATAGCTACTATAACACATTTGAAAAAGTGATTGATCAAATTGTAGGCGTTAGTTGAGTAGGTTCCTTTTTGAAGTCTTCGCATAGTTTCTCATCGACAGAAATCATCTCTGTTGGTTCTTTAGTCGGCACATCGTCTTCCTCGGTCATTCTTATCACTATTCGGATACGAAAAACTGAAATTATTAGTAAATCACATAATTCTTTCAACAAACGTACATAACTACAAATTTTGTTCTGTCAATTTGACATTAAAGTATCGAAATAGATGAAATATGTTTGTTCGCTTAGGAATTCTTTTTGTATCCTGGATTCCGAGAGAACCGGGTTCTACAATTCAGAGAACTGTCAAAAAGTGTTCCGTCGCGCGAACGATCGGGAACAAATGATTTCACTAATATCAAAATTTTTTCGTCATTCTGAAACTCTTAAACTGAAGCATTCAAGATCCAAGGAACATGTACCAAAGATAATATCGAAGATATAATTGTGAATGATACATCCTAGTTCAATAATGGCATTTCATTGGCTGGTAGGCTACAGATGATAATTGTGATTTCCATAACCTAGCTTTACCTTCATTCTGACGATTTCATGCTCGTTGAAATTTCAAATTTTTGCTCTGATTTCATAGAAAACAACGAAAGTTCAGTCAGTTTGACCAATGATTTTATGTTATAGTCCCATCCCTAAATTGGAGGTTAGTTTTAAGGATAGAAACGTCACTTAAATATTTGACTATGTTGGTACAAACGGGCATCAGAATTTTGTGAAGCCGACCCGTCAGTTTGACCAATGATTTTATGTTATAGTCCCACCCCTAAATTGGAGGTTAGTTTTAAGGATAGAAATGTCACTTAAATATTTGACTATGTTGGTACAAACGGGCATCAGAATTTTGTGAAGCCGACCCAAAGACTTGTGATTCTACCATCTCCAAGATTTAACGCAGATCAGTTTTGTTGTCTTTGATGAACTTAATATGACCTTCTTCTATAAGCAACATACCCAATATCCGTTAGTAAGAATACTGCACCTCCTTTAACTATAGACCTCTTTAATCACATGAGAGCATTGGATTCTCATCGAGGTACCATACAGCTCTATTTCTGCTATAATCCAATCGACTTGAGTAGTTTCTAGGCAGAGAACTGGGGATCATATGAGATGAATTTGAAGCTTCTGATCCTGGGATAAAAATTCTTATAATTATCAGGTTTCCGTCCTTTTCAAATTTTTTTTATTGTTTGCGGCCTGTGTACTAGCAGAGTGTCCTGCTAACAGCAAAAAGTAAAATAATGATACATAATAATTCAATGCAATCAAAAAAACATGCGTGGGTACAACATAATTATTCAGTCATCCGCAGCAGAAACCAGTTTGCTGGAGCTATTAGTACGTATAAAAAAACTATCATAAAAAGTGCGTCGCGTGATGAGTTGCACCCTAATCCCAAAATAGCTCAACACAAATCGATACGACGAAATTTGGTATACGTAAATTGGCAGTGTCGAAGCGACATTGCGTTCGTACTAAATGAGCCCACGCAGATTCGACTGCAGGATTTTTCAACTTCTCCGAATTCCTCTATTTGAATGAACTTTTTTTTGTACCTGGTGACAAACAAGCGCACTTGAATTTCCCTGGTTTTGTTGAATTCACTGAGAGTTTTCTTCAATGAGTATGCTTTTTTGAAGGATTTCGCTCCGTCTAATTGAGGAGCGAAGACCGGGAAATATCGTGGGACGAAATGAAATTTTGCTAATTTTCTATTCACATGAATTGGCTGGTCTCAAGTGGAAGGGGCGTTTAATAATAATTGATACTTGGATTCGCATGGAATATTCACAGTTCCGATGGTTTTCAGAAAACTTTTTTCTAAATCATACGGGAATAATGGGCGCCTTATGTCTCCGCCATAATCAAAATGACTCGGTTATGATTTGTTGAGCAAGCCAGCAAAGAGAGAAGAAAGGTTAGCTCCAAGCGTATTCCTGTAATTAGAATCAGATGTGTCGGCCTGCATTCCGTTAAGTCCTGCTCAAGGTCCTGCCTGTCATATGTTAGTTCTTTGATAAAGCTGATTAATACTGGTAGGCCTCCATAAAGGCGAACCGTGAATATTTTCGATTTCCAGTGAATCTGCCAACTTAATCTACACTTATTCGATACCGACTTGTTTTTCTGTTCAAAATGCATCCAGCTAGATATAATTTCTCACTCTCAGGAGTTCTTCACCGAAAAATGATGACGTAGTGTCGCAGCCACTAGAAAACAAGGAGTAATCAGGCCTATTCTATTTGCATATTGCTATGAATCTTGCTCTTATAATCATATTGTCATCTTCCGATTTTTAACAATATGGCCATGATATTACTTCTTTTATTCCGAGCGTTATTGCAATGTTGGTTATGAAGTGTATTATAGCAATATTGCTATCCACTCCTTGAAGAATCGGCGATTCAACATTTGAAAAACTGGATTTCAGGCAACTATTGCAATATATTTATTTCAGCACTGAATGTGTTGCTTTTCGAAACAGAGAAGCACTTGTAGTGCACAGGAGAATAGATATTATTGTCTTGCTTGATTCTGCCAGGTTTTTTTAAAAAAATGTTGGTACAAAAAGGGGCTTGAGGAGTTTAAATAACAAGTAGATCAGTCCACCTCAAAAAATATATAATCACAGATTCATGGCTGAGCAACTTCAACAGCACTAGCTACGATTATATGATCAGCATCTTCAGCAGGATGAGCTACTGCGTGATTTTACAAACAAAGGGTTACGAAAATTTAATGTCTGTCTCTTTGATAATATTTGAAAAACAGTGCATGTAGTCTCCACCAATTTGTGACACAGTTTACACCTTACTCATGCTTTTAACAAAAAAAGCAAGAATTTCATTCCATGGCGATTCCACTGGTTTCATAAAAGTAAATGGTGTATACGTATGGGCGTCTTTTCTGCGTCACCTTGTATTTTATTGAAATACCCTAATACAATGACAGAGGACGGTATACATAATACAGGTTAACCGAACCCCCTCAATCCTTCCTTAATTCACTTTGTTCACACGCCAACGCCGTCCTAGCTTTATCATCCGTTTCAGTCATTAATTCCCCTGAAACACACAACATTAACTGCTGAATGGAAACATACTTGTTCTGGTGTTCACTGGCTGTCGTCGTAACTGGGTCACGGGTGTAACCGGCTACAAAGACATCGTAAACAGAATAACTGAACTGTTGTCAAACCCACGCAACCGCGACCGCAATGCCCAGAAAGTGATAAGAAGATTGAATGTATGTTCACATTTTCGTGGAAGACGTAAGATGTGGCCGGAGATGAATCAAATTCGACCACTCCTGAAAGGGGAAGAAGATCTCCACCTTTCACCCTTTTGGAATGTTTCCGATTCGACACAGAAACTCTTCCACAAAGGCTTTATATTATTATGTTGACAAAACGAGCATAGGATCCTCGGATATCATTCAACTTAGAAATACCCGAGGCATTACAAGAACTATCAGAGTTTCACGTAACTCTCTATTTCGTAGTCATTCTTGCTCTCCAGATTCGCAGACGCCCTACAACAAGTACAAAAGTTATGATACAAAATTCATTTCCTTTCGAATTCGTCTCAGATTCTCTCTGTATTTTGTAATCCTGACAAATTTATGCTGTTTTGAAAGCTATAGTGGCAGATCAACAATAGATAGAATTTCTTGATAAAATTTCGTTGAGAGTCCTTTTTGAGATTGCGAAAGAAAATAGAAAAAAATAAGAGTTAGTTAGAGTTACAACTGTAAAAGATAATCCAACAATTTTAGTGGCTAGACTAGGGATAGTTGACAAGTTTCTGCTTGAACGTTCATATTTTCATTTTCTTCGAACTTATGTCATCTATGTGGAATCCGAGATTTAATTTAGAATTAAATTAGTTTATTGTAGTATTCAATTCTTACCTACGGCACTGAACCCAAGTGAACTTCTCAATGGACATATCAGGCCATTCGAGGCATTTGACGCTAAATGCAAGATTTCTGGAGTGAAAGCAGGTGTCGATACGAAGAAGTCAAAATTTTTGAGAAAGTAATAACTTCAGGGTTCCGTTGTCACGAAGGGGAAAGAGAGAAAGAATATCTCTCAATCTTGGGGTGAAATATCAGTCGATTAGAAACCGAGAAGACAGACGGTCACAAAGTTGAAACGCACGAAGTTCCTTGTTGTCAGGGTTTTTGCTTCTATTCTATTCGCTAACCATTCTTTTGAATTATCAGGTGCTAAGTTATTTCCTAAAACCAGCGAAAATCCTACATAAATATACTTCTCGTAACAAAAAAAAATTTTCAAAATTTTCGGTGTTTTTCAACAGGCTGTACCTCAGTAAAAAATGGTCGGATGAGGTATAGAAAAATGAACTTCTGAAGCTGGAGGACTCTAGATTTCGAATTTATTGGTGAACAATTTTTCAGAGCGACGGCAGCCATGGAATCCTCTGATGAAACACGAACAAATTTTTTTTATTTTTCAAATTTTTATTTTTGCTCTATGCGCATAGAAAAATTTTTTCGAGCTAGTCTGATGCAAAGCCTGCATAGCCTGTTCACTCAGGTCTGATTTGTCCTTCATCATCCTCGAAAATGACCATTTATCTTCGAGATATCCCATTATCCCATTTTGAATGCAGAAGGACCCAAACTTTCGATATCTCCGGAACTACTGCAAGCCTAGCAAACCGAGAGCCGGTTTCTTTCTCTTCAGGAAATTTCCAACAGAAATCCTTTATGTTCAATTAGAAAAAAATTTCTTCTTCACCTGTATCGCTAATGTGAAAAAAAAGCAAGAAAATGCCATTTTGCCATTCGTTGGTTAACGGTGAGGTTAACGGACTGTATCTTCGTCAATATTGGTTAGAAAGCTAGGGTTTCAAGACAATTTTACAGCCTAATGTACCCGAAAGACCCTCGGTTGATCGATCAATTCAGCGGAGCGATCGATTGAAATTCTGAAAAAATTAAGGGAAGAAGGTTTTCATTCCTTAGAGTTGACCTCTTCTTTTCAAGAATAAATCATTGATTTTTTTTTCACTTTTTACTCAATGTTGAATATTTTGGAGATAATAAAAAGAATCATAAACACACATGCTTGAGAGCAGAAGAAGCGTGAATCCGACCATGCTCCACGTGGTAGTTTTTCATTCAAATTTTCCAAATTTTTCTTTTTCGGAAGAAAAAATTTTTCAAATTTTTTTCGATCTTCGAAAAATACAAGATAAACTTTAACTGAAAAAATTTAATTATTAATTTTCGAAAAAATCAGCTCAAGTCCAAGGAAACGAAAAATGGTTCACTTAATTCTTTCAAAATTTCAATCGATTGGTCCAGGAAAACCGCTTCACCGATCGATCTACCAATTGAATGGGCACCTGTGAGGTATATTAGGCTGTGAAATTTTTCTATAACCTTAGCTTTCCCTTCAATATTGACGAAGAAACAGTTCATTTACCAACATATAGCGAGATGGCATTTTTTGGCCGTTATGGTTGTAAAAAATTTTTTTGCTTGATTGAAAATAAACGATTTTTTTTAAGAAACAGGAACCGGCTGTCGGTTTGTTAGGCACCCAGTGATTCTGGAGATATCGGAGGTAATCTATTGAAATATGGTGTGGGAGGTCTCTGCATTTTCCTGAAAACTTAATTTGGGTTTCCTCTCCCAGTCTCTGAAACAACAAACAATCAGAAATTTTTTTATGGTAAAAGAAAGGCCCCTTCGTGAAAATTTGAGCACTTATTTGTCAGAGTCCAAAACTATACGAGAATAAATTGTTGCCCTACAATGAACAAAAAGAAAAAGAAAACACTTCGAAATCTTAAGCGTAACGTTTCGGAGTCTAAATCAGACAATAACTAATTTTCATTCAACCTTGTAGGATGAAATTTAGTAATTGTCTGTCGAAGGAGTCTGATTCAGATCTCTCTCAAAATCGTTGGTACATTATTTGGGCTATTTTCATTATCTATACTGTTGGAATTTACCGACGTTTCGGCAAGCATTCGCCTGCCGTCATCAGGGTGTTGTTGGCCCTGAGGAGGACCGGTCTTTGCCAAACTTGTTCCGTTTGGACTTTTGCGCTCCATACTATCCAACTGAGTTGTGGGAATGCAAACGCGAGCTATCAGAGGTGCAAACTCCGAAACTCAACCCACTCTAACAGTCTACTGAAGTAAGAAATTCTCATTTAACTCGAGTTGTTCTGACACTTGGACATAAATGTCATGAATGAAGAATGAATATCAATGTCACAAAAAGGCTGATGACAGAACTGACAAGACTCAGTCTCACTTCAAGAAGAAGAAGAAGAAGTCATAAATCAACTGTACTCATCTCTTGTGTAGTTGGTTTGCACAGTAGGTTAGGCTACGTCAGGACTGGCTAATGTCAGGACTAATTGCTTCTTTGGACCGCGTTCGCCCTCCTTAACTCAGATCTCAGTACGGGCATCCAGATATTCTTCATTTCCAGAGAAGGCGCCCTGATTGGGATGGGAGTTATCGCCATGAAAGCCGCTTCTTTCAATTTCCTTTTCCTCCATCCTTCTTCCTTTGATATTATGGAAGCTTCGTCCCATTTGACGTTGTGGTCCTCGTTCCAAGCATGTTGGGCTAGCCTGGATTTTTCTGTTTCTCCTAGTTGAGCTAGTCTTTGGTGCTCTTTGATTCTTACTTTCAGAGGGCGTTTAGTTTCAGCAATGTAGGATCTGCCACATTCGCTTGGTATTTCATAGATGCAATTTTTGGTTTTTTGATTCTCGTTGTCAGGTTTTCGAATCAACATTTTATTTTCCTTATTATCACCTACTATCGCGTAGGTATAATTCGATTATATAATTATAACAGAATTTCAAGCACCCAACTCCACAATCCAAGTTACATAACATACTATTTCAACGAGAGTTTCACCTTTTCGGGTAAAATTTTGCGCTTAATTTATTATTCAATAGTTAGTTTCCTATCAAGTTTTATTTTCCCATACCAGATTGCTTTTGCCCGAACGACGCGGAGCGGAGTACGGGGATGATACTTTCTGCACAAGATAGGAACATTATTTTTTCTACAACCCCACATTGAAAATATATATTTTATTTCAACATACAAAACATTTCATGAAAATCCATATTACACATGAATTCTACATGTCCTTGCCATGGTACTCTCATCGTTGACGTTCGATGCATAGGGACATATAATAATTCAGTTAATTCTTTGATGAAAGTGTGCGGGAAAAACCCCTGCTAATCCACCAGTACGGGAAAGTGACACTTCCTAAACTAGAATGAGTACGGGAAAGTGGGTAAAAACGCAAGGACGTAAAAAAAAATATATAGGAATTCGCGAAATTAACCCAAATGGACCTACCTTTCCGTATAAAGAACAGATATCTAAAAGTTTTCTATTCATGCTCAAAATAAAGAAACAAAGAAGGCGTCAATATAAACACATAAATTAATGCTTTCTTCAACACTGAATATAACCTACAAAGTGCTTCAGTATTCAAATTCACTTTAAAGCCATAAATATAACAATTGTTGCAATACCCCATTTTGTCCGGTGGTGTATTTTTTCATATGTATTTATTTCATCGCGTTTGCGAATAAAATAGTTATATCAATGCCTTGATGGGCGTTTAGTTTCAGCAATGTAGGATCTGCCACATTCGCTTGGTATTTCATAGATGCAATTTTTGGTTTTTTGATTCTCGTTGTCAGGTTTCATTGGTCTTGAATGCTGTCCTGACGTTGTATCTGTTACCAATTCTTCTTTTTTTCTCGGATAACCCCTTCACATATGGTATGACAGAAGTTAACATTTATCAAAATTCTGTTATCATCTTTGAACTTGTCATAAAAAAGTAGCCTAAAAATATCTGACTTCAATTCTTGGTTGCAGAAATCCGTCAGTATATTATCGATGACCAATTTATAACGATTATTTTCGCACCTTCAACACGTAGTTGAAAATCATCGATTATCGAAGAATCGGAGTTGATTTTCTACAACCATTATTCCGAGCATTAACCTATTGATGAACTTCACTTCCGGATCATCTGTACCGGATGCATCACTCAAAAAGCTGATCGGTGATTGTGCTCGAATGAATAAGTGAAATCGCAATCTAACAACGATGTCGCTTAACACACTATGTACCAGTTCTATCAACAATCGGAAATAAAAAACGATGCGAAATAGATTTTGAGTGTGTCATTGGTCACCGATTTCATGAACGGCATAAATGCGTTGGGACCGGTATATTGAATAAAGCGGATTCAGTTCGAACAAACCGATAGGAGCAATCTACCATGACGGATTTCGAGTTGCGTTGTTCTGGATGAGAGGACAAGTAGAGGAATGTGGGACGGCATTTTCATCTGAACCATGGAAAAATACTGTGTGATGAACTGCTTCATTGAAATTGACAAGTTGATGGATTTACTATCATGCAATTAACGGTGTGTTCGGACGAGGAAGGTTTTATGGAAGACATCACTTATGCAATATAAGTTGACGTTTTTTAAAGTAGCAAATGCATTTCCAAAATGCATTTGATTCATTCTGAATAATGGATTTATTTTCTGCTTTTGTCCTTTTCCATTTCAGATTAAGAATTGCGAGTCGTCTTGGGAAGAATCTGTTTATTCGAGCCCATCGATGGATAACACGAAGATGATCACACTAATGTCTTTCGAAATTTTCCTGATATTTGATATTTTATGTTATCTTGTTTACGGGGAGACAGTTTTTTTCGACTGAGGTTTTTTCCCCTGGCTGTATAGTATCGTATGATACTAGTGTTGATAGTATCGTATGATTCTATAGTATCATACGAAGAATGTTATGATAACTCGTTCTTTTTTACCTTAGCTTAGGTTCTCTTTTTTTCAACATTTATTGTATTATTTTAGCTCTCTTTTTCATGAGAAAATATATATATATATATATATATATATATATATATATATATATATATATATATATATATATATACATATATATATATATATATACATGGCCTACAGAGTACAAAGATATTGAACATTAAAATTATCGATTCTAGAGCAAATCTCCTTTAAAAGCCCTCAATTTCATATACTTAGTTTGTCAAACCTCCGTTTCGAAAAGTCTTTAGAGGATTCCGTTTGTGGAGAAATAATCATCTTTCTGAGTGGATTCTATCTCAGTTTTGATTATAAATTCTTATAATAACATTCATTTTCGGTTTCTTCGAGGGTTTCTTCATGTCTCCTTGCGTAAGAGATTCAGATTTGTTTATTTTGAATGATTCCAAGAATGCTCGATTGAAGAGGGGAGGAAAGCATGACTGAATCTTCTTTGAAAGGCTTTGTCCGTATCGATTAGAATTGTCAGGCTAACAATAGCACAATGATTGAGAAGACTTCTGTAATCTGAATGTACCTTGTATCGAAATATATTGAGTTTTCAGAAATATCTAGGTTATGTTCTTCAATTTCAATCCTGAGTTTCCTAAAAGACTAAAGCTATCAAGAAGAGGGAATGTATCGATTGGTTTTAGAGGAGCCTAAACTACACAATTTCCAAGTGTAATTCAGAAAGCGTCAATTGAATTTCAGAAAACATCGAATGTATTTCGGATTACTCAATTGAATTTCATTTGATATTTTCTGGAATTCAATTGACAAATCTGAATTACATTTGAAGTTTTCTGAAATACAAGTGATGTTTTCTGAATGCCAATGGACGATTTCTGAATTACAATTGGAAATCGTGTATCATGTTGCTCTGCTGGTTTATTGTAATTTCGATAATTTTTTTTTCTGTTCATTTTGAACACAAATTGGGATTAATCTAATAATTAATGATTTTCTGTGTTATTTCGAATTCAAATTTCCCTTGGATGTGAATTAAGTTAGATATAAAAATTTTGCATGTCTCAACAAAACAGTAACGTAAAAACAATTTAAATTCTCTCATTCTGCCACGTCTTGTAGACCAAAATCGTGATAAAATATTTCAATCTACCACAGTTTTCTGAGATATTTCTGGTGAGAACAGTTGGCTGAATACCACAAATTTCTTATCTGCCGAAGTCATGAGAGAGAAGACAGTTTCACCAATCAATATTTTTCAATGCCCAATCACGAGATTATGGAAATCTTCTATTTATTCAAATAAAAATTCAATGAATTAGGAAAAAATGTATTAGGTCAATTTTTAGAATCGTTCATTCAGAAACATTCTAGTTTGAGGCACTGGTTCAAGAATACTCATTCATTAAATGAATTTTTCAGTTATATGTATATCCACTGAAATAGTTTTTCAGATAAGGTTTTCGTTGACGCAAAAAAATTTTTTTCACGGCAAAATTCGAATCAACATTTTATTTTCCTTATTATCACCTACTATCGCGTAGGTATAATTCGATTCTATAATTATAACAGAATTTCAAGCACCCAACTCCACAATCCAAGTTACATAACATACTATTTCAACGAGAGTTTCACCTTTTCGGGTAAAATTTTGCGCTTAATTTATTATTCAATAGTTAGTTTCCTATCAAGTTTTATTTTCCCATACCGAACGACGCGGAGCGGAGTACGGGGATGATACTTTCTGCACAAGATAGGAACATTATTTTTTCTACAACCCCACATTGATAATATATATTTTATTTCAACATACAAAACATTTCATGAAAATCCATATTACACATGAATTCTACATGTCCTTGCCATGGTACTCTCATCGTTGACGTTCGATGCATAGGGACATATAATAATTCAGTTAATTCTTTGATGAAAGTGTGCGGGAAAAACCCCTGCTAATCCACCAGTACGGGAAAGTGACACTTCCTAAACTAGAATGAGTACGGGAAAGTGGGTAAAAACGCAAGGACGTAGAAAAAAATATATAGGAATTCGCGAAATTAACCCAAATGGACCTACCTTTCCGTATAAAGAACAGATATCTAAAAGTTTTCTATTCATGCTCAAAATAAAGAAACAAAGAAGGCGTCAATATAAACACATAAATTAATGCTTTCTTCAACACTGAATATAACCTACAAAGTGCTTCAGTATTCAAATTCACTTTAAAGCCATAAATATAACAATTGTTGCAATACCCCATTTTGTCCGGTGGTGTATTTTTTCATATGTATTTTTTTCATCGCGTTTGCGAATAAAATAGTTATATCAATGCCTTGATGAATAATATTAGAGGTGAATTCATCTTCTCCATTATTTCAAATCCTGATTTTTGCTACGTAAATGAAGGCGTTCTTTAAACGGAACGGTAGGCATCTTGACATTCCATACCTCGATTTGGCACCTTGTATGAATAGCGCTATTCCATTGGCAGACTCGAGACCTTCTCTGTTTGAGCGAGAGAGTGTGCATTGAAGCGAACGTATCTGTAGCACTGCGCCTCGACTGCGCTAAACGTCGTACGCGTTTATATCTTCTCAAATCGTAGCTGTTGAGACGACGCGAAATTTTTAGAGTCTTTATTGTTTTTGTTTTCGTACGATGACAGGCATGGATAATGCAATGAAATTACCAACTGCCTATGAATATTGTGAAGTAGGGCCAGGAAAATATAGGGCAAATTTATTGAGCAGGGACGATGTGGATAATGGATGAGTGGTTGGAAGTTATGTCCCCAATAACCCCATTTTCTTCATTACGTCTATAGACTCATTTGTACTCACGTAATTGATGAACGTTTCTTTTTCCGTTGACCTCGAAATGATAGTCAAGTTAAACACACACGAAATAATCCATCAATGACCCTTATTAATTCTTGATTTCGCATTTCAATGAGTAATTGTCATGGGCAACCAAAGATGAAACTTTCAGAAATCTCACAAATAAAATTGCATTTCTGATGAGAGTTACGCATTTCCAATAGAAGATCAGTTTCCGCTTCATAGTGATATTTACCTGAGATACGTTAATGGTTCAACTCAATTTGGTTACACTATATACATGAATCATGTTTTGAAAAATGAAATACTTTTCATGTTAAAATATCATTGTTTGATTATTTGGGGCGGACGGAACAATTTTTTAATCCACTCGTTTATCAATCTAGCGATTAATGATCTTAAACTCTCTCGATCCGTTAACACGTTAATAAACTAGTTGATTAAATAACTCAAGTTTGATTATTCCCATCTCATTTCATCCTTCAAGTAGTTAGAGATGATTTCAGTCTGAAAATGTTCAACTGAAACCCAACAATCCCAATCCATCAAACTAATCAAGATTGTATCCTGGATTTTTTCCGGACATTTATTGAATTAATCTAATGTCCTTGTTTAGAAAACGTACGAAATGACTTATTCAAACTACACATTTTCAGTTCATTACTTCAAAATTGAATAGTTCTTTTTTAGAACTTGGTACCATCTCTTCATCTCAAAAATATTTGGATGCTACAGAATATATTACCTATACTTAGGTATGGGTAGGTCGGAAAAATCTGTGTGGCAGCTATTTACTAGAAAACGTCATGCTAGGCTTAATACATTCACAATGTGAAATGACTGAATAAAGCAACCAGTAAAGAGTCATTCATCAACTGGAAAAAATCCCACTTTCAATTAGCCGATATACGTAATGGTTGAATAAAATGATTAATGAAGTCAAAAAGAGCACTTGCACTGAACTCTCGCTTTCTGTACATATTATACATTTCGCGCTCGAACTGTAATTGGTTACTCAATTCGTGCTCGTCTGACCAATGACATAGCGCTTTTCGAGCTAGGTGCCAAATCCCAGTACGGAATGTCAAGATGCGAACGGTAGGATTATCACCTACTATATTACCTGAATATATTGTTATAACTATTGGAAAAATAATCTGACTCTGCATAAGATACTACATCATGCAGATAATAGGGATATTATTTCAGAACCATCTGATAGTAAAATTTTTTTCTGCACATAATTCAATAGTTTTCTGTAAGTGAAATAACAATAATGTTGCTTATGCGCCTACTAATTTCTTATTCGTATTTCCATGCACCAAACAAAGTAATAAGATATTCACCTTGAGAAAAAAAAAATATCATTGACCAATCAAAACTCATGCAACATTAGAATAAATGGGGGGCGTTGACTGATCCCGTAAAAACATGAGTTAGAATCGTATTTCGACAAGGACAAAAATTGTATTTCCCACTGCTTTGACATGGTTGTTCAAAACGCAGAAATGGCAACAAACTAGACTAGCTATCATCGCAACAAGATTGCTGGAAACTAATAGAAAAACAACAAAAACAGGACCATCTAAGCAATCAAAGAGTTTACATCAATCTTCAAGATAGGTCAGAGTAGACCACCTGATTGTTTACCAGAATAAAATAAAAAAATTGTAAAGTATGGCATGAAAACTGATAATAATTTCAACTTTTCTTGAAAAATAAGTACACATCAAGATGAAATATATGAAAAGGCATCATTTAGACCATAATCTGACACAATTCTCGTTGAAATGAAGAAAAAAAAATTTCAGGTCTATTTGGGTTAAAAAAAAACCTGGCAATTTTGTCTGAGAGCAACGAGGTTTAGAAAATTCACAAAATTAGATTTGAAAGGTCAAGTGTTACATCTGAAGCTCGAACACACATTAATGCACCTTTTATGGGGGCAGCATGATTTATTGAGAAGAATGAAATTGAAAAAAAAATTCATACGAAAAATTTTTTTTTTATCTCAAGTATCTATAGTTTAAATGTGTGTACAAATAACAGACTTACACCCTGTATGTTGGTACTTGAAACTCCGCTGCCAACTAGAACTTTTAAATCGAAGAGTCACTCAACGACATTCATGATAATATATATTATGACAAATGTCATAATAAAATTAGTGTCACGAAAAGCGTACTTCCTAAATTTTTTCATATTTTATTGTGAGAAAATAACTTTGGACAGTCTATGGGAGATGATTTCCCTTCATTAGGGACCTGTAGCGGTCTTCAACTATCAGAAGTGCCGTAAAATCATCGCTTGGATGGCCGAATCTGGTTTCAAACCCTCCCGGTCAGAGAGCAAAGACATTCGCGTTTTGAATCTGAATATTGAAGGCATATCGAAGGACAAAGCGGATTATTTATCGAAATTAGCAGGCGAACTTGGCGTTGAAGTGATTCTACTTCAAGAAACACATGTTGCCACAGAGGAAGGTCTTCGTGAAAGAGGAAATTTGAAAGGTTATGTACTAGTTGATTTTTTACTTAGTAAAATTTACGGTCTAGCCTGTTACGTGAAAAATTCTCTAGTAGATAATGTCGAACTGATCCAAAAAGGAGAATTCGAAGGAGTTTTTTTCATTTCATTCAAATTTTGTGACATTTCCGTCATTAATATCTATAAACCTCCAAATATTTCATGGCCAAGAAATTTCAATGTAAATGTTCAACACCCATCAATTTACTGCGGAGACTTCAATTCGCATCATGTCATGTGGGGTTATGATGTTAATAACAGAAATGGCATAGCTTTAGTGGACTGGATGGAAGACCATGATTACTTTTTAATTTTTGATGCTAAAGATAAACCTTCTTTTCATTCGTCTAGATGGAATAGAGGGTATAACCCTGATTTATGTATCGTTTCTTGTGATAACTCTGAACCTGTTGCAGTAAAGCGTAAAATTTTAGTTAATTTTCCTCGCAGTCAACATAGGCCCATGTTATTAACTTTAGGCAATGCGGTTTTTCTGGCTCCATGTCTACAAAAACCACGCTGGAACTTCAATAAAGCTGATTGGGTTCAATTCTCGAAAAAAATTGATAGTGATATAAGATGGATTCGACCCTCTCACGAAAATTACAGTAGATTCGTAGGTGTAGTTAAGGCCGCCGCGAAAAAGTTTATTCCGAGAGGTTTCCGCAAAGATTATGTACCTGGTTGGTCAGAAGAAACCGAAAATTTATACAACGATTATCAAAATTCCCCATCCCCGGAAAATTGTGAAAAACTGATGAATTCAGTTAATGCCAGTCGTAAAGAAAAATGGAACAGTGTAGTTTCGAGCATGAATTTCACGCATTCTAGTAGAAGTTCATGGGATATTTTGAGAAAACTAGGTGAGGCTACACCTCAAGTGATAACATCCTCTAAAATTGATCCAAAATTAATAGCACGTCGTCTCGTTGATGTTTCTAATTCAGTTGAAACCTCAAAATTAAAAGTCAAGGATATAAAGAAAAAATTACACAGATTTAGGAAATCAGCTCAAGCTGTAGAAAGTATATCGGAACCGTTCAATCTTGATGAACTGAAAGCAGCTATTAAACGCACGAAATCACGTAAAGCTGCGGGTTTCGACGGAATTTATCCTGAGTTTATTAAACATTTAGGAAAAAGGGCATTGAAGTGGTTGTTATCCTTTTACAATAACATTTTGTGTACTGGCAATTTTCCGGTTGAGTTTCGCAAAGCGAAAGTAATAGGCATTTTGAAACGTGGAAAGAATCCTTCCGAAGCGAGTAGTTATAGGCCAATTAATTTTCAGGAAAAATAGAAATTGCAATGATCAGGTTCTCAGTTTGACCACATTCATCGAATCGGGTTTCGATAATAAATTAAAAACAGGTTCAGCTTTCATAGATTTATCGTCTGCCTACGACACGGTATGGAAAGATGGTTTGATCTATAAACTTTATACACATCTTAAATGTGGAAAGATGATTCGTTTATTAGAGAATATGTTGTCGGATAGAAGATTTCGTGTTTTTGTTGATGATAATAGTAGTAAATTCAAAATATTGAACAATGGCCTTCCACAAGGATCTGTTTTAGCACCCCTTCAATTCAATTTATATTTATGCGATATTCCTTGTACTTCATCTGAAAAATTCATTTATGCCGACGATATTGCACTCGCTTTCCGTCATTCTGATTTTAGAAGTATTGAGGAAAATTTAACTTCTGATCTGAAAATTTTGAAAAATTATCTTTTCGAATGGCGTTTGTGTCCAAATCCAAATAAAACCGAGGTTTCGTTATTTCATTTGAATAACCATCAAAAATTCAGAAAATTAAATGTCCTTTTCGGGAACTTTCCTTTGAAACATAATTTTACCCCCAAATACTTAGGTGTTAAATTAGATTCCTCTCTGAATTACAAAGCACATTTGGATGACTTACGAATGAAACTAAAAACGAGAAATAACATTCTACAGAAACTTGCTGGTACGTCATGGGGTGCTGACCCGACTACACTTCGCACAGCAGCCCTTGCCCTGGTTTTTTCCACCGCTGAATATTGTTGCCCTGTTTGGCTCAATAGTGTTCATGTTCAGAAAATCGATGCACAGCTCAATTTTTCAATGAGAATAATTACTGGAACCATCCGATCTACACCTATCCAATGGCTACCAGTGCTATCGAATATAGTTCCTCCCCATATTCGAAGACAGTCTGCAACTTGGAATTCTTGGAATAAATTCAATTCATTTCCGGATTCTTTTCCGATACTTTCCTACGTTCCAGAAAATAGAATTCCAAGACTGAAATCTCGTAAACCTATTTGGTCGAATAACTTTCTGAATTCGAACTTCAGCTACAACGAAATCTGGAAATCCGAATGGGATGTATGTTCTTTATCTAATAAAGATCTAATATCTGTTCCATCGAATAAAGTTCCTGGTTTTAACCTTCCCAGGAGAATATGGTCCCTTCTTAATCGAATAAGAACAGGTCATGGTCGTACCAACAGCATGCTTTTCAAGTGGAATTCGGTTGATAGTCCTAATTGTGAATGTGGTGAATCAGAGGAAACAGTTGAACACCTAATTAATAATTGTTCGATTTATAAATTCCAAGATGGCATTAGAGCCATACACAATATATCAAACTCATTTTTGCAATGGGTTGAAAATTTCAGATCAATTTGATGAAGTATAAATTGAATTCTCTTGCTGTTCTGGCTTTTTTTATTTTCAGGTTGGAGTTTGTGTTTGGAAATCCTTCCTCCGAAGAGCCGTCCCGCTGATCGTGATGTCCTTCTACATAGAATATTCAGATACAACAATTTTATTTTATTTTTTTAACGGGGAGACAGGTTTTTTCGGCTGAGGTTTTTTCCCCTGGCTTTATAGTATCGTATGATACTGGTGATGAAAGTATCGTATGATACTATAGTATCATACGAAGAATGTTGTGGTACCCCGTTCCTTTTTTTACCTCAGCTTAGGTTCTTTTTGTTTCAACATTTATTGTATTATTTTAGCTCTCTTATTCAAAAGAATATATATATATATATATATATATATATATATATATATATGATAATATTTCATGAATTTCAGTCATAATTCATTGAAGTAAGGAAACTTATGAATAAAACTGCCTTAGAAGGCTTATTCTTACACTTGTTCATTGAAATTCATTGAATTTTGTTCTCGTGGAATGCCTTCTTTTTTCATATGGAAATACCTTTGATAATATGAGTTCAAGCGGTCTTGTATTCTTTATTCTTCCATGAAAGCAAAAATATAAATTGGTTACATAATGAGCTTTCTTTACGAGTATGACTTACACATTATTTTCTCTTTAATTTATTGAAATAACAAAATTATTGAAAAAAAAATTTCTTAACTGATTTTTGTCTCAAATGTACAGTTTTCTGTTTCATAAATTTAACAAAGACTAATAAATTCGTAACCAAGAAATCTTTGTAGAACTGAAATAGTTCTGAAAGGTTTTGTTGAACAGGGCATCGTAGAATGAACAGATTCACCTCATAATTAGAGGAATAATAACGGGACATGATAGTTCGAACGGGTTATCATATCATTTAGGGATTTTTTCACAATTGTTAATGCAATTTACTGAAGATTTGAAGAACAAAATTGGGCGTCATTCATCTTTGACTGCATCGGAATGGAACCGAGGAAAGAACCTAGAATCATCTCATGCCTCCTTCTTCTTTTCTCCTCTGATATCACAGTAAAGTATGAGATCAGAAAGGCGCACTCGATAGAACGAAATCTCCCATTTTTCACCGAGGGATGAAATCAGTATTCCGGAGGATGGTTACGAATAAGCCATGACACATCAATCAATTTTCTTTGTCGCCTGTTATGGCAGGAAAAAAACAGGAAAGAATAAATTCCCATTTGCTTGAATGGCATGATGTCCTGCACATGTCGGATCCTGATTTCGAGATGGGACTATACGGATCAATATCAATTTTGGATGTTGAATATTTGGAATTTTTTCGCTTTGATCGAAACTGTTCTGGTGAAATATAACAGAGAAGTTTTGTAGAGGGTGATTCACTTATCTTGGTAACCCAAATTTTCTTCAAAACGTCTGAATATTTTTTCATTCTGTGAATGGCGTTTCGAACGAGTCAATGTCGACTTGATATGCGCATAAAAATCTGCAAAATAAATTGAGACGCCAGGCGTAGCGGCGCTATCAAAATTTTTTTTTCCAGGGATATACCCTTTCTATCATGTCATTCGAAAAATAATTCCATTCTGAACTTTTTTTTCGAATACAATTTTTAACCATTTCTTACAGTCAGCGATCTTCAGAGTGTTTTTCGTTAATTCTATTTCATTGATTTTTTTCTGTATTGTGGTAGTATACACATAGATATGATTTTGTGCCTTGAAAGGAATTAGTGGTAAATATTTGAGAATTATCAAATCGGCATACCCTTTCCTAAGGTACTACCCTAGTTAGTTTCCATAATCTAGAATTTTCAAGAATAGAAGCTGCTCACAGAAAGTCAGCTTGATAGTATTCAAGTTCAAAAATGGTCAGTGGATCCATAACTATCTTAGTTTATGATTAATTTTTGTGTATATTGTAATATTTTTCTCCTGCAAACTTTCAGAATTTGTTTCGCATTTATATCATTTCATATGAGTGAAAACAATTTTTGAATTTTTGTTTTCCATTTCATTCATTTAAAAAGAAGCCGTTTGTTTAGAGAAAAAATTTAATAGTTCTTGAAAACCGGATTCAAAACGAACAAACTAAAATATAGAATCGAATACTATGTTCTCATACTTAATATTATCAAACAGCAAATCTGAAGTCTTTTTTCAAAGTAGTTTTCATACGCGTAAGGTGATTATTTTAGGAGGGAAGAGCTAACGAATTCAATCGAAAATTCCAGAGGACAGTTATTTTTTGAAGGCACCCATTTGATCGAACGTAGCGAAATATACCCTTCACACATTTTGTGTGAAATTCCTTCATTCTGCTACATCTCGTAGAACAAAGGGATGTTAGAATATTTCATTCTACCATTGTTTTCAGTAATATTCATTGATGACATGTTGACCTCCTGTCACGAAGTTATTCAACATCTGTTATGAGATGGAAAACAGTTCTGTAAATCAATATTTTTCTATGCAAAAATCACTTAACGATATTAACAGCAATATTTCATCAAGTTCAATAACATGAACTTATTTCTGCAGAAACTTCCACAATCTAAAATTCGATTGTCGTAATAAAATATAGGCCGATCCATTTCGAAACTAAAATTTTTGTCACTTCAAGTGAATCCGGAAATACCACGAATCTCAACGCAAAAATTGCGAAAGCCCAGTTCTTACTGAAGCTCATGTGGCAGTGAATATTATGATCTTCAAATGGATTAGCTCCCGTAAAACCTCTTCTTTAGTTTTTCCTGTTATGAGCGCAATAATACTCTGTGGGAAGAAGTATAATTATAATTATGATTCATTAAGAAGTAACCCTAGGTCATACCACTACTGTCGTTTAATTTCATCCATAGATATAATATCAAAGAAACAGTTCGTTTGCAGAGAAATGAAGAGTTGACCTACCTGGCCATTTCAAGGTGAACCTCTCTTGCTTGCAGTCACGCGTAAATATGTTATAGGGTTTTGGATCAAACAATAATCACGTATTCCTAATTACTGTTTATTAGCGTGACTCAACTCAAGATTACTACCGTACTACGTAGATTGATGGTTGGAAAGACTGCAAAAATTCGATGGAACAGAACGAATATTTTTCACAAACCAGCATGGACACAACAATAATGAATTCTTTCAATTTGAAGGACCATTCCTACAAAATTCATGATATATAATAGTTATGATACGTCAACATATTATTTTCTCTGTTTTTCAAAAAAGGATAGGTACACAATTATTCAATGGATTCTGATGTTATTTTGTTAGTTTGGATCTGGATATAGTTTTTTTGTTTGAACAAAAGCTCTGCCTCAAACTCCTTCACACTCTTCATTTTTAATGAATTATATTATTATTCGATTATTATCAGATAATAATCTCTGAATTTATGTGTTCAGTATTTAATTTTGTCGTGATCAAACAGACAATTTCATGATATGAGAAGATTGTTTCATTCAACCTCTTTTCGTTATATTTCGGGGTAACAAAAACTGCCATCTATCTAAAATCTTAGAAAAAAATATTAGAAAATCGCCTTGTGAATTACATCGAACAGATGTCACTCCTTCATGACTCCCATCACGGTTTCAGACAAAAAAATCAAGCATTACAGGAATGCTTGAGATAGTTATCGGAGCATTTAATAACCGTGAAGAAGCAGAACTGGTGTGCATAGATTTCAGCAAGGCGTTCAACTGTGTTTGCACACGAAATCTTGCTGAGCAAACTTTTTCAATATGGCGTAAAACGAAAGACATTGAATATATTCCGATATTACTTGAGAGGCAGATTTCAGGCTGTAAAATGAAATGATGTCGGCACTGACCTGAAAGAGACCAGAATTGGGGTTCCACAAGGGTCAATCCTTGGACCTGTTCTGTTCATAGTTTTCAAGAGTAATCTGCACAATCAGATAGAGTAATTAGTTATACATATAATACCTACTGCTTTCCTGAATAGGTCAGGAAATCGTCGTAACTTGGAAATTAGAACGAAAAAGTCATTCCATGATGCATGAAGCTGGTTTCGGGCAAACGGCCTTTCACTCAACATCGTTTAATTTTCACAAAAAGGGTACTTACCGACAAATTATTCTCATTTTGAGGAGTGACTTTCCAATCCGAATTGTCCTGGAAAAAAATTATTGATGACCTAAGCTGAAAACTGTTAACATCCATCTACTTAATGAAGAACAATGTCAAATATTGAAACTGCCACACTGACCTAATACTCCAATTTACCAGATGATGTATGGAATAATTGTATGGGGTCAGAGTGGTGCTGCAAAGAAGATCCTCCTGAAACAAAAACAAGCAATGAGAGACCTATATGGAATTAAATCAACAGATATCTGTCGGAAGGTATTCAAAAGAAGGCATACTTACAAGCGCTTCTGTCTTCATACTGACCCCTTCAAAATAAGTATAGTTCGTTTCAAAATGATTGGCATCTCGGGCGGCTGTGGAATCTCGAAAATATGTTGGTAATATCCCATCAGTAACTTTTGAGTTCTAGGATTTAGGTTGGTGTTAATTGAAAACACTAAGTTTTAACGTTTCAGAGTTTGAATTAACCTCCTGAATATATTTCGAATTTATTTCTGTGCTCATGTTCTTGATTAAATAGACAAATTAGTTTTGGATTTGAATTATTATTACTGAATTGAAAATGGCTGGAATTCTTCAAGATACCTCTGGCCTCGCCCAACTATAAGGGAACGTGAAGTAGTTTATCGTCGGTACTGCGAGTTTTTCAACAATTCAGCAGGTATTTCTGCCAGTATTAATCGCGTTTTGCTAGTTATTCAGGTAACAAACATTTACTTTTTCGAGGTGTTTTCTGATAAATAAACGAGTCTCAAATTTTCAGTTTTCACCTAGACCTGTCAGATGAATTTGGGAGAAAAGAGAAGGCAGTCATGAGTGAGCAGTGGATGGAAATCTATTCTACATGATTCAAAAAGACATTATTCGACGTATTATTTCTAAAATAAAAAACAATGAATTAATCAGTTTGTTGTTTTTGAACTGCCTGAAAAGTAACTGAAATTTAATCAAAATCAATTTGTTATATTATTTAATGAATCATGAAATGGACAGAACATATTAATAAATACAAATAAGTGATCTATTTTATAGCATTTCACACTTCAAATGATTCACAATTTGTCAACAAATATTTTCTATTTGTTTCAACAACTTTGTTATAAAATTGTAAAGTCAGGTCAGCTTTATACTTTTTGTTCCACCTTACTCAGAAAAAATAACACAGGGCTCAATTTTCGAAAGTCATATCACGAATGAAAAGATTGCTGAAGGGTTTTCATAGAGAACGGACTTTTATCGTTGATGAAGTCTTAATTATTTAATGAATGATATCTCTACATTGGAGTTCCTCGAAATCCTGCAAGATTTCATATTGAAGCATTCCACGCTATTTTCATCATCAATCCTGAATTTCCAATTCCCATGCTTGATCTACAGCGAAATTGTGTGGGTGTGTACATTTTAGTCATAATCTATCTCAGCCTGTTTCTTTTTTGCAATTGAAGCTAAGTTTGAAGATTTTTCAATACAACAATGATGAAAAATATTATAATTTCACAAAAATTCTTCAAATTTATTTGCCTTGAAAATATATTCAATCATTTTATTGATATATTTCTATCTATGATGAACACAGAGAAATTTTTAGTAACTTTTTGTAACTAGAAATAAAGCCCCGGCTGGAATTCCATGGCTTGCTCTGATGACAATCATTTTGAAACGGACTATACATAGACATCAATATAAGTTTCTTACAAAATCCCACTGACACAGTTATAATACAAGAGAGAAAGAAAACTTCACGCTTCCATATTCAAGTCTGAAGAAAATATAACAGAGTTTGAATCACACTTGCCTGAAGTTATTTAATGAACAACCTGACTGTGTCAAGAAGCTGATGTTGGATTCCATGAAAAAGTAAAGGAAATTCTATTGGATAGGAAAAAATAACATGTTTTGAATTGATCGAAATTTTCCTAAAATGATTGTTCGTCTTATTTGCCAATATGGTGAGTTCGTCTTGTACTCATTTGTGTGTAGATTTATCTCATATTTATTTTTGTTTATTTTTATTTTACTCTTTTCCTGACAAACCGTGTAAAGCTTTGATGGTGAAAATCATTTGCTTTTTCAATATGTAGAAACTTCCGAGACGAATAAATATGTATGTTTGCATTTCATTCGCATCAGTTATCTTCCAAATTTCATTATTCTTGATGCTTTCAAAGTAAATATATTGAATAAAAACATTTTATTCACCTTATTTTGACTGAAATTCGGAAGAAAAAGATTGTCGAACTAAAAGTTTCACGAATATTTGCTGAAGAATCATCCATTGAAATATTTCGCATATATAGGGCTCTGGACTCCGACCCGGCAACCCGGCAAGTCGGGGTTCGAGTCTCCGCCAGGGAAGAAATTTTCTGGTATGGAGAACGCGCCGAACCATTCACTGTTGGGTAAACAATTAACAGTGCTGTGCCTAAGGTGGCGTCGGGACACAGTAACAAAGCCTACACAGAACACACCCATCATTCTAACTCGCACAAGCTTTAAGTAGCTTCTGAGGGGTTTCACTGAAACCTAGAATGCATGGAAATTACAATACAATACAACTTAGAAAAAAATAAGTGTCAAAGGGGGATTCAAAACATTGAGTCCAAAACTTCATTGAGGTATATTTTTTATTGCTCCACCTAGCTTCCGTTTACGAAAATTAAAAAAAAAATCTGGTTTGAGCATGTGGTTCATAAAACCCTAATCAATGTAATAGACGACGTGTTGCTCAAACTAATATTAATAAAGAGGCCACAACTATCGAAAAATGTTTCGAATTTGGGTTTTGGTGTGAAAAATTTTTTCCAAAAACCTTAATGATTTTTTTATAATATCCCCTGAAATATCTCCAAACATATCGACCTAATAATGAAATGGCAAAAATAGGTCATAGACATTAAAGTGGAACATGATATCTAGGTTATAAAAATCGAGAGAAATATATCATGCTCTGACGATGTGGGCAGAGGTTATGTTAAAGGTAAAATTCCTCTGAAAGTACTCAACAAACACTTAACAGTATCACTATTTTCCGAGGTATTTTCAAAATAAAACTTCTTTCCCTTATCCACTGTATGCTTAAATGAACTATATGAGAGGTTCATTTTGTCACACCCGAATGGATATCTGTTACTAGCCTGGAATTCATTCACTCTTTTTGGAAACTTTTCACCTTGCCTTTCATCCACTTTGAGAAAATGATAACATAATGGAAAAACATGAAATTCTAATGGTAACATCGAACTGTGTGTCGCACCGTACGTTGCTTTGTTCCAATCCTGTAAATTTCTTCGTAACTGAGAGTGAGAGTTGAAAACAAACTGACTAGGTTATGAAGTGATCCCCTCCTAACTAATGTTTCGCATTTCATCGCTAACGCGAACCAGCCCCGTATGATTATTCTGGAGCCAGTGATCGTGAGGACCTTCTTCTAACAGCAAAGTTCGTAAAATCATGTCAGATAAAAAATCACAACCATAGTTTATTTAATCTTGTCCATTCCGCCAACATTTCATTTAAAAGGATAAACCAGCCTCAAGCAAGCCCAAAATTCGTCTAATACTCGGTCTAATATCAAACTCGCTGAGGTGATAACGTCGTTGTCTGGTCTCTTCTCAATGTTTATTGTAATGCCAATTAAATCTACAGAACACAAACATCTCTCTTAAGCCGGGTCCAGACCTGTGTACCGCAGAAAGTAATGTGAATTCTTTCATTTGGACGACATTACGAGTACTACGTGTAACACTTCTAACGAAGAATTCGCATTACATTACGCGTTACACGAGGCGTTACATTACACCCGTCTGTACCCGGCCTTACATTCCACATATGGCGTACAATATTGGAAAATCGATCTACTCTTGTTTCACCTCGAACAAAAACTAAAACTGCATTCGCTTTCATTAACACTGACAAAGGCGGAAATCCGGGGAGAGGGGGGTTGATGGGCGATAATTCTCCCCGCATTAGTATCGAAAATCTGTATAAAATGTACCTATTTTTATAAAATAATTTTAAATTCGAAATTTTTTGAATATTCTCAATAAACAAAGTGTTTCATTGGTGAAATAACATACAGTAACCTGAGCTAGAACTACCCTAGACGTGTAAAAAAAAAACTCCTACATAACCGAGATACAGGCATGGTGGTTCATGTATTCACCAACAATTTCAATTTCTAATAACTTTTGAACCAACCGGTATATTCTGTTGATACTAGGAAAGTTGGTAACCTTCCACAGGTAAAAGAATTCCTGAAAAATTTCAGATTTCAATCCTGTTGATCATTTCATTTTTAGATATTCGAAAAGTTCAAGATATTCCTCTGAAAAAAGAAGTGAGGAGATATCGAAGCCGCCTGTAATAAAATACATTTTTTATCCATTCATTCATCATTGTTGATTTCAAATTAATTTTCCTCAATCAATGATTTTTTTCCGAAAACACATTGGAATGATTCTTCAGAATATTATAAAATACGAAATTCCAATAAGTGAAAGAAAAAAATTCAATTTGATAACAATGTACCTACTGTTTTTCTGAGAATTTAGTGGAATTCCAATATTCAATTGGTATCAACCGAATATACCGGTTGGTTCAAAAGTTATAAGCAATTGAAATTTTTGGTGAATACATGAACCACCCTGTATCTCGATTATGGAATTGATTAGACCTAACATATATTGATTTTTTGGACTCGCCTAGGGTAGTTCTAGCTCAAGTTACCGTATGTTGAGTTACCAATGAAACACCCTGTATACTAAGCGCTACAATCGAAGAAACCTAAGCTTTCCTCCCAATATTCCGATGATAAAGTTCAATAACCAAAAAACGGCAGTTTTGGGCTCTTTCTTCACGTTAACGTTACAGGATTTATGTGAAATTTTCTACATAAAAAAATCGCCTGCGGCTCGCTAGGTGATCAGTAGTTCCGTATATCTTAGCACTTGGGTGAAAGAGAATACTTGTGCATTCGAAACTGGATATTTAGAAGAGAAATAGTCGTAGGGAAAAAATCAGCGCTAAATAAACAGGTTATGCGACATTTGCTTCGGTCAAGCTAGAAAAAATTCTTCTTACGCGTAGAGCAAGAATATTTTGAATTTTTTTCCTCGTGAATCATCTGAAAATTGCAAGGCTATCGGTAGGTACTCCAGAAAAATGTTAACCAATGATTTCAGAAAGTAAAGGCCTCAAGCTACAAGAGTCAGTTTTTTCGATTTTACTTCGACCAGTTTTCACTGAAATACAACAAAATTTTCTAAAATATTTGAAAACTTTTCTTTTCCTACGATAAGCGAGAAATCAATTCATGTTCAACAAACATATTCGTAAAGGTTTCTTGTGATACGGGGGACAATATTTTCTGGTCAACGGTTCTATCCACCTCGAATAGTTCAATTCTACCTCTCAACTAGAAAAGCAGATATGAACCATCGAAAGTTTCCATATTCTAAAAATTGCACTGGCATCGATGTCATCACAACGAGCCATTCTTGCGGAAACGATTTTATAATTTGTGCATAAAATCTAAAACAAAGACTTTTCCTCCTGTAAAACCTCCGGGCTTAGTATATACATCAAAACTTTTATGTCTTCCTGCACAGGCAATTCCGTTTCCTGAAACCCCGCTGTTTCACGCTCGTGGAGGGCGTTTGAAATGACCGAAAAACAAGGCATAAACGATATTGGGCTAATGCTCCCATCATTTTTCATTATCTTGGGGGGAATCTGCTTTGTTACAGGACTTTTATAATGCTTTCCCAGGATGAGGAAATGGAAACATATTCATTATTTGATTCAGATCCGAGGTCAGATCAATCTCAATTATTTATTTGATGCTAACATTTTTAATTCGGTTGAATCTTACAATATGAATGATCGATGGAGACTATAAATTGAAAATTCCAGAAGAGTTAGATAGGTAAAGGGTTGAGAAGTTGTAGTTCATGTATTACCAATTATCATTGTCCACCCTGTACACTTGTACGTTACTTAAAAGATTCAAAATGGTTATTGAACGCTGAGAAATAACTGGATGCACCCAAAATATTCCAGTGCTTCTTTTTTTTTCGGTACCACAAATAAACAGCAACACATCTCAACGTATTCCTATCGATCTCTCGTTGCAATCACCGACTGAATAATCGTTCGTGTGTGTTGAACACCGATTTTATTGGTAGACTGTCGTCCATGTGCGTTAACCTCCTACAAAATTGTCGTTCACCGACAATCGTTCGTATTCGTTGTCTAACACGTTATCTATATCCACGCAACGCGGGAACATTGTCTACGACCCTTTACGACTGCGGATGCTGCTTCTCAGATTAATTTAGGGCATGCCTCGTCTCTCGCCAAACCGCAATTATTCGGCACCTGTACAATAATTCCGAAAGCGAGAAATGGGTTTGTTGTGATTTGATGGGACAGCGTTTGCTAGGTCTCCTGTTAGTTTGTTTTTGTGATCATGTGATTTTCAATCTGAAAGCTTTTTCATTTTATTGATCGAGTTTATTTGGTACCAGATTCTAGAAGAAACGTCACAGGGAATTTGAAATGGTAGATAAAACACAAGTGCGCCTATTGTTCTGTATTGCATATTTTTTTTGTGAATCTACATGTTGTAGACTCGAATTCAGGTTATTTTTCAGACATATGTAGAACAAAGAGGAGAGAAGAAAAAAAGTATATAACAACAATATAATGAACTAGAGAGATTAATATAATTTTCACTTCCACTCCAAATTGTGTAGAAATAACAATGTTATATGGACAGATCTCCAAATTCAGTTTTCGTGTTGCTCAAATGAACTTCACAAAGGTCAGTTCTCTGATTGATACTGGGGAGAATTGTATAATTTCACAGCTGTTTGAATGTAGCTTTTATGTTGAATAATTCGAAATTCACCATTAATGAAAATGTGAATCTGCGTTCGAGCTTTTGAAATCGCAATTTGAAATTTTGGATATGAGCCAACAGAAAGATGAATGAACTGTTTCGAAACGATTGAAAAGAAAAGTGCACAAACTATCCTTTGTCATAGAATTTTGGCCGCCATAATTATTATTATATCTTATTGTTCTTTTACAGTACCAAGTGGTACTGCTATGATTCAAAAATCGTTGAACAGATGAATGGCAGAATTCTTTTATCCAATTATAAATTCTAACATTCATAATTCGATTTATGATTATTAATTTACAAGCTTGAGGAACCTATCCCTCAATATAAGCTTCACTCTCATTCTGAACATTTACCATTTTTATATTAAGAGCAATGTAATGTAGGTAGAAAGAAAAAACAAGAACCATCTTTTGGTGTATTTTAACAATTGTTTTTTTTTATAACTGAAGATAAGAACGAATTGGTCATGATATGATGAAGATTTGTTTTGAATTAGAAAGTTCAAATTATAAATATGTGATATAAATTTTAAACCTATATTTTTTTCTGATGCACCTGCCTCACCATCTCGTAATGTTACGAGCTGCCACTGACTGAAACTATCTAATCAAGAAGTGTTCTAATGCTCTTATACTCAATAAAGATAAAACGGAATGTTTGTATTTTCGAATTAGAAACACTGTTGGAGAAAGAATGGTGGTTAAATGCTCTCATGATCAAGTAACATCAAGTGAATCAGTTAAATTTTTGGGACTCCACTTGGATTGTTCACTTAGATGGGATCGGCAGGTGGAAGCGGTTTGCAAGAGGTTAGGTAGCTCATATTATGCAATCAGCAGGGTGAAAAATATTCTTCCTTTACAATCTATAATAAGTTTATATTATAGTTTGGTTTACAGTTTTTTAAGTTATAATGTTTTACTGTGGGGTAATTCAGTTGAATCAAATAGAGTTTTTATTGTCCAGAAAAGAATTATACGTCTCATTTTTAATTTGGATTCTCGTGATTCATGTAGGCCAATTTTCAGAAATTATGAACTTTTTACACTTTGTGGTTTGTATATCTATAAATGTTTACTTTATATAAAAGATAATGAACATGTTATTGTTAAGCTATCCGATTTTCATGATCATTCAACCAGAAATTCGGCCACACTATGTATTCCTTCTCATACAACTGCCAAATTTGAAACATCCCCTTATTATCATGCAATTATCTTGTTCAATCATGTACCACCAGATGTGAAAATATTGGCAATGAAGGAATTCAAAAAGTTGGTTAAACGTGAACTAATATTAAAGAGTTATTATAGTAATAAGGAATATTTGGAGGATGAAAGCTTCCTAGTTGCATGATTTGGAAATGATTTATTTTTATTGTATTTTTTTTGACTTGTCTCATACATATTCTTTTATGTCTTAAGGGATCAATAAACTTATTATTATTATTATTATTATTATTATATAATCATAAGAAAACTGTACACATACCATTATAGCAGCGGATAGCGAATTCATTGAATAAGAAATATAAGGAAGCAAATTCTGGTCGGCTGGTCAGCATTTGCGAGATTAATAGTTTGAATAACAATAATCAACTGAATCATTCATTAAACTCAAAATTTGCAACCAGGTCCTCACCTCTTCTGTTACGAGTGCCATATTTGTTGAGTCATTCGAACTAGACGCTACTGCAGTGCCGTACACTCGCATGTGATATGTGTCGAGGTTTAAGATCAAAATCCAGACATCAAGTACTGAACAATGAAAGAAAAACGGAAGGATATTGACAGGGAACTTATACTCATCACTATTATCTTGCTCTTCGAAGTCATGAATGAAATAATCGAAGCTTCCTAAAAAGGTGACCATCAGACATAGACAATACGCGTCCTTAAGTCAACTGATGTCTCTTGTGAAAAAGCAGTATCACTTTCCATAGTTGTTAGAAGAACAACTATTTCCACTCCTGATGGTAAAGTTGATGACAACATTATTTTATGTTTCATTTTATGTTTCAACATTATTTTATATTTCTGATAAACAATCCGATGTTTTCCGTCGTCATTTACAGAAGAGCAAAAATCATTTATTTTTGGTAACTTATGTCGACATTATCCGTAATTTTGCGAGCCCGTTGTAGCCACAAATCCCGTGAAAGGGCCCTTAATTCCTTCGTCAACTTTACATGAACTCATCAAATTTTTACAAAAAGTTCCAAATTAAAATCCATCAATGTCATGATTCTTTCGGATATCTAGTCGGCGAATAACCTTTAACGAAATTTTTCAATCAACTTGAACGCAGAAAATAGAGTCGAGATGTTCGTGAGCACGCCCGAGTCTAAAGGTCGCAACCGGAATTGCCCCACCTGTTCGAGTAAATCCACTGGACGTACTTCCTGTTCCTCTTTTCTGGCACATGTGGCCCCGAAAACAGCTGATGCGGCTGCTGATACAAATTCGGATAAAACCGCATTGATGGAACAGGTGTGTGGCAACGACGATGGTCAATAACCTGCCGTTGTCTAGGTGCTATTCTACACTGCTCGAAAAAATAAAGTGAAAATTTTATATTTTTCTCTGTTTTCTGTTAGAGGATATCTCTTTTCATTCTGGTTTCTGCAATTTCGTTGGTTAGAAGAATCAGATCTCATTTATATTACCTATGTTTCAACTTCATTTTTGAGTGTGATGGCAATTTGAAATAATTAAATATGAACATATCGTTGTCCTCCCCGATCTGATAAAAAGATTGAAATTTCAAAAATTAAGTGTTAATACATAACTCCTTTTAATTCTGTTTACGATATCAAGGAAACTGCAAAGTAATGGCATAAAAACATCTAATCCACTTTTTATTGAGGACAAATTTGCGAAATGATACATGAACTTGCTCTTCCTATCTACAAATTCTCACGGATCCATATTTATTCATTTATCAAGGTTATTAAGCATGAATCTGCATATTTTTCCAATACTTCCAGTGTTCGGCCCGGTTTGAAACTCATTTTGTTCCCACAATTCCGTTTCTTGTATTCAACAATTGTGGTTGGAAATTACGAGGTTTTACCTCATGAAATGAATTCTTTATCAGAAGTGAATTCCAGAGAGAAACATGGAGAAGTGGAAAACTTATTGACCAAATCACTGTGGGGAATTCGGATCTCAGAGAACAATGTCCAATCATACGGGTGTACATATATAAATTTCATACGAACTCGTAAACCTCATCATGAGATTAGGAAATGGGCCCAATTTGTTTGCAAAAATCTCAAATAATTCAAGCAATTGAAAAGAAAGCAGGTATTTTACCAGTATAAAGAATTACATACATTTTTCTCAAGATTCAAGAGTTTTAGTTCAACTCATATGAACGATTTCCATACCAGCATGCTAAAGCGGACTACGATCATATGAAGATCCACTTAAATAGCCAAGCTTCAATAAAAGACGTTCTACTCAAATGAGCGAAAAGTAATGAGTAAAAACAATTGCGCACAGTGTTTTTTTTTGGCGAAGAGACCTATACAGAACAGAAAAAAGATAATTAATTCTTGAATTTTGTGCTTCTTTAGAACGGTGATCTATCTTTTTCAATTACTTTCTGAGTTGAATACTTTTTGATTTCGTTCATCCATCTTCCCCATTTTCAGATCAAGAATTTTAAGTTCAACAAAGGGTTAAGTATTCCGGCTTGGAAAAAAAGTATATTCATTAACTTTTAATATATTTACGTTATTAAAATCTTTTTTGATGACATAGTTTTCCCGTTACCTCAAGAGGACACTCAAAATATATTCTATAAGTTCATTGGTTATAACGAAAAAGTAAAGAAGAAACACACACTTCTGTTTGGATACAAAAATTTCATTAACTGATGATTAAAAGTAAGGGTTGATTGGTTCAGACAGAGCTCAGAGTGATTTATCAATTATATATCTAGTCATTCAGTCAAACAAAAATTATCTTATCATAAGGTGTTAGACAGGGATTCAATTTGTTCCTCAACCTACACAAAAGAACTCATAAGTTTTAGATGATTGAAAATACAATCACAAAGGCGAGTTCCACAAAACTTGGATCAAAAAATCTCATGTCAATTCCTCGTTTCGAAATGTCAACGAATCGCGGTGGCTCCGATTAATTTGACAGTGCAACTAAAGTTTTGTGAAACCGAACTTTATAATGATAATAATTAACTACCCAACTATTGTAATCTCGGTTTAAAGAGGATTACTGATTTTTCTCTTGATCGTCTTAAACAGATTGATATATTTCCAGTACATATTGTAACGTGCAAACTGGTAAACCTTCGAAAAGAACAACATGTATAATGTCTTGAGACTTCAATTCTATCTGAGAAGATAGTCCACTGAAGATAAGTGAATATGTGAATGAATCTCCTATTTCATATTGCAGTTTAAGTACATAGGTATTACATAAAGTGTTAAATAATTTTATGAACATATATTGTGAGTGCTTCTCTGTTAAAGTTAGACGATGTACTGGATGATGAAGATCTCTGGATCTCATGGGGATTATATAGATATGATATGGAACGAAAATACCGAAAATGATGTATATGTAGTGGAAGGGACCACAACAATATCCAGCAATAAAAATTACATGAAAAAGTCGAACAAGAACACATCCTGTTTCAAGAAGAAAACTTGTAGATGAATCGCAAAATAACTGGATATTGCATTGTGCAATTGATAGAATTCGTGATATCACTATTGAGTGAAATGGAAAACTATATTGTTGTGTAGAAAGATAACTGCTTCATATCGCTAGGAGTCTATAAAAGAATAAGAATGTCATATGACATTCATATACTGAAAACATTCATAACGATCTGTTCATCTCGATTCATGATAAAGAGAAAAGTTCTCCAATATTTTCATTTTTATTGAATCCATGAGCGCAATTAATAATATTCCCAATCATTTACGATATTTTCATCTGCTCTAAAACACCCACCCCGTTCGATAATGATATTTTCAAATTAATAGAACATGCAAATTCTAGGTCCTTCCCTAGCTTTTTCTGTGCAGTGTATTCATCGTCGAGTGTTCGACGTTCTTATAGATACTGCTATCATCATAGACGTAGGCAGAGTTCATGAACGTTCTACGTCAATGATCGCATTGTTGTTATTATCTCTTTGAAAGGCTATAGTTGCAGTGGGATGGTCTGCATACCTGAAGTTCAATTGTTCCAATATGTGTGGGGTTAGGTTCCATACAATTCCTATCATTCCCTTCTCGTTCGGATGTTCGGGAAACGGGGGCGTCTTTTATATTGCAATCTCTAAGGTAAATTAAATATGCAAAAAAAAAGTCATCATATATCCTTGGATTATTTTCGGCAAAAAGCAAATATCGACAGTATTGTTTATGTAAGTATAATTTTTGATTCACACAGCTCCCCTCAAATCCGACTATTTGGATTTTAATTTTAAATTGAATTCCCAATCAAAAATAAGATTTCGTTGTGTTGCTCATGCAATATAAGATTTCTGATATTTTTACCTGAAATAATAGAAAATAGCTTATGCTTCTGATGTATTTCATCTAGGTAGATGTTTAGAAAACCTATGCGGTTGAAGAATCGGAATATGATATTTTATGTTACCTTCTTTATATCGTTCCTTTTAGTTTAGAATCTATTTTTGATACTTGGTTATCATATTTGTTTATTCAAGGTTTATTAAACATTGAACAATATAGAGTTTCGTTATGCATCCATCTCAAAAGCTGAAAAAAGATGACGAAGTGAAACTGTTAATAGGTACCAGTTATGAAAAATTTGAAGAGACAATGAGTTTGTAGAAAATGTTTCAAATCAATAGGAACCTATATTTTGAAAAAAGTTTCAATTAAAAACGTTCAAGGTTAGTCAACAATCGTGTAAGGTGAAATTCTCTTTCAGAAATATCTGACAAAAAAGCACCACATGTCTATCTGCCGAAGTTGAATCAATGCTTCATACATATCCTGTTAACATCTGTTTTTCAAATCTCTTAATTGCTATCGAAAGTATGGGGTAAAGTATTTTTGAGAAGATTAGAAGACTGCGTTTTTATCATTCATTCGAGCCATGTGAATTATAAAATATAACGAAGCTACGTGTAATATCCTATAACTCAGGTGAAACATGAAAATCAACTCAGAAGATACTGAATAATTATGAAGTTGCAATGAAAACCAAAGCTGGAAATTGATATGTGGTTGGTTGTCCTCATTTGAATGACAGTGTTCGAAGTAAGGGGCTGCTTCTCATGAAAGATTGTACATAAATTAAAATTGTTACATAATACCTACTGTCTTTGTTTTGTTCACTCCATCCGCGGGATGAATTGATGAATGAATTCACCCAGGTTTTAACCTACGAATTTTCTATGAACAAGAAATTTTAGAACTACATTAGGGAACATGATCAATCAATGTTTCATAAGGAAAAAAGATTGAGAATATTTGCTAGTTAATTTGAGTTTAAGAGAAATACAAAACGACTGAAATATTCTCGAAAAGAATCTCATGATTAAATATCACTGAACTTCTTTGGATCACATGAAACTGTTTAATGAATATGTGAATATCAATAAAAGAAAAAGTGAATCTAACTATTGATTTGTTTTCAGTGAAGTTCGTCAAGAAAAAGGTGTTACAGTTCCAGTGTATTCAGACTTTATCTAAGAGTAAAGTGAATGCCTTCCTAATTTTTTTCTTAATTTTCCGGGCTTCAAGCTGATTCGAAATCATTTTTGTTTGAAAGTTGAAAAATTGAACACATGACAAAAAACACTCAAAAATTTAGGTTTAGTTCCAAGAACAAATAAAGATTTGAACAATTTGAAAGGAAGCATTCCATACCATGAGAAGGAACTGCCTTTTTCTCGAATTTGTTTCGGAGAAGAAACTTCTCCATTTCAATCTCAATTCAAGAATACAGTTTCAGATTTTGGAGATTATCCTCGATGCTGAAAGTTCCAGCTAAAGTTTTTTATGTGAAACGTAGGGGGCGCAATTGTTTGCTGAAATATATCAATGATTTCCGGATCACCCTTATAAAAGAAACTCATTCGTCTGCTGAGCGCAAAAAAGCTTCTGGAGTGAGTCTTGTATGTAGTTCTTCATCCAGTCCTTGATACCCGCAACCCCAAAAGTCAGCGACGAAATCAGAAGAAACCATTTCAACCCGACAAAAGAACAATTCGACCTTATTACGCCGAGACAATATAAATGTAATGAGTATGCGTTCAGTATTCCCAAGTGGCAATACAGCGCGTAAACTTCAATTTAAGACTCTGCCGTCACCGACAACACGAGTTTTCAATATTTTGTTCGTCCCGACAAAGAACCCTTACCATTGTCTCCGTAGTTTTTCCTCTGTGATGCTGAGACAAAAAGAAATGATCATTTGGTTGCAACAATAGATGCAACTGAGCGGAATACTAAATGAAGGCGGTATTAATTTCATCGGGTGGGCTTGAGATGATGAAATATTTGAGTGGTTCATGTTTGGAATGCATTGTTGTTCCGAATGATGTCCTTGTGTTCTTTCTTATTCCTCAGCAACCTTCTATGTACCATTTTCATTGAAGAGAGTGAAAAGAAAGTTGGACGATTACATTTATTCTCCCCTAATTTCATGGTCGTTCTGTGGGTTTATCTTTGTCGGTTCCACTCAGAATGGGGTTAAATACCTTTGGTATAAAGAATGACATATAACTAGCGAATCAAAAATCACACCACGATATAGTGGAGCGACTACCATCGAAAGAAACCAAAATGATTTCATCGAAGATGTACCGTTTCCAAAATAATGAAAGTTTTATGAATATCCATAAAATAACCGATTTTCAAGCAATTCCTCGCAATCACAGTGCCAGTATGTCAATGAGGATAGCGATTTCAGCTCATATCGATCCAAGTATTATCACTCCTCATCAAAATAATTCGAAATAGTCAATCGAAAATCTCAATAACTGTTTATTGACTGAATTTTTTTTACATAATTGCTATCACTCTGAATGAACCATTCCGCATTTTGAGAAATTGAGCTTACTTATTTCTATTAATATCATTAAAAATCTACCATTGTATGGAGATCCAGAATTAGTAAATAACTGGTATCTAACGATCTACCACTAACCATAGAATATTGAAAATGTGTGTGGACCACCCTTAACATGTCCAACGGGTACAGATATTAGAACAGGATTGCGCAACACATACTATGTAATTCTATTGCATCATGAGACAAGAATTTCCGATAATTCCAATTATTTCAACACCGTAATATGGGGTAACGAATCTTCGTTCTGAAAAGATGGCTGCATAAATCTTTATTTGATTCTGCAGAGATAATAGGTTTGAGAAATGATACTTCATTCTACATAATTGTTATTACTTTGAAAAACCCTGAGAAAAACCCTCATTGATTTGAAAAAATTACAAATTTTTTTCTTGCATTTAAGAAACCTTCATTTTATGGAAATTCAAAATTGGCGAATAACAATAGGTAACAGAATACCTGTACAAGAAAAAAATTTGTAAATTTTTCAAATCAGAGAGGGTTTTACTCACGGTTTTCAAAGTAATAACAATTATGTAGAATGAAGCATCATTTCAATTAACATTTATTGAGATTTTCGTTCAAACTATTTCGAAAAATTGTAATCAAGAGTGATTATGCAATAAACTAGGCTCAATATGAACTAGAATTGTTATTCTTAATCACATTCTGGCCCTATGATGAGAGAATATGTTTTCTAAAATCGATAATTTCTGGTATATTCATGAAATGCTTATAGTTTTGAAACTAATTTAGATGCTATTTGAGAGGGGTTGGTATACTGTATCGTAGTCGTGGTATGAGGTCTTTCATTCACTTATTTCGATATACCTTGTATATCTTTGGCACGAAGAAGAATGAACAACACATACATATCTGCCTAGGTGTGGTTGGACTATATTGCTTCCCGTCAGCGGAGTCCCAAATATTAGCTTGGAGGAATTCATAATTCGCAAGGAGATCACATACTCCGACTCGCGTTTTATGAATGGCTCCTTTTGTTTGAAATTGTATTAATATTATCAGAAAAAACAGAAATGGACTCTAGAATATTCTCAAGTTCTTCAAAGAAAGGATTTTCCACAAATAAGTTCCATTAATGCCTAGGTGGGCCAAAAGAAATCATTTCATTGTTCTATGCTCTCATTCTTGCAAATAAAGGCCAATGTCAAATCTGTTTTGACATTTGTGGACTAGACAGATGTAGATTACACATGAACAAGTCAATGAGCGATGCATCACCCAAGAACGCAGTAATTTGGGTAATTTTTCGACCAAAATCACTATGAGCCATGACGCTCATTTAAACCTCAACGGGTACGTGAAAAAGCCAAAGTATCTCTTCTGGCGCACCAGGAATGTGTGATATGCATGTGATGTAAGAGGAACTATTACAACCTCTCAAAATGACTGCATGGTACGATGTTCATGCTGGAGGAATCATCAGATAATTTTTTTTCCGAGAAGACCGCTGGTCAAGCGACATATCAACGGTAACCGAGTTTTTCCTGCAGCAATTGGAGGAATAAAGACTGGAGGACATGTGGCTCTAACAAGACAGTGCAATGGCTCATACTGCGGGAGCCACAACCGATATTCTGGGGCAGCATTCCCGGGTTGCCTCATTTGACTGATTTGCACTGGACCTCGAGATCACCCAATTCAACCGTTCCAAACTTTTTTGTGGTTTTTGTTGTCCTATGTTTACTTGAATAAACCTTAAACCCTGGAAGTCCTCTAGAACAACGAGTGCGAGAATTTATCGTTCTCGCCATAGAACGAGCCCATATGGCAATTAATTGTCCCGGCGTCCATTTGGTCACCCCATCATCTCTACTTGACTGGTGACATTCTTAAGGTTCAAATGATCATAATCAACAAACAAAACCGAAGTTTTCACTCAGAAAAAATATAAGAGCCATATTGAGGCGAAGTCGTCAACGGAAAATTCCTTTTACTAACGATTCAAGTCGTTCCTAATCTTTTTAATTTTGTAAGCAGACTCTCCTGAATCTTTGGTATGCAATCGTAGATATTATGGCGGATGGAGAAAAAACTCAAGAAAGGTTCTAAAGATATCTTAAACTATCTTCAATCATATCGTAATAAAGGTTCAATCATTTTCTTCATGTAAGTTCCGCAAGGGTGAATCCGACACTGGCACGACGCAACACAACCGACTATTGTCAGCTGGTCAAAACAAATGATATAGGGATTCGTAGATAAGCGTGGTCAGTTGCTAAGGCCTTTGACGTCACCTGGCCTGAAAACTTTGTATTATTAAGTTTTCGATGTGGAAATTGAAACCGAAGAACAATAATTGAAGAATGAAGCGACTTATTAATGCAGTCGAGTTCATTCCGAAAATTCTGCGTTGACAATTGGCTTTTGTTATGTAAAAGTTAAAAAATGAAACTATCAAGTGTAAAAACTATGAACTCCAATGATTAGGAAACCTTATCGGCAAAAACATCTCGTTCACGTTTTATCACATATATCGACCTGTGAACGGTCTCCAATATTTCACCTTTAGGTGTGTAGACTCATTTTTTCCATATTTCAGTTCTTGTAATCAGTGTAATTTGAGAAAACACTTGGTTTGAAACATTTTATCTGAAAATAAAATTTTATGTTCAATTATATTCCACCCTATTCCCGTTACGGCAACAGCACGATCGTTGGATTATATCTACTTTACACGAAAACGCAGTGTAAATACAGTAGGGATGAATTTCATTTATTTTTCGAAGTGAGCAAATAACAGGACGTTTAAATGTGAACGAAAAAGATCGATGTCGAGCTTCTAGCCTCCATATAATCCTTTTATGATGGAGACGAAAATTTTTATTTCCACTGCTACGTCGATCATACTCGTTACGGTAGCTACTTTCGTTAACCTCCAGGGTTTTTCCTCGAATTCTGAGGTTTAACTTTTCTCCAAACTTCTACTCATCAACAGAATTCAAAAGAGAGCTGAAAAGTTTTAATATATCTCAACCCTGAATCTTTATTCATCCTATATCTTCTAGGAGTAATTATCTTCTGCCCTTTTAGCCAATGTTCGGAGAGTGCTTTCAATTTCATGAGGTAAATATTGGGGAATCATCAATTTTTCACAAATGAGATTTTTGGCCCCTTCAGGAAGACGATTTTTCCTTGGTCTTCCTAATGCCAATACACTGGTTTCCCAAAACGTCAGGACTGCTTCTGAAAACTATTAATGAGTGCTTTTAAGGACCCTTTTTCGAAATCAACTGACGAAAAACGAATTGTTTTTATTTCGTGCATTCCGTTTCAAATTATTCGAAACGAAAACTTCGAAAAAAATGTGATAACAATCGAAAAATCTGTAGAACACTTCCAAGCATTTTCCACAATGACCTTGAATGAAACAATTTGATAATGAAAGGCAGGTTAGTAGGTATTTTATCTTCGTATTATAAAGTGATGTTAAAAAAATATATGAATAAGCATAAGGCTTAGACTCGAAAAATAAACAATATTAGAAATAATATGAAATGAATAAAATACTCTTTTATGAAAGGGTGATATAACAAAGAAAATCCCTAAAACAAAAACCCATTAGTTCTGATCAATTCATAAGTTAGTTTGAAAAAAGGGTGAGGTCAACTACGACCTAAATTCATTAGTTCTTCATTCTTAAATACTGAAAAAAATCGGCGTTAGTTACATATTTCGATAACATAGATATAACTTTGAATCAATACAAAATGCTTCCTAGAAACTTGTGTTTCAGCTTCTCTCCGTTCATTCAAATCACTCTCTTTAAATATGACTCGGAATCATTAAAATAATCTCTAAAGCACCTTGACCTTAGCATGTTGTTTTTTCTGACGAAAAGTTATGTGATGAAACATAATAATGCTCATGAAAATCCCGTATCTTTGTGTCAAAGAGTCAAAGAAAATGTACTAAAATCAAGACGAATCTGTTGTTACTTTATATTAGAGAACTGACTTACTTTGGTTTAAGATTCTCTTGAAGATGATTCGAAATCTCAATTGTAATTAGCCTTTTTCACGGAGCGGAATTTTGTTCAAACCCATTCCTAAGGTTGGGGAGGCAATTAGGAGAGAAAAAATGAAGTTTGTTGTAGAATTATTAGAAGTCATAATATAAGATACGAAAGCTAAGTAATTCAACTTGGGGACTGAATATATGAATTATAATAGGATTTGGATAATTCTTCATTATTCAAAAATATAATGATATTGATAAACAAGAAGAAAAAAATATAAATCAAAATTATAATGATAAAAATAATAATAATATCTTTTCATTTGGTGACTTAACTATATTTACAACATACTAATAATATTCAATTCACAAAGAAAAACTATGTACTCAAATATCCTTTATATATGTTGACAACATTTTTTTAAAAGACCTATGACTACTTTACATTCAATTTTCTTCAATGTGAAACCTGTTACTGAACTGGTACGAAAAGTATCAACAAAAAAGTTATCTCTAGCTCTGGTGTTATGGTGATAAATTTCAGAAAAAAAAATTCATATTTTTCGACAGATAATTCGCAAGAATGCTATGTTCAATTTTATAAATAAAAAAAAATTGTCTACAATATAGTGAAAGTTTCGTCAAAATCGGTCATTTGGTTCTTGAGTCTATAGAGGACAAACAAACACACGAACATCAACATTTGAATAGTCTTTCATTAAGTCATTTCGAAGAGAACTTGCTTTTATTTTTATTTCTCATGGTCATTTTCACTTATTTCAATAGTTCCAAGCACGTCTACAAAAATTCACTCGAAATGGAACCGGAGGACCTGAATTTAGAAAATTCAGGCAAAAATAGATTCAATTGAAAAGATTCATTCCAGAGATAAGACAGATAAAGGGGATTTTCTTGCATATACAAATATCTAGAATGAGCGAGAGAATGAGTTTATTTTTCATTAACGGTCACGTATGCCGTTGCTTGAAAAAAAAATTGATAATTACAAATTTTGCGAAAAGCACCATATTTTGTGAAGTATAGCACGACTATAGCAGTGTTAGGCTTCGAAGCAAAATTGAGTGACAAATATTTCAATTCGTAGGAAGTGGAAAAAATTACCGTTTCCGAAAATTGATGAACAATATATAAGGGTTTTAGAGGTATGACTTTTCGTAAGCAAGTACTGTTCTGCTCGAGGATATAAATACTTTCACAAAAAGTCGCTTCTTTCCAATCGAATCAAAAAGTATCTGCTCGGGTGCTTTTGATGCTGAAAAATACATGGCACTGTTTCCGGTGTTCCCAGAACACAGAGAATATATCTCAAAAAATGGATGATGCAGAAGCATACATGTCTTTCGCACAGTGCTTTCATATGAATAGGCGCAGATTTTCAGCTTAAACTCTGAATATGATGAAAAAAGTGTTATGAACTTTTCTTTAAATATAATGCACATATTCTTCTCGATGTCTACAAAATTTTGTATTCATAATACAAAAATATTGAGAAAAAGCAACATTTTTACTCCAGTATAACTGATTATCGACTCCGTGTTAATTATTCATTATATATATATATTGTTTTGAATAAGAGAGCTAAAATAATACAATAAATGTTGAAACAAAAAGAACCTAAGCTGAGGTAAAAAAAGGAACGGGGTACCACAACATTCTTCGTATGATACTATAGTATCATACGATACTTTCATCACCAGTATCATACGATACTATAGAGCCAGGGGAAAAAACCTCAGCCGAAAAAACCTGTCTCCCCGTTAAAAAAATAAAATAAAATTGTTGTATCTGAATATTCTATATAGAAGGACATCACGATCAGCGGGACGGCTCTTCGGAGGAAGGATTTCCAAACACAAACTCCAAACTGAAAATAAAAAAAGCCAGAACAGCAAGAGAATTCAATTTATACTTCATCAAATTGATCTGAAATTTTCAACCCATTGCAAAAATGAGTTTGATATATTGTGTATGGCTCTAATGCCATCTTGGAATTTATAAATCGAACAATTATTAATTAGGTGTTCAACTGTTTCCTCTGATTCACCACATTCACAATTAGGACTATCAACCGAATTCCACTTGAAAAGCATGCTGTTGGTACGACCATGACCTGTTCTTATTCGATTAAGAAGGGACCATATTCTCCTGGGAAGGTTGAAACCAGGAACTTTATTCGATGGATCAGATATTAGATCTTTATTAGATAAAGAACATACATCCCATTCGGATTTCCAGATCTCGTTGTAGCTGAAGTTCGAATTCAGAAAGTTATTCGACCAAATAGGTTTACGAGATTTCAGTCTTGGAATTCTATTTTCTGGAACGTAGGAAAGTATCGGAAAAGAATCCGGAAATGAATTGAATTTATTCCAAGAATTCCAAGTTGCAGACTGTCTTCGAATATGGGGAGGAACTATATTCGATAGCACTGGTAGCCATTGGATAGGTGTAGATCGGATGGTTCCAGTAATTATTCTCATTGAAAAATTGAGCTGTGCATCGATTTTCTGAACATGAACACTATTGAGCCAAACAGGGCAACAATATTCAGCGGTGGAAAAAACCAGGGCAAGGGCTGCTGTGCGAAGTGTAGTCGGGTCAGCACCCCATGACGTACCAGCAAGTTTCTGTAGAATGTTATTTCTCGTTTTTAGTTTCATTCGTAAGTCATCCAAATGTGCTTTGTAATTCAGAGAGGAATCTAATTTAACACCTAAGTATTTGGGGGTAAAATTATGTTTCAAAGGAAAGTTCCCGAAAAGGACATTTAATTTTCTGAATTTTTGATGGTTATTCAAATGAAATAACGAAACCTCGGTTTTATTTGGATTTGGACACAAACGCCATTCGAAAAGATAATTTTTCAAAATTTTCAGATCAGAAGTTAAATTTTCCTCAATACTTCTAAAATCAGAATGACGGAAAGCGAGTGTAATATCGTCGGCGTAAATGAATTTTTCAGATGAAGTACAAGAAATATCGCATAAATATAAATTGAATAGAAGGGGTGCTAAAACAGATCCTTGTGGAAGACCATTGTTCAATATTTTGAATTTACTACTATTATCATCAACAAAAACACGAAATCTTCTATCCGACAACATATTCTCTAATAAACGAATCATCTTTCCACATTTAAGATGTGTATAAAGTTTATAGATCAAACCATGAAACATATTATTGGGATCCAAGAATTAGGGGTCGTTAAAAAACTGTCAGTTAATTATACAGGGTGTTCCTAAAATGAACGTATAAACGAAAAGAGGAGTTTCCTTAAGTCCTATAAACATGGGGTCGCAAACGTTTCGTTTCCGGGATACAGAGTGTTGAACTTTGAATTTTTTTCAAGTTTTTTTCTCATATTGACTACACTTCACAAGATATTCAACTAAAATTTGGCATGGATATTACATTTGAGAGTTCTCACTACGTGACATGGCAATTTCGATAGAAGATCTACAGGGTGATATTTTTTCTGGAACACTGCCACCTGTTCTTCTGCAGAACTTTTTTTTGGTGAGCAACTGTTAATTTGAGAAAATGTAAAAAAAGCTTTGTTCGTATACTAAACTTTTCGATCTCTTGTAGTTTTGTCGTATCTACCATCGATTTCGGGAAAAAAAAATGTTGAACGATTCTCTCGAAATCCTCGTGCAAATCCAAATTATGATGGGAAGGCCACTTTGTAAGCTGTGGTGAATGAATTCAGTGTCAGTTTTTATTAAAATTTTCCTGATCTGTAGCGATGATTCATAAGGATTCGATAAACTCGTATAATCAACACAAAAAATGTATTACAACAATGAACGTAAAACTAAAAAAAATCATAACAAGAAAACTAAGTAACCGCAAAGGACTGTACTACAGCAAATGTTGAAAATGTCCTCCCCCAACTCTTATACAAACTTCTGTTCTTCGTCTCATAAACGATCGAACTCTTTCAAACACTCCCGGAGTATTCCTAACTGTATCAAATGCGCCTATTATACGATTTCTCAGTTCTTCTACGGTGTTCACGGGTGTCGGGTATACTAGAGATCTCAGGTGGCCCCATGAAAAGAAATCTAAACTATTTGAGTCTGGGGATCTGGCAGGCCATGACTGAGAACCCCCGACCAATCCACCTGTTTTCATAATTTCCGTCCAAATACTCCCTTGCCAAAACTGAAAAATGAGCAGGAGCACCATCATGCATAAACCACATTTCTCGTCGTAGCATAAGAGGTATATCTTCCAATAACAAGGGAAAATCGTTTTCTTAAAACTGTCTGTATGATTGACCTGTTAGTCGACCTGACAAGAAGAAAGGACCAATCAAATCATCACCAATATTACCACCCCACACATTTAGTGAAAATTGCTCTTGAAAATGGGTTTCTACATATCCATGCGGATTCTTCTCAGCCCATACGCGTTCATTATGAAAATTGACAATTGAAGTCCTTGATAAGCAGGCTTCATCAGTGAATAGAATTTGGCAATCACCACTGACGAAAACTAACCCTTGGATGAAAATCTCGAGGCAGAAGAGTTTGCACCCTCTGAATGTGATAAGGATATAGCAGAGAATCCCGCAAGATCCCCCAAACAACTAGATGACTTGCATTCAAAAGTACACTAATTTTTCTTGTACTGGTTCTTGGATGTTGATCTATTTCGTTCATAACTGCCTCTTCGAGTTGTGGTGTTCTCACACTGCGTGGTCTCCCAGTAGCTTTTCATGGAAAAAGATCCAGCTTCTGAAAGACCCCTATGAATATCAGAGAACATTCAATAATTTGGTATCACTCTATAGGGATAGCGTTCCATGTAAAGACGCCTAGCTTCTCTTGCATTTCCATTTGACAAACCATACATGAAATGCATATCAGTCATTTCGGAATTCGTGAAATTCGGCATGTTTTGATATTGAAATGTGTAGAGGTTCTAATTTCTGATCGAATATTGTTATGACAGTCATAAAAATCGTAATGAAAATGGTAGTCTAACTACATTGAAAAAAATAAATAGCCACAAATGCAACCACCTTCACTTTAAAAAAAAAACAAATGTTCAATAATTAGATGTGTCGAAACTGGCACTGAACTCATTCACCACAGATTACAGAAAAAGTTCAACACTCTGCATCCCGAAAACGAAACGTTTGTGACCCCGTATTTATGGGACTTTCTTTTCTTGAACTCACTTAAGGAATCTCCCCTTTTTGTTTGCACGTTAAATTTAGTAACACCCTGTATTCATCTGTTTCTGAGAACATCATCATAAAACTTTGTCTGGGACCTCACAAAAAGTTTCAAGACACCTACACATCCCTATTGATAATTAAAAGTTCTAAATGATAAGAGCATATATTGTTTTCTCAACCAATTTTTATTCAAAGAAGATTTCTCATACTATGAAAATCAACTGCATCATTCAAATTCATCAACCTCCCAAAACCAGGCGTATTCAATGTTAATGTTACTTTATTGTATTTAGCCGAACGTGAAACTAGAGGTTTCTCAAGAATAGCCTGAAATTGCATGAATGGAACCAGTTCTCAAGTGCTACTTCAAGCACGCACTAATATATGGTAATATAATGGATTGCCTGTAGTCATTTGAATTTTATTTCATGTAATAAAGGAAGTCTGAACACAAACACGAATGATTCTTAGTCACTTCTTAACATTAGTCATTGCTTGGATTAAGTCTAATCAATATAGCAATATGAATTCAGGTGAATTCTGCCTAATCATAGAAATATTGGCAATAGTAATCTTCCGTAGGTTATTGGTAAATAAAAATCCCATTTCAGTACTTTTCTGTTTACAATTGAAAACGGAAAAGGTGCCTGCTTCACCATAAATATACCTCCATATCCAGGTCCATAGCAAATTCCAGAGTGTCTATCAACCTAACGGTAAATTATTTACTTGCTGCTACTGTTAACATATACTCACTTACGGCCGTTTTCAATAAACAACCGAAGATAGCCGATAGAGCTCTATCTTCGGATTTGCCGGCCTTCTATCGGTGCTAATATCTATCTATGGTTTGCGTTTCACAATCATGGTTTACCCAAATCTAGGTTAAAGCAAGGATAGATAGGGACCTCTTGAGTTCTGACCTCAGTCGATAGAACTTGCTTTATTCATTTTATTTTTGGATTAATTAATCGCATATTTTTGTATTATTAATGTGAATGAATGTCGAATAGAAATGCAATTATTAATTTAAATTTCGTTGTTTTTTCATTTTCCTCATTTTTTGATGAAAGAAAAGGTAGTTGTCTATTGATGTTATGGCTTTTTCTATGTTTAGAAATTTGGTTAGAAAGGTAAGGTTAGTTTCCTGTTTCTTGACCAATATTGTTATTGTTGTTATTCAGCAGTTTGGTGAGGTGAGTCTTGTGTGTTAGTTTGCGTTAAAATTGTGACATTATTCAGATAATCCTAAATTTTATTAAATTTCATTTAATAGGAGAAAAATGAGTGGTGCAACCGTAAGTACCTACAAACAAAAATCAAGATGTTTTGCTATCCAGTTTATATTTTTAATGCCAAGAAATTTTTTTAGCCTAAATCGAAACCTATGTCCAGAGAGGAGGCCATGAGGCTGGTGGAACTGATTTCAAGTAACGCTGTCATCACGAGCAAGGCCACCAATGCGTCCAACAATAAATTGAAGGATGAATGTTGGGCTAAAATAGCCTCAGAATTCAATTCCTCTATTTCCACATCTCCTAAAAATGTGCAGCAATTAAGGTTGAAGTGGGAAAACCTTAAAAAAAGTGCACGAAAACGAGCTGCTAATATAAGGAGTAGCCGCATGAAGGTTTGTAAATTTAATTTTCTGAAAAATTAATCTTGAAAAAATATGTTTAACGCTTAGTTCATGGCTTCAATATTTATTAATAATTTATTCTTTTCAGACTGGAGGTGGGAATGATGTGCCACAAGCAGATGAACTGCTTGACAAGGTGGCTGCTCTTTTGGGCACCACTTGTGAAGGATTAGTGGCGCATTATGGAGGAGATGGAGGAATTGAGTCTGTGGCTATGCCTTCCATCAGCCTCGATACCACGAATCCTGGTATCAATGTGGATTCAGACGTGGAACAAGACATACACAATGTCAATGATGAAAACATACAGGAAGATACACCTGTGATACCTCCTGTTAGGTATCAAAATTCTAAATTCCCCTTGCAACGGGCAAGTGGGACTAAACATTTTGGTAAGTAGCTTTTCTATAACTAGTTTTTGATTGGACATAATGACATTGAGTGAGTATTACGGGCTTATTAGCCTTGGCTCATAAGGAATTATTTCACCATCATTTGCAGTAGGCATGTTCAGAGGATTCTTGCTCTCACCGGGATTGGAACTCGATTGCCAAGCATTGATGAGCAGTCAGTAGATCAGTTTGTAAAATGTATTCGATTTGGATAATAAAAACATTTGTTATAGGTAAAAAAAAGCAGGAGATCGAGTTTGGCATTATGCAGGCGAGGATTGACAGAGACAACTCAGTTTCTATTTATATGAATGAAAAAACTAAAAAACTACGTGTGGAGCGAGAGGAAAAGGAGACTGAGTTGTGCAAATTGAAAGCAGACTTACAAAACTCACTGGAGCAATTGGAAAGATCAAGATTGGAAAACGAAAAATGTCGTGTGGATTTAGAAAGGGCAAAAATAGAGTTGGAAAATTCCAAAATTGATCTGGAAAATGCGAGAGCCGAAAATATTTTACTCGTAGAAGAGATTAATTCTATAAGGAAAAAATAAAATAATTGAAAGATAATGAGGTTTTTATTGAATTAAATACACAATCTGATTTGGTTAAAATGCTAAAATGCAATACTTAATTTAAATCAATCACAAGTAAAACCCAACAAAATAATAGGAATTTAAAGAAAATTAACCATGGTCATTATAATATGAAATTCAAATAAACCCATTAGCGCCGGAATTAATTTTTTCCGATTTTTGATTGTTAAAAGCTGGTCTGAAACGCTCTGTAAAGACGGAAAAATATAAAAATTTTATACCCCCTCTATTTTACTGAAAAGATACATGAAATTTTTTGACACTTTATTAGTTTTAAAACATTTAATTTATTTATAAAATATTCACAATGTCATAATACAAATATCATGTGGTATGAAACGAAAAAAAAAATGTATGCAAAGTCCAACATCGAGTTTTGAACACATTGTTCTCATGATCAACTTACATCCACGTCCAGTGGCACTTTCTTCACGTTTTATCTTCTGTGTACTTCACAAGATGATTGAGTTCATCGAATCTTGTTACTGGTAAAATGAGGTACATTTGAGTATCAAGCAAACCAACCCCCAACTTTCTATCTGGGAATCATTTGAAAAACACTCTGAAAGCGTTGCCATATGGCAACCGTAGGCGCTAATGGGTTGAGTAAAAGAGGAATTGTTCCACATGAAACTGATACAATTATATCAAATTTAAAATTCAACTGTCGATTAACAATTATTATGTAGAAAACCACCTTTCTATAAGTGTACGTCTTTCTCTTGCGTCATTCGACAAGAAACTATTCTCATGGGCAACTGTTTCAGTATCATTTGGAACAAACATTTCAGGCTCAACTTCTTCCAAATTATAATGTCTGGCTATATTATGAAGTACAGCTGTAGCTATAATTACAGCTTGCATATTTTCAAGCTTCAACCTCATCTTCAATGCGAGGACAGGAAATCTTCTCTTCCAAACACCAATACACCTGAAATAACATTTTTCTTAAAACTCAACTTATTGTTAATTTTCCTTTAAAAGATATCATTATGTTGTTACAGAAAAATATGTTATTATAATTGATAGAGAATAAATATTGAGGAATGATTATTCCAACTTATTGATGAATAATGACTACTATAATGTATTCTTATCAATATATTCTTTCCAGAAGTCAAATCCTAACCTTTCAATCGTATTTCTAGTTTTTATATGCGATTCATTGTATAATTGCTCTCCTCTAGTGGTGGGGTTCAGTACAGGTGTCAAAATATATGATCGACATGGATAACCACTATCACCAAGTAACCAGCGATTGCCAAGTCTGCCTTGTTCACAATAACCTGAAATTAATAAGCAATAGATATTTGATGCTATTGTTTAGAAAAATTAAAAAAAAAACACCTTTCAAATAAGAATGATTAAATATTGTTGCATCATGACTTGATCCTGGCCAACGAGCAACAACATTCTGAAACATGAGTGATGCATCACACACAACCTGAACATTCAGAGAAAATTGTCCTTTTCGATTTCTGAATTCCTCCCCTATGGTGGAATCTGCAGAGATAAAATATCATATATTATTTTCAATAGCTCTAAAAATAAAACATTGGTAAAGCTGTGAGAGGATAACATTGTTGCTATTGCTTTCGAATGAAATACTTACTAGGGGACTGAATCAATATATGGGTACCATCAATTACACCATGTACTCTAGGAAAACCAGCAATTTCATAAAAATCTTGTTGGGAGTACCTTTCGATTGAAACATATCGAGGGTACAATTCTGCTATGGCTTTTGAAACATCATTGACAATACGACTAGCAGATGCTATCGATACCCCAATAAAATCTGCAACAGACACCAGCATAGTACCCAATGCATAAAATCTTAAAGCGAGAAGAATCTGATGCAGGGGAGATATTCCGTGATTTCTGAAAAATAAAAACGTGAATATTCGGAAACTGCATCTGCATAGTCCAAATCTTACCTTTGGGATTTCACTTTCAAGAATGGATTAATTAAATTCAATAGCTCGTTGACAGCACTTTTGCTCAATCGAAATCTGTATATGAAGTCACTATCATTTAATACAGTCATACAATTAACACTTTACGTCTTGTCGTCTCTTCCGATTCAGATTCTTCTCTATCTAACTCTTCAATCATTTGGAATAATTCCATATCGCTATCGTCGCTATTGTATTCCATTATTGAAATTCAATTCGCGTAGAAAACATCAACAAAACGCACTTTAATAAAAATTCGCTCGGCTATCTTTCCTTCTACTGCAGTTCTTACTGCCCGAATATCACCGGTAAACAAAAACCGCTACCGAAGATTCTTTCAACTATCTTTGGTTAAGTTTAAAGTTTATTGAAATGCCGGTAGGCTCATTTACTTTGAGTGTTCGTATCTCGGTAGGCCTATCTGACCTTTTTCCGAAACCAACGATACACCTTACCGACCAGTAGAAATCGCCCTAGGCAGATAGAATATTGAAACTGGAGTAGGTACAAATGGATAGATTTCTCTGACCCAGGTAGACAAATATCGGCTATCGGCTATCTTCGGTTGTTTATTGAAAACGGCCGTTAATCATTGGTAGTTTCGTCGTTGCGAAAGGTAAATGATATTTTGGCAGAATAGCAAACGTTTTCTAGTTACGACTCTGAATTCCTTGAAGAGTAAACTTGAATTTCATTTAATATTCAGGTATTCACTAGTTGCTTGTTTAATTCAATTCAGGACTTTCAGTTGAAACGTTGGCAACAGGCAGATTTGAGAGAGTATTTAGATTATGCCCCAATAACGTTTAAAAAAGTCACTATAAGCTTCTTTATTTGTGGATGTGGTTTTCCAACAATCTCATCCTGATCCAGTGTCCCTGAAATTTTCAGAATTCCTTTCGAAGTAAAAAAAAAACTTCGACCATATTTTTATGAATTACTATTGTTGATCTACTCTAATTTTTAAGATAATGTCCAATGACGAAAACACTGTTTGAAGAGGTTTAAGATAAACCCCTTCATTAACCACAATCCTAATTCTGCAGATGTTGAATTGTCTTTTCCTCATTCGTTGCTTAAAATTAAACGTAGCAATTATTTAATTATTTTAGCAATTAAAATGCTTTTCGAATTCCACTTCCTCAAGTGAAATACGAAAATCGAGATAGTGCCCTCGCACTACCTTGAATGTGCAGGTATCGTCAATTGCTTCATTTTGACTGCTTCAAGTACTCCTGGACTAGAACGGTAAAAACTTCCTGGCTCGATTTTCGTAACAACACCATAAGTGAAAACCACTTCAGGATATCTCCATTTTTTTCAAATTTTGATATATTATCGATTCAAAAAAAATATCTCAGCACGATAAATACTTTCTTGAAGCGCTTTTCAAGCGAAAATAAGAATATATACATATATTTTCAATTTTTTTCTCGTGGAAACCAACTACTTTTTCATTTTCAATACAAACACAAGTTTTCATCATATGATGTGATGAAAAAAAATTAGGAAAAAAAAACTGGAAATAATATCTTACTCCCAGTGCAGAAGTGCATGTTGAGAGTTTTCATGTTTTTCAGATATTTCCGAAAATATAAACGTAATGGTACATCTTCGGAATCGAAAAAATATCAAAATTTTGTTGTATCTTCGAGAAAAATGGTGTTTTCAGGGTAATCGAGAACAAGACTCCTTTCAACGTTTTCACCTATCTAGTCTAGAACTACCAGAAACAGCCAACAATTTAAGATACCCTGTACAATACTGTTTTTTGCTGCATCGAAGGTATATCTATTCAATATTTCATAATGATGTAAAATTTTTGATCTGATGAAATAAAATTCTGAAAAGCCTTTCGAAGAAATAGTGAAGTAAAGTCTTCGACGATTTTTATGCAAAGTTGTGTCATTCATACTTCAAAACACTAATTTTGATATTTTTTACAGGAAGTGGTGGTGAAGATAGTGGATATTTCGGACCATGGAAAACCTGCAAAATATTAATGTACAATAGAGAGAGATGCGGGACCAATGTTTCGAAGTTCAGGCCGAAAGGTAAGAAATCATCAACATGTTTGAATCTGACCATCATCTTATTTTCACATCCGGGATGTAATTTGTTAGGATGAAGGGCTTAATATCAAATCGAATAATCATTTATTATCTATTTCGAAGCGAGTTCAGTAATGACATAAACGAATGAAAAAGTATCAATTCAATAGAAAATATTAGCTTTGATATATTATGGGTCGGTTTCACAAAACTTTGATTATACCGTTTAATAAAATGGAGCCACCGCGATTCATTGAAATCTCAAAACGGGTGATTCGATTGGTTCGAATTCAGGTAAGGTTTTTTAATCGTACAATAGAAGCTGAGAAAGTGACATAGCTCAAAATTATACATTAACAATCTAATACGAAATTATTAGAACTCATATTCTCTCTCATGGAAGTTACTGATAGAAATAATTTCCTGAGCAATCTGACTATTTGAAAAAGTTTAGAACATTAATGATGTGTAAGACTTCCATGAGGTTTCCGCAACGGGTTATTTTTTTCAAAAAGGCAAACCTACTGAAAACTTCCTTATTCCACCCCTTATAGAGTGAGTGGTGATGTTCTGAGCTGCAACCGAGTTTCGATGTTACGGGTACATTGAAGCACTCCTAAATGGGGTTGATGGGGTATCTCCAGCATTCTGTACCCGCACCGAAGTGTCACTGGATTGATAGCTCTACGTAATTCTAGGGGCAAGACAATAAATGAACTCAGTTGTCTCAAAAATGGCCAGATGTAGTTCTGACAGTTCATACCGGAATATTCCAAATGCAAAATATCCTGTTTCGAAAAAAAAAGCTCACACGAATAGAGACTTTCTCCAAATCGCATCCAATGAGAATATGAAATATCCTTGGAAATGATAATAAAAGACAAAAACAAAACGACCAGATAACAAAACGAGCTATATTTATTAAAATAAATCAACATCAAAGAAGAGACCCGAATAGGAAAACAGTGTAAACAGTGTAATCGGAATCCATCATACTGGAATCCGACCAAACCGGACATTAGCATAATGAGGGTTGCCAGATTGTTTTTTTATTCAAGGGGCATTCACAATCAACTCGCGTGCCGAAGTGCACTTCGGCACGAAAGTTGGCACACAATTTACCATTTACAATAAACTTCGATAACAACTATAACCAAAATTAAAACTTATTCCGTGCTGAAGTGAAAGATTGTAAGAAATTTTGCAGACGTCGAATTCCGAGCCGTCTTCAAATTTGATTGCGAATTGTACTACAGAACAGAATGCCATCTGCTTAGCTTCCGTGTCGAAGTGCACTTCGGCACGCGAGTTGATTGTGAATACCCCTTTATGGATGTCTATGAACTGGCTTCGAAAAATGAAGTAAGGTAGTCCAATCGAGTGTGTTACTCTGGAGAACTCCACAATTTTTTTTCTAAGGATCTAGTAGATGTTTCATCCTATAATTTGACAACTTCACGAGGTCCCAACGTGCATTTTGTGTCGAGGTTTTTTTTTTAATTTATTTCTACCGCTGTTCCACAGAGAATACGATGCACGCGATGAGAAAAGTCTCGGGGAAATAAGACCCACGGTGAATCGAAACTGAAAAAATGAGGATGGAAGCACTAGAACACATAGTGAGAGGTCTTAATTGGAAGGTGAAATGTTCCAGATGACATCATCGACCAATATTCCAATTTCACCATCACTCTCATCTGATGAAGCGATTCAGATGAATATGCGATTGCTACAAAAGACAAAATAGTTCCCTAAAGTTCACATGTATATGGCCTGGGCGATAACAGTAATTTCATCCTGTCACATCGAAATATTTCATGCCTTTTCTGTTCTCTAATTTCAAAGTTGAAGACCTTAGAATGCCTTAACTAGGTTGTTGAGTATTCAACCTGCTACCAATGTTTTTTTTCCGTATGACCAAAGTAAAACAATTTACAATACAGTTCGAAAAGTAGAGCTGTATTGAATACATTACAGAATTGTTCTCAGCTTTATTATTTGTTTTTAGGTTGTTTTACAAAAAACGATACAAAAGTCACTAGGATGAATGATCTGAATTTGTCATTGACTTTTGAGAATATAAAAAAAAATTGACAGAAATGGAGAAAATTTCGTCTGCAGGAGGCAATTCCAACACTCAAGCATTCGTGTTGGAATAGGAGCCCGTTTTGCATTTTGTGTTGAATATACTATTTTCTCCCAAGATGCTTATAAATTCACTCATTTGAATTCATTCATTTCTATTCTAAAAATGAAAGTGCATACTTTTCGGGCTCATCATATAGATTTTCAACGCGGGGAGAAATTAGCACCGAATTGAGTGATAATATTGGGTAATGTGATACCTTATGTTGATAAACAAAATCCCTGAGCTCTTTGAAACCATTCACATTTAGGTACTAATTTGTACACCAAATTATTCTTCATTCCAGAATTGCCAATTTGGTACAAGATATTATTTGTAGGACATGTTATTTTATGTGGGAATGGAGTGATGATTTCTGAATATGTAATATATGTATTATCATCTATTCATGTGATCTGGATATTCTGCTCTACGAGCACGCGCAAAAATCCTCGTGGCTGTTTTTGTAATGCCTGATCAAAGAGAAAATCGCAAATGTTTCAAAATTGGCCAATTCTGGTCAACCAAATGTTTGTTTGTATGAAATGAATGGTCGTGAAGGAAATATAAAAACCAACATTAGATGCTAAAAGAAAATTCCACACAATATCTTTGTTCGATGAGATAAATTACTTGTAAGTTTAACGTGAAAAAAAACAAAAAATGCCATTTTGCCATTTTTTTGATAATGAACTGTGCCTTCGTAAGGACTGATGTAAAAGCACAGGTAACAAGAAAATTTTGCAGCCTGTTGTTCTCCAAAGTTCCGGTAGATCGATCGAGTCAGCGGTTTTCTTGGAACGATTGATTGAAATTTCTAAAACCATCAGGGTCTCAATTCAGCGAAAATATCTTCTGAAAGTAACTCCTGAAGATTTGCTCGAACTAGCAAATCGTCGAGATTGAATAAACGACAACGCCCGAAATGCTCGAAAAAACAACTAACATTGAACGATGGCTGCGGAAGCCCCAACCAATTTCTTATTATATTATTGAGCCTTTACAATTTCTGATCCTGTTGAAATAGTGGGCAGACATCTGAAACATCTTCAGAGCTTCCACATAATTCTCACTCACTTCTCTAGTTCACCGAGGTGTCCTCCTCCTTCTTCGGCTCATTCCTAAAAGATTCATTCCACATCACGTACAACGGAAATGGCGAAAACCTCACTATGAATTTGGCGCGCATTTCCTTTCATTTGATCTCAGGAAAGTAAATATTATTCAGCATTTGTGTCTCTTTTCCCGAAAACATCAAATACCGGCTGATGATGTATTCTTGTCGGGATTGCAACTTATTAAGTCACGTCCTGTTTCCCTGTGGGGCATCAGGAAACATTTCCCCGATGTTTCGTCATTCGTTCGCTATTTTTCACACTGCGGAATATTCCGTTTGCTGCGTAATGAGATTTCGTATATATCGCAGGTTCGAAATATATTTTTTTTTATTTTCGTCTCCTACTAAAACCGTCTGATCTGTTTGGTAGATGGAAATTTACTGTTATGTATTAAAAACACATTGCAGTCGTTTTGAGTTCTTCAGATGAGAATTGAAGAAGTGGAGTGATTGAGATCATGATGATATTCTCTACTTCCTGTTTGTCCATTTGAGTTTCCAAAGAACACGAATAATCTCAACCAAGACCATACTACATATGAAATCGGTTCTCTACAAACAGTAACAACTTATCGAAAAGTCCTGGAAATTTCATACATTTGTTTCGACATATAAAAGTACTCTTCCTAATATGGAAAACGAATTGAAGACAATAGTTCAGATAGTACTGATGATTTCAAAAGTCCGCAAACTACATAAGAAAAAGAAGAACTAATAACCCACCAATTCAAATTCAAAGGTCCCCAATATCATCACGCTTTGAAAAAAAATATATTGCACTAGATATCAAGAATAAAAGGTTGTGGCTGCATGAAAAAAAAACCGAATTGAAATGTTAAAATAACATTTGTTCATTTCAGTTTCGAAAATGGTTTTCTTCAATCACATTGTCGATATTTATTTCACCTAATTTTGTTCCTTAGAGAAACAGAGAAAAATAAAAAAAAGTAATGCATTGATGTTTTTCACTCAGTTAAGCTTCTCTGATTTAATTTAAATCTAGTTCGTTCAATTATCAAGGCTCGTAACCGAAGAAGCCAAATGTTTTAATCATGTTGAAACACTCTTGTGAATCGAAAATACAGCAACAAAATGAATGAAATATTATAATCGTCAAAAGAAAAAACCATATAATTCTCCTCAAGATGGACGAGTAATAATAGCACAATGAGAAGAAAGCAAAAAATATATTAATATACTCAAAATAAATGAGTATTATAAAAGGAAAATTATATAAAATGCCAGATATCAAGCTCTGCTACAGAAAAGTATATTAGGGGTGAACAGAATGAATTGAAGCACTTTTCAAGCAGACCGAGGTGATGTTATCTACCGGCCGGCCAGCTCTAACCAGCCGACCTGCTCCAAACGGCTGGCCCATTCCACCACGGTCAATACCGAATTGACTATCTTTCGACAGAAATTGGTTCGTTCAAGTTAAACTCGGCGAGGGATCATATGTAAGTGATTTTGTATACGACCGTGCGTTTTCACCCACTTTCCCGTACTCATTTTAGTTCAGAAAGTGTAACTTTTCCGCACTAGTGCGGAGGTTTTTTCCGCACACTTTCATTAAAGAATAAACTGAATTATGATATGTCTCTATGCATCGAACGTCAACGATGAGAGTACCATGGTTACGACATGTAGAATTCATGTGTATTATGGATTTACATGGAATGTTTTGTATGTTGAATTAAAATATATATTTTCAATGTGGAGTCGTAGAAAAAGTTGTGTTCCTATTTTGTGTAGAAAGTATCTTTCCCCTACTCGATTGCTTTCCCGAACTCCGCTCCACGTCTTTCGGGCAACACCAATCTCGTACGTAAAAGTTCTATTCTATTCTATAGGGAATAAATTAATTCGAATATAATCAGATATTCTATCATGTCATTTCAACATGAATAAGAAACACAAAAAAAAACATTTGATGCGGGATAGTGTCAAGAGTGAAATGGAAGAACACGGCGTTTCATCCTTGGAGCTAGGGGTCAAGAGTTCACAGAATTAGTCGAAATTTTTGTTTCAGTATTCAAAATTCTTGACCGGACATCCCGAAAACTAAAAATAAAATCGTAAATGTGGGGTAGAGAAGAGTGTGTATTAAGAGAACACAGCTTCGATCCTTGGAGCTGGGAGTCAATGGTTCACAGAATTGGTAGAATTTTTTCTAGATAAAATGAAATGATATACTCTAGAAATTGCATTCATTGAAATTTTTGGCCAGACATCCCAAACGTAAGTGAATTATGCCGAGCATAGACCGAGTATGATTCGTTTTGAAATGACATGATGAAATATATGATTTTATTTGAATTAATTTATTCATTTTTCTCCTACAGAATTTATCACTTTCTTGTGATCCTTCGCTGAGTTTAACTTAAACGAACCAATTTCTGTCGAGAGATAGTTTTTCGGTTTTGACCGTGGTGGAATGGGACAGCCGCTTGGAGCAGGTCGGCCGCTTGGAGCCGGTCGGATTGGCCAAAGAGGTTTGGCCAAATTCACCAGGAACGGATTCCAATGTACTGACCTCGCAACCGATGTCGACACAAGCAACTCAGAATTTCAGATGAATCACTTAATTTTTGTAATACAGATCTGGAGAAGACGGAGAAAGCACTTAACAGCAACCGATGAAAATAATCACAAACCTATAGGCGTAAATTCAGTTGTTTACTAGCTCTATCGCTTCTCGTTGAATAGACTATATGTGTATGTCGATGGTGGAAGCCTGAAGGCATATGTTACAGCGTTAGATATCTAATTTTTATAATGATAGGGAGTTAAATTTGTCTGATCCTAAATCATAATTTCACGAGATCAGTTTTCTCCAAGCTTTGATTAGTATGCTGAACAAATAGTTCAGGCGTTCAGTCTGCAACCAGATAATGCTTTTTGAGACATTGATTTTGTCAAGTTTCTATTAGGTACTATGTTGTGTATGGTTCATGTAAAATATAAGTAATTTTTTCTAGAATTGCAGATTTATTTATGGATTCCGGTAATTTGACAGCGGAATTTCTTTTGATTGAATTTGGGGATCATGAACAATATGGCTAAATTGCATTTAGTATGTACAGGATGATTAGCATTCATGATCTTGGCGCTCAGTTTCTTCCACACGAAAAAATAATATGAAATTCTGTCAGCTATTGCAAATCAGCAAAGCAATACCATAATAGTACCTCCTAATGCAGAAAAACGATAAAAGTATAAATAATTCCGAATATGAATACGACCGAACTAACTGAAAAAGCTTGCTCCTGAATGAAATAAACAATGCCAACAGGTTCTCGCATACCTTGAAATACAAATAACAGAAGAAATAAAACATCCTATGAACACCCCAGATCACAATAACGAAAGCAATAAAACCTCTATCATGAATAATTCAACTGAAGTTCCTTTCCCCCTAAAATATGCTACTGTACATATTGAAGAAAATCCTCCCGATCAATGAATCCTCACAAAGGAATTCGGACTGTTCACACGGAAACATTCAAAGCAAACTTAGCTGGAGGACATGAGTGTCAGAATAAACACAATAAAAAGAACATATTCGGCAGTCAATATATCGGCTGCCTGATAGAGTATTAGAAATTTCCGTGACAGCAACGATGGCGAAAAGAACATCTGGAATATTTATTGGAAGTATACCTTAGAATGCGAGGGAAATTGGGAGAGGAAAATCTGGTCGGCGCTCTGTGAGCTCTTTGTGATTGTCCTGAATGTTTGTCGATATGTTCCGGTTTCCTTAAGATGTCTTTCAGTGTATCGGATTCGAAAGTACTCTCATTTTTTTGCATCCTCCATGAGTTCTTTGTCTTCATAGGGAATACGGTATTTAGGTTGTTTACATTTCCGCTCTTGAATTCATTGACTTTTCTGTTTCTCCTTCAATTTTATGTCTCTGTGAGATGGGAGTCGAGAATTTATTTCTTCAGAAAATCAAGTGAAGAGCGTAGTAGAACTTGCAAATTACGATCTGATAGATTTGAAACTCAATGGTGTTGAACACTAATATCAGGATCATGTTAGGTTAACTAAAGAAACAAAACCACCATTTTATCTCCACTGAAAATTACACATGAAAACTATCTGGTAACTGAAGCTACTGTTTCAACTTTCCCTACTAATCTTCAGAGATGTCGATATTTTATTTAATATTTTTCCTGTTTTTTCAAAGTATCGATATCGATATAATTTATTCTCTCTATTTCTCTTCGATAAAATTTCGATCACATGAACTCATTCTGAATAGAACAAACTCAGAATAATCGCAAACTGAATAATAAAATCAAAATATGAAAATGAAAAATTCAAAATTCCAACCGGTTCAATGAGATAATATTGTTTATTTCTGCAGATTCTGTGATTCGATAGCCTCCAAACAGGGTAACCTCATGTCAGATCAGAATGATCAGAGATTAGTTAATTTTGCCCTAAACATCCTTTCAGCAACCAAAATTGACTTGAAATCGCTGTCAAGTTGGATGTTGTGTCAATTGACATACAGTTTGATCAGCCTTTCGGGAATCAATTCGATTTAGTTAAACCCGACCAAATTTACCAATACCAACATCGACTACATTATACCAATAGTGAATTTAATTTTCATTAGAAACTGTGATAAATTTTTTCGGGGGCATATATTCATAAACAAAACTGTCGTGTATATGACCTTTCTTCAATTGATTATGGCAACAGCGAAATTCCGACCACCGATCCGGATGGGACTGTTTGTATGAATTTCGTAGTTCTATCTGATTCTATAATGATTTATCCAATTTTTAGCCTTCGAAGAATACATTTCTAGGTTTTCTTTGAGAATTTCACACCAGACACTACAAATATAGCACAAATTTTATCACAAATTCGGGAGGAGAAAAATCATATTTGTTGAAATACGATTTTTTCTAATTTCAATTTTCTTGGAAATGAAAACTACTTTTGGAAAAATTCGAACGGCACAACTCAGTAAAAAACACAGTTCATTAATACAGCTGCCAAAAATCAATTTTATGGAAAATTCTATGGATATTTTGTGAAATATCTTGAGAACCGCTTGTAATAAAAGAAAATTTTCAACTGCACAATCAGCACAAATCTAGGACACTTAGGTACATTGACATTTTCTCAGAAAATCCAAAAGTGCCTGGCGAACTTGACATACACGGTTACCAGGTATACAAATTTTCCCACATTCCACTGATTTTTCACATTTTCTCCATTTCAGGAAGAATCTGTGAATTTCATCTGAGAATCTGACCGGCAAGAGTTGGCACAATCATATAAAACATTTTTCGTTGAAAAATTTTAATACTCGGATTTTAAGATTAATTAGCGGGAAATTCGTGAAAATAACAACGGCACGATTTTGCCGATGGCTAGCACAATCTTTTGACTATGTTTTTCGTTGGAAATAAAGCAAAGTGCTGGGCTTTCTTTTGTTTTGAATTTACTAATTTTCTGGTGAAATCTGAAGAATTTCGTGAAAATATTCACGCCACAATTGTAGCACAAAATTTTTCAGTCATTTGTCAGAAGAAAAAACGTAAGTGTTGGGCAAACTTTTTTTTTCATATTTCGATTTTTCAGGGAACTGGAAGGAGTTTCGGAAAAATTCTAACGGAACAACTCAGTATATGGATAGCATAATTGTTTCCAATCATTGGATTTAGATTTTTCGAAAGGTGCTGTGCTGGCCCATTTTTTCGGTTTTCTGAAATATCTCGAGAACCACATGGAATTAAGAAAAAATTCAGAAGGCACAAAGCAGCACAAACCTTGCACAATTCAGCACAACAACAAAAATTTCGAAAATCCAAAAGTGCTGGGCCAACATCACGAACATGTATCTCGAACCAAGAAGGACCAAGAAGGCGATAGTCATTCCTTTACACAAAAGTAATGATGTTAAGGATATCACAAACTATCGACCGATATCACTTCTCAACGTCTTTTCTAAGGTATTTGAGCGAATTGTTTTCAATAGAATGATGTGTTATCTGAACGAGTTTGGAATATTAGACAATGTACAACACAAAGTCCTTTCTGTTTCTGTACTGTTTTTTCATCTATCCCGAGCATTTGACAGCCTATCATTCCAATTTATACTGGATAAGTGCTACAATCTGGGTTTCAGGGGAGTGATTTTGGACTGGCTCTGAAGTTACCTTGAGGGTAGACTGATGACAGTTAAAATTCAAAATACCTATTCATCATATCATGACATCAAACTAGGAATTCCAAAAGGATCTGTATTAGGTCCGCTTCTGTTTTTGCTATTCATCAATGATCTCCCAGATAACTTGATAAATATTTCGGTTGGGCGAAATCTTCTGACATCACTAGATAATTTCAAAGTAACTCTATGCGCCGATGATACCTCAGTAGCGGGTTTTGCACCTTCTTTTGAGGAATTACAAAGTTCATGTGAACTTCTGGTGAGAAGCTTTGTGGATTTGTGCCGCGAAAATGCCCTCCTGATAAATATTAACGAAACTGTTTGTACCCATTTAACATCTGGAATTGAAAATCGAAAGTTGGTATTTGGTCATCGTGATACAACAATAATTTCCCAAGACTGCACTGAGTTTCTCGGGATCCATATAGATCGAAACCTCAAATGGTCAACACATGTTGATATATTATGCAGCAAGCTCAACAACTCATACTATGCAATATCCAGGATCAGAAATACAGTACCCATAAGTACAATGGTCAACGTTCATTACAGCCTTGTCTACAGTCATCTGTCTTATAACATTTTATTATGGGGCACTCTACAGATGTTAGTTGAGTTTTTATACTCCAAAAACTGATTTTGCGGTTGATATTCAATATCCCACTTCGCTCTTCCTGTAGACCTCTTTTGTTAAATCATGGTGTATTAACATTACCATCTATTTTCATCTTCGGATGCTTAGTAATGTAAAGGAGAATGAATTGCACTTCTCCAGGTTATCTGTCTTTCACGGCTATAAAATCAGAACTTTATTTGTACCCAAACATAAAACGACTAAATTTGAAAGATCTCCATTTTACCAGTGTGTTAAATTATTTAATCATTAACCAAAGTGTATCCAATCTCTTACTGTAAAAAAGTTTAGAACAATTGTTAAAGATATTCTATTGAAAAATGTTTATTATAGTTTAGGGGTGTATTATTCCGACAATAATTTAGAAATTTTTTTGTATTAATTTGCATATATATGTACTTATATTTTTTGACATGTCCTATACATCTTCGATGTCTTAAAGGATCAATAAATTATTATTATTATCATTATTATTCAGAGATTGATGAGACATATTCTGCACTGGACTGGCTATGTTGAATGGATGTGGAGCTTTAGTCGCATCCGTCGTCCCTTCCATCATTTTCATATTTATGTTAGATATACTTTGTTTTACATAAATGGCCACTGTCTTTTATAATTTTGAAATGCTTTCGATCTGCAATACGATGAGTAAATACATGAATAACTAATTATTGACTTTTTCAACACATTGGATACGCGATATATTATACCAAATATAAGTTTTGCAGGAAGTATGGATTTCTTGAGTTTTCAAACGCTTTACATCCACCATGAATGTGTACATTCAAGTTGTTGAATGTTGTGTTTAGTTCGTTTATTCATTAAGTGCTGGAGAACATGAATCCATATATAAGAGATTATCGAGAAAATAAATATGATACAAAAATAATCGAGAATATCAACATTTTCAAACAAAACAAGCAGAGTAAATTCAAGATATTTCATGTCAACATTAGAAGTATCGCAAAAAACCATGATGAATTACTGCTGGTGTTGGATACCCTCTCATTTAAATTTGATATAATAGTGTTATCAGAAACATTTCAAATAAAGAACATACACATTTTCAATATTGCTGGATATCGAACAATTTATAACGAAGGGAAATTCAACAGGAACGACGGGGTTTTGATTTATATGAGGGAAGATATAAAATTTACCTATAATTTAATACCTTTGGGTGAAAGCATGACAATAGAAGTAAATGTAACTGGTGAAAATAATCTTACACTGACAGCTATTTATAGATCCCCTAATACATCTGTGTATGCCTTTAATAAAGAACTTTATAATTATTTGGAGAGTAAGTGCCAGTCTGAAACACACATGCTGATCGGTGATATGAATATCAATTTGTTTGCAGATGATGAATTTGTTGACGAATATAAGAATACTTTATATTCTTTCGGTTACATGTCCATCATAAATGAATGCACTAGACCTGACGGAAATTCCTGCATAGATCATATATTCCTAAGAAGAGTAGATCTCGAAAATCGATTAGATCATATAAACGGATACGTATTGCAATATCTTATTACTGATCATTTTCCAACCATTTTGATTATAGATTCAGAACATAAAACTCTGTTACATAAAAACGAGAAAAAAAGGGTGAAGAAATATATAAACTATGTGAAATTAAGAGAAGATTTACAAAATGAAACATGGCCACTAATGTATGAAAAAGAGAACGTGAATGACATGACTTGCTTCTTTATTGAAATTTTAAATAATCATATAAATAACAACGCACATTCCGTAATTATAAGAAATAATGAGTCTTCTCGTAAAAAATGGATTAGTCCTAGTATAATAAAAGCAATTAATATAAAAAATAATCTCTATATGCAGTTAAAAAAAGATCCTAATAATATAACCTTGAAATCTAAATATCATAAATGTAAGAATGAAACTCGAAAACTAATAAATAATTCAAAGCAAGACTATGTACAGAAAATAATATGTGGAACTCAAAATGAATCTAAGGCTATGTGGAAAGGTATGAATTATTTGTGCGGAAATCCGAAAGATACTAAAATAGAAATCCAACAAATCAAGTATGAAGCAGTTGTCCACGAAGATAAGACAGACATAGCTAATTTATTCAATAAACATTTCAGTGGTATAGGAAAACTTTATGCTGATAGAATCGATCCACCTAAAAAGTATAAAGAAATAGATACTTTTCAAGGTAATTCATTCTACTTATTTCCCGTCGACACTATAAAAGTGCAAGATATAATAAGTCAGCTAAAGTCGGGAAAGGCTGCTGGTCATGATTCCATAAGAGCTGAAACTTTGAAAGAGATCAAAATGGAGATAGCGACACCGTTAGCCTATCTCATAAACTACTGTTTTGAGAAAGAATGCTTTCCTGATACGTTGAAGAAAGGTATAATCAAGCCAGTATACAAATGCGGAGACCGATCCGAAGTTACGAACTACAGATCCATCTCTCTGATATCGAACTTGGCAAAGATAGTTGAAAAAGCTATAAAAACACGCATTATGGGTTACCTAAAAAAATTTAATATCATTGACAAAAAACAATACGGATTTGTTGAAGGAAAATCAACCGAAGATGCCATAAGAGAACTAACAGGAAAACTTTACGAAAGTCTGGATAAAACGATCCCTTCACTTTGTATATTTATAGATTTATGTAAGGCATTTGATACAGTGTGCCATATTCGACTGCTCAAAAAATTGAAAATTTATGGATTTAGAGGTTCGATGAACAAATTATTGAAAAGCTATTTATCAAATAGAAAACAGGTTGTGGAGATTGGAGAAACAAGGAGCCAAGAAGAGAATATTACATACGGAGTTCCACAAGGTACCGTCTTGGGTCCTGTTCTATTTCTCATTTATATAAATAGCTTACTCAAAATGAAACAGTCTGAAGGTGCGATCTGCTTTGCTGATGATGCCGTTATCCAATATCAGGGTAAAACATGGGGTGAATTGAGAAAAAAAGTTCAGATAGAATTTCCACATATAATAAATTGGTTCAAGCATAATAAACTAACATTAAATACCGACAAGACTGAATATATGGTGTTCAGCTCTTATGCCTCGAGCATTCCAGATCTGGGAGATCTTGTTTTTGATGATGGAATATGTATAGCTGAAACAAAGTACATGAAATATCTAGGAATAACAATTGATACACAAATGATATGGAGTGAACATATAAAAAATGTTGTGAACAAGCTTAGAAATCTTCTCTTCAAGTTCAGGTATTTGAGTAACCATTTGATCTCAAAAAAGCATTTAAAAATTTTCTATCAAGCCTTGGTTGAGTCCCAGATCACCTACGGGATAGTTGGATGGGGTGGTACATATAATATCCACATCAAACCGTTAGAAATCATCCTGAAATGGTTTTTGAAAATAATTCATAAGAAAAACCGTACTTTTTCAAGCCAAAGGTTGTTTGAAGAAGCAAAAGTACCAGATGTAAGGCAATTGTATGCTTTGAAGATCCTGTCAAACGTCATCTTGGGGAGGATACCTATGGCAACATTAAATCATGACTATACCACTAGACGAAGATATACTTACCCACCATTTATGTGTAACAAAAGTATAGGCCAAAGAAGTTTCGCATATCTTGCACCAAAAATTTTCAATACAATTCCTGATCATGTAAAAAATATAACAAATATTAAGAAATTTAAAAGACAATTGAAGGCTTGGATGAACCATGGAAATAGACAAATAATGCACAGATTGATAAATAATAATTGAACAATAGAAACCTAGTTCCGACTCTCATATAATATAAAAAAAGGAAAGAGACTAAAAAATACCGATTAGAAGAAAAAAAAAAAAGCCCGAACACGATAGAATAATACCTGATGAAGACAAGAAGTGATACTCGAATGTGACAAAAAAAAAAAAACTATACCTAATTACGACAAAAACAATACCCGAACATTGTCCCTCCTGGAATGTAAACAGAATATTTTTATGTTGTATTTTTGTTCTACCTCAAGGAACAGTACTAAGAATTATTTTTACTTTAAAGTCACGAACAGGTTGTAATATAATTCACCTCTGTGATGTTTTTCGTTCATTTTTCGAAATAAACTTTATTATTATTATTATTATTCTTGATTTCTATCAGCACAAAAAACAATAGCTGTTAATTTTGTAACTTATTTGGCTTGGTTAATTTTCATTAGCAGCTTTTAATCTCCAGCATAGATATGATGTTCACAATATGCAAGAAATTACTATATGCACTTAATCGACTCTGACATTCGAGCAGAATGAAAAACAGGGAACCCATAATGATATTTACTAACTAATATGAGTCCGTGACAGCCTTCATTGAAATTAAATAATTATTTTTCAGGTACTGTTCGGGTAGCTGGATTACTGGCATCTTTTGCAGTAGCAGTTCTGGGTATTTTCTGTCTACTGAGTGTCTTACAGCTAGCCATGATCAGTTCGAAGGAGAAAGTGGTCATCAAGTACACATTTGCTGTACTATCTAAAGTTGTAACAGCTCTCGTTGCTAGTAAGTATGTAAACTTCTCTGAACGTATCTATATGGAGTTCCGGAGTTACCACCTGAACTTAACAGTCCTTCCAATAATTAATATTCTCCTTTCAATATTCTTGAAAAAATACCCCACATCTTTCAATAAAATAACAACTCTCGCAAGTATCAGCTGCTTCGATTCTCATGAATAGTTTTTTTTCTAAGAGATTTGGAAAGTAATATCTCCTTTTTCGCGAGGGACTGCAGTTGATCGAGTGCCGAAAAGCAACTTGAATGAGTTTGGAACAACATTATTTCCACTTAAGCCAGTAGAATACTTTCAAGAACAGATTTCGTCTAGACCCTGACATTAGCAACAATGTACGGTGCTCAGAAACATGGCAGTTCCTAGCTCATATTTTTTCATGATTGGCGCATGAGAACAATATTATAATATTGTAAATATGCTATTTTTTATATTTCCTCTTGTATATGAGTGCTGAAAAAGGAACAGCAACACTTTTTTTCGTATGCATTTGAAAAAGGATTACTGTCCAAACGTCAATGCGTCTTGAAAGCAGAACTATCCCAAATTAATGTAACTCATTTATTACGCATACATGTTAATGGGGCTTCCTTCTGAAACTGCCACCTTCAGTAAGTTTAGCTTTACCTCCAGTGGATCTGCAGAAGATTGTGGAGCAACCCTTGCATGCTACAGCAGACTGGGCATGTGAGAAGATTGTAGATATAGCGTGAAATCCTGGGCATTTAACATCCATAAAATAACTAGTGGGGTGTTGTACGAGCCTCTTGAGTTTGTGGGACCTCTTCTGTTTTTCAGCAGTAGGGTGCAATAAATCTATCATTTACCTATTGACAATAGGTTAAGTCAACTATTCCGATCATTTCCGAAATGGTCGAACCACATATGTTCACGCATCAAGGGTAGAATAGAGGGTATCAAAATGACTCTAAAAAATCTGATACCTACCCGGTTTGCCGGCTATAATTTTTTATTGTATGAATGAATGGTACATTCCTGAAAATCTGATGAGAAAGTGGAGTTTTTCGTTACATTTTTACACCAAGTTCGTTGTCCTTTTTTGAGTAATTGTCAATTCTTTCGTCAACATTTTATGACAAAACCCTAAACATCTCGGAGTGTCTGAATTTTTAGCAAAAATTTTTTTGGCAAGGAATGAATACCATCTCCTCAGCTCTCAGAAATATTCATCGATTATTTACATTCGAAAAGTTTCAATACGATTAATAACTTACTTAAATTTTGACTCGAAAACGTTGCTACTTCTCTCCTGCGAGAATGATTGTTCTTCATTGTCTAACGATTTGGGGGCTCTGAGGGATAACATCACAAGGCTACAGACAAAAACGAATGAAATTTTGGCTAAGGTTCAAAATGACAGCGTTATTTCACAGAAATTTTCTATAGGCATAACTCTTGAACGTTTGCATGGATCTTCATGAAAATTTCAGGGAATGTGTATGGGCCAATGGCAAATATTCACACATAATGGCTTCCTGATAGCGCAGGCCCGTACTGAGAAAATGATTTTCTTTATTCCACATCTTATAAAACACCCTGTACATCAAATTTTTGAAAAGCAAAACTATCCTCAGATTCTACAATGAATACTCTTTCAAACAAGCCCATAATGATCAATGGCACACTTCGCATCATCATATTATGAGCCATTGATTATTTGGAATTTTTAATTTATAGGACTGTAAATCTCCGAATAATGAATTGATTCATAATTAAATCGATTGAAAGCCTTAGTAACATTACTTAGGTATTGTACTGCTTCTCATTCCATCCAATTCATGGATTTGGGGGATATACTCATCTTCGAATTAATATTGAAAATTCTTTCTTAGAATGAGTGAAACATGGATGCATGGCAGCTACATCAAATATTTCTGAAAAAACTAAATTTAATCGAAAACTTGATTTAACATTGAACATTTTATTGTAATATTATAAAATGTACTTAAGAAAAAAATGTGAAATGAATCTTATGAACATGTTGTGCTGAACTGAAAAAAATGGACAATAAATAAGAAAAAAATTATGAGTTGTTTTCGAAAATATCAGTAAATTCGGCTTTCGTGAATGATGGCATTTCGATAAATCTCGTATTGAAAATTTATGAAATCACAACAATTTACCACTTTTCTATTTCAACAATTACCTGACAATGGTCTGAAACGTCAAAATTTTTATCAGGACCCCTTAGATTTTGAAATTCGTTGAATTCAGAAAGAACGAATTTCTTCTGCGATCTTCAACATAGCATTGATAATGTGACTTCTCACATAGTAATGAAAGCTGTCAAAAAGAAATAGGAACTTTTCGAGAACAAATCACGTACGAAAATTGATAGAGGAAGGGGTGTGGAAGAATTTCTTTCCGAGAGTGTAAATAAGATGTCTAAATTTATTTCGTTTTGTTTGTGTGTTTGTGTCTGATTTCAGTCAGTTATGAATTTTTTCAAATAATATTTATTTTTTCCCTTTGGCATGTTCGCGCCCCCTAGGGGGGTGCACCCCAAAGGTTGAGAAACGCTACCTTAAGTCATGATACTGGGAAATTAAATTCATTCGATATGAATTAACACATTATTCGGAGATTTACTGGTTCGTGTTTACTATCAATTGAAACTTCCAAATATTCAATGGCTCATAATATGATGATGCGAAGTGTGCCATTGATCAAGATAGGCTTGTTTGAAAGAGTATTTATTGTAGAATCTGAGGATTATTTTGCTTTTAAAAAATTTTATGTACACGGTGTTTTATAAGATGTGGAATAAAAAAAAACATTTTCTCAGTCCGGACCTGCGCTACCAAGAAGCCATTATGGGTGAACATTTGCCAATGGCCCTCACACATCCCCTGAAATTTTCATGAAGATCCAAGCAGGCGTTCAAGAGTTATGCCAATTGAAAATTTCTGTGAAAATACATAAAACATCCTGTATCTCTTAAACGAATATTGTTAGCACATATTTCTAACACTGATTCAGAATCACCAGAATGTCCTGCATCTACCCTGAAAGCCTGTACAATCATTCGTGAAACACCCTGTATATAACATGAAATATCGGGGATCATGTAGGAGAGTATTCAAGGAGAAAGGTTTATTGATAACAACTGCAATTTACAAACTGAAATGCACGCTTTTCCTACGCAACAACAGAGAACTATTCACACACTACGAAAATCACAACAACACAAGTAAAACAATTCCCTACATGTACCCAAAAGTAAAACTGACTCTAACACAAAACAACACGGAATACATGTGCATCAAAATCTACAATTCTCTACCCAAACATATCCACCGAGACAAATAATAATATGTTCAAGAAAGAGTTGGTGAAGCTTTTGCTGAATACTGAACCTTATAGTAGCCAAATATGAATATGACCGAATGCTACTCCAAAACAAAAGAAAAGCATATCAAAAAATAATAGAGAGGTCAGACAACAAGAGTAAGGCAACATGGTCAGTCATAAACTCCATCAAACGTAACTCGGATAAGAACAATTTCCCTATGAAAGGCAATCTATTAGAGATTTCGAATGAACTGAAATACTTTGCAAAACATGCCCTGGACATGACGATAAACAACCCATACAGAAATCAAAGAGCAGAATAAAAAAAGGAGTATTTCCAGACAGACTTAAGAAAGCCATTGTAAGACCTATATTCAAAAAGGGGGATGTAAATGAATTTGGAAATTACAGACCAATCAGTATTTTGCCATCATTTTCGAAAGGTTTTGAGCTGGCTATTTGCAATCAGATAATGGCATTCCTTGTAAAAAACAGAATATTCGCCAAGAACCAACATGGGTATTTAAAAGGAAAATCAATCCAAACAGCCATTTTCAACTTTGTAAAGAAGATAACTGGTGCTTTTGAAGATGGAAATCTATCCTTGGGACTATTTCTGGATCTATCCAAGGCTTATGATTGTCTGGATGTTGATAAACTCCTGCACAAGCTTGAAAGTTATGGTATTACGGGACCGACACTTGACTGGATAAGATCATACTTCAGTAAACGTGCTCAGTTAGTGGAGATATATTCAGATGGAAATAGAATAAGATCAGATATTGAAGAGTTGAAACTAGGAGTGCCACAGAGAAGCATAGCAGGACCTCTGTTTTTTATAGTGTACCTGAATGATTATTGTTTTGACTTTCTTTGGAGTGAAGATAAAATGGGTGTTGAAGATTATGTTGACGACAAGAATCTGCTGGTTATAGAATCCTTATGGCCAGATCTCAAAATATTGGCAGAAGAAAAAATGCAATATACCGAAGAATGGTTTGCTAAAAACATGATGGTCTTAAATAAGAATAAAACTAACTTGGTTCTATTCCACCCTCCAAATTTCAAGATGGAGGTGCCTGAGTGTGTAACTCTGAATTGTTGCAGATTTAAAACTTCACAGAGCACCAGATTCTTGGGCCTTCACATTGATGAGGAACTGAATTGGAAACAACATGTGGACAACCTGAACAAGAAAATAGGAACATCCATTTATGCATTCAGAGTGATTGCAAAATATCTAGACGCTAGGGTGCTTAAATCAGTATATCATGCAACTATTGAGGCAAAGCTTAGATTTGGAATAACCTTCTATGGTTCAGGAAATATTTCATCCTTATTTGTTTAACAGAAGAAAGCAATAAGAATAATAGAAAATTTAACGCCCAGAGAATCCTGTAGAGGATACTTCAGAAAGAATGGCATACTAACACTATATGCATTGTACATTCAAGAATCTTTAATATTCCTTTTTAAACATAAAGATCTGTTTCTTCAGTATCTAAATCGCAAGGAAAATTACAACACTGGAACGTTGTCATTCAATCTACCAAAGCACAGTTTATCAACCAGTCCAAGGCAAACAGAGTACAGATGTCTGAAATTTTTCAACAAACTGCCAAAGGATATACAAAAAATAGAGCAACATAAACCTTTCAAAAAAGAAATATTCAAGCTGTTATTGAACATAGGACCATATAGTTTGGAGGAGTTTGCTGGGTGACCAGAACTCTACTTTTTTTTGACACTATTTCATTTCCTTTCTTGTTGTGAGCTTGAATTGTTTTGAAATGAAGTTGTTTCTTATCTTATCTTATCTTAATATTGAGGAATTTTTTGAGTCATGCAGTTCTCAGAGAATTTGACCTATCACATTTTGATTTTTTTTTTTTAATAACGTCAATCTTTCGAAGAATATATTGCGGTTGCTTCATAATTTTGCTTTGAGAAAAGAAGGAATATTATTATTATTATTTTTATTAATAATAATAATAATGAAAGTTATAATAATAATAAGAATAATTACAGGAGTTATCCCAAAGAACCTGCTTCTAGGCCTTAAGTTATTAAACCTCCCTAATAACCTTTATGTTCTGCTGCCGAGGTCAGTCATTCTGAGCACATGCCATATGGTCCGCTCCACCCTGAGTGCTGTTTTGGTATAACCTGCAGCTTCTGTTACCTGTCAAAGGCAGACAAAAAACAAACACATAATAATAAAAATAATTATAATAATATGCACCTACTCTGCTTCAGGAGACCATAAAAAGAGACACGATGATGTCGCGAAAATATTTCATCAATGGATTATGAACAACTTCAAAATCTTATCTGAAACAGTACCATACTACAAATATCAACCAAAGGAACAATTTGAAAACCAAGAAATAAAAATATACTGGGACAAAATGGTTATTACAGATAAGCAAATACAACATAACAGACCCGATATCCTCATAATTCAAAAACTGAAGAAGGTGGCACAGATTGTAGATTAAAAATTTCAAGTGACCACAACATACGAGAAGCCAGAATTAACAAGCTTACTAAGTATAAAGACCTTGCACGTGAGCTAAAGACAATCTACCAACTTCAAAATGTCTCCGTACACCCACTGATAATTTCAGCCAATGGATTAGTGGAAGAAAACTTGAAGAAGGAACTGCGTTGGGAATAAAAGAAGTTGAGAAGGCTATACTAACGGTTCAGAAAGCTGCATTCCTCGGCACATGTGGAACTGTTCGGCGTATGTCGTGTGTTAATGAAAACTGAGCTCTTGATCATAGATCCCAGCTCACTGTTAATGATCCACGAAAGTGTGAAATGGAAAGAAAATAAATAATAATAATGTGCGTCGAATAATTTCCAGCTAGTAGCCTTGAGGCTTAGTCTCCGGCAAAGTACTGTTGTCACGATCCTGCACGAGCAGTAAAAAAAAAATCAATAATTATAATAATAATTCATTGGTAACCTATACTCTGAATAAGTTTTCCAAACTAGCAACATACCTTTTTTTATATTTTCTAAAAAATGATCGTCGGATACCTCCCGAGCTTGCATTGTCAATCTTACAATGAGATAGAATTGAAAGACTTATTAATATACGTATCTGCCAGGAGACATGACTGCTTCAGCATTGTTCAAACTGATGATAAATTATTAGCATCACCTAATATGCACTGCGTTGTCTTTGAATGTTATAAATGTTATAAACGATGCCATTCAAAGATGTTTCATTCGGGTTTTTTATTGCCATCAATTGCTTTGTTGTTTACAATTAGTGACAATGAAAATTCCAATTGATACCTCACCTATACAATACCAAAATAATATGAAATGGAATGAAATGCAGATAGTACCTGTCGATTCTCTAACCGATTTTTTTTCTCCAACCGTTTATAATACCATGACTTGGATCAATTGAATCATTCAAAACTTGAACCTGCAATAAAACATGCCAGATTATTGAGAACTTATGGATTAAGCAGGAGACCGATAATCAAATTGACTCAAGTGATTCTTTAATATAAAAAAAAGTATATCAGCACCTCAGAGGTAAAGTGTGTTAAGTCACATTTTTTCAGACACGAACTATCTACAATATTGGATTCACATTAACAAATTCTAGCTAGTGGAACACGTTTTTGACTCCCTAGGTATATCAAGTCTCCAAATAATGGTTGAAAACATTCTTTGAAACAATAATGAAACTGAAAAATCTCTGTTTTGTCTAATTTTCATATTGTGACCTAACACACTTTACCTCTGGGGTGCTGATATCGAATAATAAAATTCATTCATATTTTTTCAATCAGTATCATCATCGGAAATCCAGGAAGCAATAAGTAAACTCAAAAACAAGAAGGCACCTAGAGCAGGTAAAATCAATAATGAACTTCTGAAAAATGGCGAAACTAAACTAGTTGTGGAATGAACAACCTTCTTCCAAATCATAGTGCGTGATAGAAAAATACCAACATGCTGGAAATTGAGTAACACCATACCAATATGGAAAAAGGCCAATAAAATAATCCGGAGAATCACAGAGGAATTACACTCCTCAGTTTTATAATGATAGCGAAGAACAGCAAGGATTCTGTCGCAATAGATTAACAATAGACGCCATATTTACAATATATAGAATATCAAAACATAGACAAGACTAGCTTTCGACCGAATCCGTTCATCATGTAAAAAGCTTTAATGAGTTTTGAACAAATCATAGCCGCATTAATATCACTTACACGGAGCTTCCAGACTTGGCGTCTGCCGATTGTCTGCACGAATGGGCCTATTCGGTGTTCCACTTCTTCGTACTCCTTCTGGGTGAACTTCGTCCAATCGCATATTCACGCAGTGAGCGGACTATCTGTCAAACACACACTCAATAATAGTCATTGTTCAGATTTGACACAAATAATCAACTTACGTCTTTAAGGAATAGTTATTCGACATTAATTTGTCTTCTGAGCGATACTTGATTTATTATGCGAAGTAATTTTATAGGAGCACACTCTCTGTCATTCAAAATTCAACAACAGTCTTGATGCCAGTTTTTTTCTTCACACATTTCGTACATGACGTCGTTCGCTTCAGAACATAAGCTATCTAACTTTAACAAGCTTGATTCCTTCCATATGCAGATGACATTGTAATCATGACCGAGAATGAGAACAATCTTCGAAGACTCCTTCATTGTTTCCATCTAGCACAACAAGAATACAATCCGCCAATATCAACTGCAAAAACCCAATGATTGTTCATATCTAAGGAGATGCAAAGTATCCATTCGTGAGAAGACGATACAGCAAACATTAACATTTAAAAACCTTGATGGCTTCATCACGGGTGATAGAAATCTAACCAAAGAGGTGAAAATACAAGTAGTAAAGAGCAATAGAATATCAGGAGCTCTCGAAAAAGTCGTATGAAAGAACGAATTATTGTCAACTGAGGGAAAAACCCGAATTTATAAAACCTGCATCCGCCCAGTAATGACATATACCGTCGAAAACAGAGCTGACTCTTCCATCACTTCGAGATTATTTAGAACATCCGAAAGGAAGACCCTGAGAATGATAGCTGGCTCTACACCACTGGATTGGAAGAGAAATAGTCTGATACGAGAGGTGTGTGATACTTCAGACGTGGTTAAATGGCCGAGACAACGATAGGAAGAATGGAATGAACACGTATCACTTATGAAAAATAACAGACTTTCAAAAATAGCTAGAGAAAATAAACCCAATAAAAAAGATCCATCAGTAAAACCACCAAAAAGATGGTTTGATAGCTGGACCTGGATATCTCAGGAAGTACCACAAATGGGAATAAGAATTATTCAACAGGTAACTTAATGAAAGAAAAAGAAGAAATTATGCATGGATTGAAGAAGTTTCTCGCCTTTTTTTTTTGAAGAACAGGGAACGTCGAGAAAAATAGTTTATTGATATGGTATTCGTAATTTCTTTCATCATAAATCACCGCATGAATAAAAAGTAAGAGTAATAACTCTATATTTCTTTGTCACAAGTTATAATAGGCAAATATTTTCATTCTACTGGTCTATCGGGTATCAATATATATTTTTCTATGGGAATTCACCAATTTGAGTGGTATTTTCAGTTATTTTTTCTACCAGACTCACCGATCTTTCTGTGAATCATTCATAACATTCTTATTGCCGCCTGAAATGCTTTATGGTAAGTATAAATCATTTTGAGCATATCTGAAACAAAAGTTCAACCCGTGATTATTATTCAAGTAGAGGTTTCACTCACTCCTGAAACTTCATTAGTGTAGATTTGCTACAAAGCGACGGTTTTAGAAAAATAATATTTCCTCTTTTCACTCAGTTCAACAGAAACCTAAGAAAACTCTTTCCGAAGCGACCCTATGCATGTGAAATCGTCATTCTCTTCCACTAAAAGCTGCACTCAGTTGTTTGTGAGATTTAAAAGGGTAGGTTAATGGCTACTTAGCAGAATTTACAAACCAACAGAGCATTTTTATATATTCCCATTTCCTCTTCTAAAATGACAGTTCAGTTTCCCGGTGGACTGGTGAAGCAAAGATTTCAAGTATTAAGTTTTTATTTCATGAATAGTTTTTTCTTGGGTTGAAGCATTAACTGCTCTGGTCATAATCCTTCATTTCGTGAATATTCATTTTTCTCGTGAGTTCGTCTCTTGAATATATTATTTATTGTTATGAGAATTAATTTCACGCGGTGTCTCGTCTCTTTCGAATGCTTTCAAAAACTCATTGGGCAATTGCTATTCCGAAGGATGTGTTTAAAAATTTCAATTTCGTTAGATGATGCACAGAAAGAAATTCAATCAGATACTTGTTAGTGGTGGTAACTTATTGCCTAGTTTTGTTCGATATGTGGTGACTGGGATGTGGACCATCGTCATTTGAGGACATTCATTTATTTCTGTCCGACATCCTACTTTCACATAGTGGATCTTTATATTATCGTTGTTTCATCTTTGTGTCTAATTAAAGGGTAGCTAGCCATGACAAGTCACTCATTCTACGAATTAAAGATGCAGTTATTTTATTTTCAATAAACTCATATAACTCTAGAGATCTGCATTTATATGACGTTCATTTACTATCGTTATACCTTGAGTTACCAAGTAACGGTTATCATGTGTTGTCACTTCTTTCTACAGCATAAAGAAAAGTAGTCTATCGTTGACATAGCAACCGTTTTCGGTACGGCGGAGGAGATATAGAAAATCTCGATGATTCTTTCAGAGAATAGTAAAGTATATTCTTTCATTCGGAGGAAAGAGAATATTTTCATTAGTCTATACTTGGTACTCAACACAGGTTTATTCATATTCTTATATTCTGATTAGAGAAAAATTGGATAATTGAAATTGCAAAAGATGCCCTACTTTTGATTCAAAAGTAGAAAAAAATTTATTTCGAATGCTAATATTCTTTAAGAGAGAAAGATTTGGAACTTCAGGAGCAACAAACCTGCACCTGTCCAATAGTTGCGTAAGGCTCGAAAACGTTAGTGTGTCTGTATGCGAATATTTTTTTAACTCCATTTCAATGTTATCATCGCCAAACCAGAACTCCTATGAATTTGGGACAATATTTTCCAAATTAATTTCCTTCGGTACCATTATGGAAATCTCTTCGACTAATATGGCTCTTAGATGATTAGTTCGTGTATGGATTTTCAGCCTTGTAGAAGGAAAACGTCTCATCATGTTGATAACATGTTTATCTCCGCACAAGTCGGGTAATTGCTCACTTCGACTATATCAGTTCAATTTGTCTGATGTATATTTTACGGTAGCTTCGGACTTGGAACATTCCTGCGAGTAATATAATTCCCAGTCATTTTCCTTGGTATATGAACGCGACGGCATCAAATTCGCAGATATCACCAATGAAAGCACCATATATTATGGTGAATTAATCGAAATTATATATTTTTTCAAATATGTTCATGAACATGAAATGAAATCTTGTGATACCTACCGTCTCTCCTTGTGAAAAAATAAAGTTTGGTAAAAATCTTGAGTTTGAGGGGTTATGACAAATATCATTTGATTTTACGTTCAAGCAAAGAAACAAACTAGGACAGTCCGCTACCATAATTCAGACTGATTCACTGATCTCGAAAACGTGAGAATATTTTTTCATTCTGTGAATGACGTTTCGAACAAATCAATATCGACTCGGGACGGGCATAAAAATTTTCAGAATAAATAAAGTCACTAGGCGTCGCGGCGCTATTGAAAATTTTTTCTCCAGGGGCATATCTTTTTTATCATGTCACTCGAAAGATAATTTCATTCTGAACTTTCTTTTCGAATACAATTTTCATTCATTTCTAACCGTCAGCGATCTGCAGCGTGTTTTATGTTGATTCTATTTCATTTATTTTTTTGTATTGTGGAAGTATGCCTTTATTTATAGACAAAGATATCATTTTGTGCCATGCATTCAAAAAAGGCTAGTTTTCTAGTCAATGTGCCTCTTCAAATAAGATGAAATGTGTGGCTACAGCAAGATGAGGCACCAGGTCACAACGCTGCCATCGTGATGAGATATCTAGATCAAGAATTCTAAAATAAATGGATTGGAACCAATGGACCCATCAGGTATCGCCAGACCTGAAGCTTATGAATTACTTTTTGAGGTGTACCTTGAAAAATGTGGTATACCAAACTGATTCTAATAACTTATACCATGAAGATAATAAATGCATGTGCCGAAGTGGATCCTTATATTCTGACCAAAGTAACTAATAATATATTAAAAAAAATTTGATCGTTTTGAGATATAATATTTAATGAATATAATAATGGAAAAATAGTTAATTATAAAACCTCCGTCATTTTACGAAATGAAATCATGTATAGGTCATCTAACCAGCATGATCAATACATAAATTATATCATTTTCCTATATCATTTTAAGTCACATTTAATTTCGAATTCTAAATCTCAATATCTCTTCACAATGGCAGCGTTGTGACATTGGGCCCCGCATCTTGCTGTGTACACATTTTCAATCTCATTCGAGGAGGCAGATTGTTTGGAAAACTAGTCTTCTTTAATTTAAGTCACAGAACCATATCTGTGACTCCAAATAAAGGCATACTTCCACTATACAGAAGAAAATAAATGGAATAGAATAAGCATAAAACACGCTGCAGATAGCTGATGGTTCAAAATGGATAGAAATTGTATTCGAAAAAAAAAGTTCAGAATGAAATTATCTTTCGAATGACATGATAGAAAAGGTATGTCCCTGAAGAAAAAAATTTTGATAGCGCCGCGACGCCTGGCGTCTTTATTTATTTCGCCGGCTTTTATGAGCATCTCCAGTCCACATTGACTTTTTCAAAACGCCATTAGTGAAATGAAAAAATATTCGGACGTTTTCGAGTAAATTGGGGTTACCAAGATAAGTGAATCACCTACATATACTTAAGTCCTAATATTGGCTTCGGACGGTTTGTAAAATTCATACAAAACAAACCTATGGTAATGACGCTCGTAACAAAATTCGTAATATCATAGCTGTATTGTAAGAATTTGGAAGATAGCAATATGACTCAAACACCAAGAATAGGTTCCTTCAAAGCTAACATGTATCATTTTAGCCCCCATTATGGGTAAATTCGAATTATTCGTAACCTTCAACTGATCTACCTACTTTTCTTTTATTTAACATTATTGTGATATTTTTTAGAGTAGAATTCAACAAATGAATGTTTAGAATAATTCACATTTACGCCATAAATAAGACATGGCACATAGTTGACCCCAAACTAACTCTTCTAGGATTTGATCTGAAGATAATCATCTGGAGTATCAATAGAATTAGGACAGACGATGCAAAAAGCAATTCCGTGATGTATAAGTGGGGACACCGCCACTCCACAGCCTGTGACTGCGGAGCTGATCAGTAAACTGTAGAGAATATTGCTCAGGAATACCCTTCAAGGAACAGAGATGTGCAAAATATATAATTAAAAATAGTGTCCCGTTTCACAATTGAAATACTAAAATCAGAATAGGTATTTTTAGCACACTTTATTGAAATTCACTTTTGAACGTTCATTGTATATAATTCTAAATAATTTTCCTTCAGTCTAAAGAAGCAATCAAATGTACTTAATAGTTTCTGATAGTTTTTAGTTTCTTCACCTTGAACAGACAGTTGTGGAAAGTTCTAGGTTTCAATGCAGGGCACTGGTTAATCCAATTAGGTGTTATTCAGTATTATAATAAAAGTATCAACCAGACAGCTTTGTATACACTTGGATAGCAAAACACACATAGCCGGTCAACGAAGATGAAAAACTTAAGCATAAAAATCTGAAATATGAGTGACTGACAAATGACTGAGGTTTTTATTCAAGCAGGAAAACTAGACTGCTGGACACAGAATTATTTCAAACATGGATTTTTCAGTGGCTCTAAAACGAGTTCATTTCGGTGCTGTTGACACAACTTGGTGATTCTTGCAAAATACAAAATGTTACGAAAAATATTTCAGATGAAATAGTTTGAGGTTTTCACAACCGTCTTTACTTACATTGAGGGATTCTTTCGAGCTTTTTGGCCGAGGATTTCACCTATCGTTTCGCCTACAACTGCGGTAGGCATCTACAGAGGATTCTTGGTACGAGATTGTAACTCAACCACGGAGACTGGGAAATTATTTACTCATATCTACATGTTTACTTCATTCACTTTCATAAAATTACATTGGAGGTAATGGTATCGCTTTTAGGAGTCAGCAGTTGGTGCACATGATGAAAAATCAGTGAGCACACAAAGAATATCGTCAATGACAAAATGACTCTGCTAATAACTAGAAAAGAAATCCTTCGTATCAATTTATATAAATGTCAATTATTCCAGCACAACTTGTCCAATTCATTCATGTTTCGAATAAATTCACAGTCTGAGAAATACGTGATTGCTGAGAATGTAGAAAGGGCAACATCTTAGAATATATTCACAAATCTGAAGTGGTGATCCAAAAATTTTTCATTCAAAATCGGTTGGTGGTGCAAGGATCAAATAAGCAGGAGAATGATACTCTGTCAGTTCGCCGACGTTTCGGAAATATATTTTTCCATCTTCAGGGGCTAGACAAGACAAACGTATCCTCCCGAAATCACTCCATGAAATGGTTTTTGAGATTTCATGGAGTGATTTTGGGAGGATACGTTTGTCTTGTCTAGCCGACGTTTCGGAAATATATTTTTCCATCTTCAGGGCTAGACAAGACAAACGTATCCTCCCAAAATCACTCCATGAAATGGTTTTTGAGAGAACTGACAGACTATCATTTTCCTGCTTATTTGATCCTTACACCACCAACCGATTTCGAATTAGAATATATGCTAGATTTTTTGGCAACAGCAAGGGCGGATTTACGGGCGGGTGGGAGTGTGTTAATGAGGGTAATTTGTGCCTGGCAATCGTAGTCCGTATTGTTCTCTGAATATCTTCCAGTTCGGTTTTGGTCCATTTTAATATCCCAAGTCAGTCATTACAGGTATGGCATGCTCCTGCATTAAGTTAAAATTTTAGTAATGAACTAATCCTTTGTGAAAATTGATCCCTGATGCTGGACTTTTATTGTTTTTCAGTCTGGCCTGTTCAAGTATTATTATTATTATCATTATCATAATTTATTCATTATATTATTATCTTTATTAATATTATATCTTCCTGTTTTATTTTTATGTTAGATGTACACAATTTTATATGTTCATGGCCAGTGACATTTCTACTTCTTGTACACTGCTGTTAGTGCTGTTGCTAAACCATAAGATGAATGAATAAATAGCTCTCACCGAAGGACCAAAAGCCGAATGGCAGAATTTATTTATTAAGCTGTCAAAGCGAATTTTTTTCCATTTTGTGGATAATAATATCATAAATCTTTATTAATTATGGTCAAACCTGTAAGTTTGATGAAAGATTGCGTCACCGTCAACATGAACAAGATGTGAAGATCGAGTCACTATAAGCACACATTCACATAACGCAAGACAATAATCTAAATACGAATCTTCGGAAATCTTCAAATAGTTTGCTATCATGCACAGATTGAGTATTTTAGAAGTTTTTAATCCAAAGGTACATCTAATAAGCTCAAAGTTTACAAAAAGACTAGAATTATCGGTTCGTGATTTTGACACATCATTGGGTTATAATTTATTTTTCTGAAACCACGAAATATGGTTTGGACTTATAACTTTCGAATTCATTTTATTCTGTTATAATTCAATGAACGATTGTAATTGTAACAATTAATGGTTATCCATTTTCCGCACGTTCACATAATTCAAATTCAAATTGGCTCCCTTCGATTATTTTCCCAACCCGAACTCATCTTTCCGATTGATAACGAATCAATTATTCGAAACCTATCCGAATTAATTGAAATAAATCATTTTCAGCGTTGTTGGCGATAGCTGCCGCTGGCCTATTCGCCCTGCAGACCGACGACAGGTCGACAAATGGCTTTCAAATAACGAGGGGGGTTTCGTTTTACATCCTGGTGAGTATTCCCTCTTGATTCAATAACTTATAACTCATAGAAGACAGGGTAATTTTTTCTAGAAAGATATTCAAATTTCAAAGTCAAGAATTAATGATGATATATCTTACAAATTCAAATTCAAAAAGCCAAAGTTCATTGATATAAACTGTTAATAAATTAAATAATTCGGGCTTTTCAATCTGAATTTCAGAGTGATGAATAGGTTACCTTTTCGATATCCGTTACTCGTAGTCCACACTATTCCGAAACCGAAAGTTAAATAAAAAAAATCAGGCAATAATAAAATGATATTAAGGTTTGAGTAATATCGTTTCGTTCAGTTAACAATAGGAAAATAGAGGACAAATTGGACTGAACTCAAATCAAAATCTAGCTTGAACAGCCAGATTTTCAGTTCGTCTCTGCTTCCTTTCATCTGAGCTACTTATTTGGCATCATTATTCTTGGATGACCACTGACATTACAGTACTTCAACGAAAAATGAGAACAATGGTAACCACGATACAAGTTCCGTAAAACGAACACAGATCCCACGATACCTAGAGAGAAGAGTTTGTAAGTTCAGATTTGACATTACTGGATATTGAGAACTTTTAATCTGATTGGTTGTTTCTAAGTTCGTTTTTCATATCAATTTTCTGCGAGTGATTGTTTCCTATTGGAAATTTAAGTAATTAAGCTTTGGACTGTTATTGTTTAGGGAATAATATTAGATTTTGTGATCTAAAATAGTGATGTCATTATTTGGGTTGTGAGAAGGTTCCCTTCCGTATTTCGTGAAATATTTTCAGAATATTAGGGAAACTCATAGATTAGAATTCACGATACTTCTGTAATCGTATATATCATGAGGTCCAACATCTTGTCCGCTGGTAATTATTTGATAATTCTCCTATATTCTTCTGTGTGGAAATATTTATTGGAAAATTGACGGTCCTTGAGAGTGCATCAGTTATTTGTTTTCTGCCAACAAAAAGTTTTAAACGCAGAAAACAAATATCTAAATATTTACGTGAATAATATTCATTTCCGAGAAAAATTTTCTCGAAATTCGTGAGGAATTTTCTTTTTTTTTCATTCAAAGGCGAACGCTCAATTGGAGAAATACAAAGAGATTGTGTCCATTTTGAATTTTCTAGTACAGATCAGAACATAAAGTAGTAGTTATGATTGTTCGATATGAAATTTGAACTCTTCGTCACAGTACCATGATATTATTGAAATTATTTTTCAACTGATTGAATATCATTTCGCAACAACAGATAAGATAAAAATATAATATGAATAAATATACAGGGCATTTCAATAATTGTTTTCCTCATTTTTATTTTCACCAATCAGAAACGCGAAATTTCTAATTATGAATGATATCTTGCAGTTCCAGCTGTCAGCAGTGTTTTCGAGTTCAACCGCGTCTAAACTTGGCAGTTGCAATCAAATTAATACATCATGCATGCAGAATAATCATGAAAGATTTTTGTCAAATACCATTCGAGCATCTAATGCTTTGGTGTTCAAAAATTCGAAAGAACACAATGCAAAGTGATATTTTCTAACAAAAAGCATTCGTTCAGGTGCCAAAATCCTCGTTTTCGACGAGTTTTGTTACCACCAGTACTCATGTTTTTTGTTAAAATATTGCTGAGCAAAGTGTTTTCTGATTTTTTCTCGGAGAGTCCTCATGATATTACTCACTAAACTTATCGATCTTGCAACGCTTCCATGAAAAAAAAAACACTTCAAAAACCATGAAGCGGATCACATCTTTCTTGACATATCTTTCTGACTGATAGTAAGCAAGAAAACTTCTGTTTTTAAATTATATTTACAAACTATATTTACAAATTATATTTTGTAAATAATTTTCATTGATATGCTGTATTAAAATCTCTCTGCTGGGGAAATTTTCAGGATATATAAGTAATTGAGCGTCTTGCCTTCTTCTTAAGTCCTAAGTATCGAAACACTTTTGGTCGCCTTTCTATGGAGGTCGTGAGACAAGTAGGTATTCATTGAAAAATATGAATCATTTACAAAAATTTCATATATTATGTGAGCTCCGAGATTTCACTTAGTTTTAGGTTAGTTAATATTATAGCTTTAAATTTTTGCCTACGGCACTGGACTCAATTCGAGACTCAATTGCACCATTCAGAGAGTTCATTAGACAGTTTGAGGCACTCGACGCTAGATTTGAAAGGTCGAGAACCATGGGAATGCAATAACTTGAGGGTTCCTAGGTCAAGCAGGGAAAAGAGATCGAGGGGTACTTCTGGTTGAATGGGATGGTCGGTCAGACAATCAACCAGACGCGATTCCGAAGAATCGATGAGACGCATCTTTTCGACTAAGTGATTAGACGGATACTAATCGGAAAAGTTGAGCCAAATTCATCGAACGAAAATATTCATCGCAGTGCGTTCAGTGACCGAAATCCCGAGTTCTTCGTTGTTAGTGTTTTCACTTTTATTCATCTACTCATTACTTCAACTTCACTGTACTTTAACTCATCTACTTCAATTTGTGTCTAGTTATATCCCTAAAGGTAGTAAAATTGCTACATATATTTTCATACATGAATATTTTTAATGTCACAATATCTACTAGTTATCAATTTAAACTTATCAAAATACTCTACATATTTATATTCGAATCCTAATAACGCGAACGCATAACATTTTTTAATCCAAGTATTCAAAACGTCATAAAATATTCGGAAATGAATAAACTAGTTGAAATTAATCAAAGGTAATTCCCACATAAGAACCAAAAATATTTATTCACCGATCGTATGAATGTCAATCTATCGTCATTCATAAAGGTTTCTGAACTTTAAAATCGGATAATAGTATATTCTAAAACAAGTTTAAGAATGGACTCCTATTCCAATAGGAATGCAAATTGCGGCGAGTTTTTGTATGCATGAGTGTTCGATCTGCCTTGTGCTACGAGTATTAGACGATATTTTCTTATTCAGTCGAGTTTTGTGCAATACTCTCTAAATTCAAATGAAAATTCAGATTTAACATTCAAGTGATTTGTATTGTTTCTTGGCGTCTGAAATTTTACACAATACATAATTTCTACCGATTTGATTTGAAAATTCATGATATCAGAGGTCAGTACTAACAACCACAAAACAAAAAATATAACTTGAAACAATGCTTTAGGGAGTTAATTTCAGCACTACTTTTAGAACTGTAAAGAACTAATTACGAAACTAAAATAAGGCAAAAATATTATTATTCTCCGTGCGCTAAATTTCAGAAAAAAATGCCAACCCACAACTCCGAAATTATGAATGGAGAAGCTTTCACGAAAATGATGATTTTATACTTTCAAACTAGATACGATATCAAACCCCACTTTTCTTGCGGTAGATCGCTGTATCTGGATGCATAATTCCGAGCCCTTTCGGCCGATTTAATTCCCGAAGCTGATGAAACATTTCAGGCAGGGCACGCTCTTCGTGAGGAACTCTCACATGAAAAGGAACGAAAATCCGAAGTATCTTGGTCGCAGCCAGAATAAACGAGTTTTCTGTGGAATTTTCCAAGCATAAGACGCGTTTTCTCCCGGAGCGAGTGGGAATAAATAGAAAGCTTTTGGTTTATTTTTTGACTGTCGTGTCGATTAGCCGAACCGAAAGATGATTAGATATTATGGAAATGATTCTTTCATAGCAATTCTGGATGATATAAAACGTTTTTGCTGCTCGAGGAACTGACATGTGAAAATTTATATTGAGTTCCTCTGAAATTCATTTTTCCCGGTTCAACCTGTTTGTTCCTATAAACAAAAGTGTCATCGTTCTACCCGTTATTGTCGAATTTCAAATTGAATACGATCTCAACTTGCGATGAAAAAGGTCAATTTGGATTATGTCCTTCCTGTCACTTCTTTAAAAAGGATGCGACTTTCATATCCTCAGGAAAAATTTTAGAGAATTGCAAGAAATAACACTTCGTTGAGAAAACATAATATATGAGGGATAGGTTTCACAAAACGTGGATTCGAACAATGATTGCCCGAGCATGACTGTCATGTTGATCATAGCCACCGAGTGTCGATCAAATTTCAGATCCATTGATTAAATTTTTTTAAATTTATGTTCATATTTTGAAGGAAGAAATCTATTGGTGCCGTGTCAGTGCAAGCAAAGATTCCCTCCGTCGTAAAATGTTTCTTCATTCGCTTCAACGCCAGTTCGTTGCGTTTTGAGTCCTGCCGAATGAAATTCGATGTGTTGAAACATACTTAATTAAGATGAATGACAATTGATGAAAACGGTTGAAAAAATTGAATTTTGTACGACTTGTCGTACAGAGGTTACAGAAACATCAGAAAAGAGATTAAATGTGTAATTGAATTGCCAATCATCTTCTCATATTATAGCAAATTATTCATTTTTCAATTGAAAAATGAAAAAAGGATGATTCATAACTATCAGGACATAGGCTTAGAGCAGATTTTCTAGACCAAAATATGGCGATATCATCAAATATTCCCCAATAAAATATTGATGTAAAAAAAATAGATGGCGTTGAAGTTGAATTTTTTTTTTCTAGTTTTTTTTGCTAAAAATTTCACTGTACAATATTTCTTCATTCGTTTAAGAAAAAACACAATTGTACAGTTCAGAGCGTTGGAAGCGGACACGAAGTGACGATTCATTCATTTTATATATTTCGACGACAAAACATAACTGAAAACAATGTAACAAAAAAGAATAAGCAGAAATTAAAAGTTCTACGCGGCCTCTCGACTTCTATTCCCCAATAAAATATTGATATGAAAAAAGTAGATGACGTTGAAGTTGAATTTTTTTTCTTTAGTTTTTTTTGCTAATAATTTCACATTATATTTCTTCATTCGTTTAAAAAAAAAACACAATTGTACAGTTCAGAGCGTTGGAAGCGGACTTGAATTGACGTTTCATTCATTTTATATATTTCGACGACAAAACATAACTGAAAACAATGTAACATGAAAAAAGTAAGCATAAAATAAATGTTCTACGCGGCCTCTCGACTTCTATTCCCCAATAAAATATTGATGTGGAAAAAAAAGATGCCTTTTCTAATTCTGTTAATAAAGGACTTTCGAGCTTCGAGGAAAATATTATTTCATCTCCCTATACAGTTAGGGGTGAATATTATTTGGAGTGAAATTACTATCATAAAACGAACAAAAAATTTAATATCCTTCATCTTTTTCCACAGCAATATTTCATTGGTAGTTTTTTTCCTATCGTTATATTTTGGTCCAATCTGCCCCTAGCCTATATTCCAAAATTTATGAATCAGCCTGTATATTAACATAAAATATGTCGACATTTTTTATTCCATTTTCAAGACTGACACAAAAATATACATCAAACAAAAGATGTTAACACCAGAGATAAGCGAAAACCCAACTTATCAATCACATTTGATTGTTCTCGTTTTGAATCGAAGAATATTTTTCCCGACGCTCTGAAAGACCTAAGCCTCTGATATTTTTGTTCTTCATGCATAATTCTAGTTTCATCAAATTCCTTCAAATGGTTACGAGTGATGCAATGATGAGATTAAGCAGTGGTTTTTCAATAACCTGCTTTACTATCAAGGAATAGTGGAGCCATATGTTCTGCCTCTTTTCAACCACCTTGAGAATCCAATATTTGGGATACTCGTGCAACAAAATGGAAAGTTCCAAGCAAGTCATGAAAGAAAAATCAAAATAACGTTTCGTATTTTTTTCTACAGAGACATAATCTATTGAAGTATATTTCGTCTTATCGTTATAATTTGTTCCTAACCTCTGTCTCACTCTGTAAGAAAATTATTATATCACATTTTTTGTAAGGATATTTTTCGAAATAGTTTTGAAGCGAATTATAATAATGTGCTTTCATCTATAGAAATGAATCTATATATATTTATGATAAAAAATGTCTTTTATGAAAAACTTAATACGAACCAAAAGCACACCTACTTCTCTATATTTTTGATAATTTTGCAGATGAAAGAACGTTACCTTTCATCCACACATATTAAATTATGAATAGGCACAAACGCAGCTTGAAACAGAAATTTCTCGGAATTTTTCAATAAATTTAGGATGCGATATTGAATGAACATAATGTATACGAATGACCCTAATTAGCATTCATGCATTCAGTGTAACCTATGCGAGGGACATTGTTGCCAGGCTACTTCGCAAATGCGAGACAAATTCCCATCGCTATCATATTATCCTATTGAATTTCAGGGGGAAATGAATGGCGACGGACTTCCGAAAAAAATAAAGGCATACTCTTCACTTGATGAATTATTCATGTAACAGGGGTACGAGTCGGTTTTTCTCTAAATGACTTCAATCCCGACCGCTAAATTTGATCAATAAAAAAGTCTTCATCGGTATTAGCGATGTCTGTTCGTTCACGATGTTGAATCCTTTCTCTCTTGCACCTAGGAAATGTTTATTCGTTTAATTTTTCTATGTTTTGGTGACTGTTAATTCAATAGTTTGTTATATATCACTTTCTTTTTGTTCAGAAGGTCTGACGGTTTATACAAGATTTCTTCCTTTCATCGTCAGATTCACGAAATAATTTTTGTAATGATATCTGACCTATCATTTTGTTTATTCGATATCACTTCCCTTCTATCCGCTATCACTTGAAGCAATTATTCTTGAATAGAGATAATAGGTCGAAATGAAGCTCTGTTGAAAAGGTTTAAAACAGGATGAAACAGTAAATAGGGGTAGTGATATCGAATTGTTATCTCAAAATCCAAATTTGGCTTGTGAAAGTTATTGATGAAATACTGAGTCACTGTATAATAATAAAGCAATAAAAAAAATACACCCATGCAGGAAATTGAATTGCTTTTCCAACAAAGTGCTGCTCGACCTCTTTTCCCTATTCAAAAATGAAATCTGTTGAGGGTTACAGCTAGAGGGGTAGTGATATCAAACTCATTTGAACACCCTGATTTGTCCTCCCTTCAACAAAATTTTTTTTATCGTTATTTCATTTCAAAGCTCAAAATTCGGGGTGGAAAGTTACGGATGGCCCACCCTGTATGTATATTCATCTACATGTTTTCAAGTGGCACATGGGGTAAATTTTCTCATATTTTCTTTGTACACATTATTATGACAATGGTGTCATCTGTTCAGGTTTAACATATAATTCGAATAATTTCGAATATTTCATTTTAATGCCCACAAAACTCAATACAAACTCAAGCATCCAATTTCAATTTTAACCTGAGAGAAAAGTACATTTCGCCCCAATAAGTCTGAAATTTCCTTGTTCATTCGATGTTCTTTGATCTATACAACTATAGTTCTCCACCCACTTTTGCACATTCCTACTGTCAGTGCCTTCACAATCCTATTGAAATTTTTTCCAACATATTTACATTCGAACAAAGTATAATTCAACGGACATTCCGAAAATAACAAAAGCCGAATGGAGTAGGAATTTGATTTTTTGTGGAGAAATGGAAATTGAACGTTTGAATTGTTTTTCAGTCATGTAGGTATAAAAATGAAATATTCGAAATAATACGCCCATCATGTCAAAAGTTGACAAATGATACAATGTTGTAATCAGAATGATGTGCTCAATTTGAATATGAAAAAAAACCATCCATCGTGCCATTTGTAAATCGAAAAAATAGTTTATTTCCGGTGTGACCCTGAATACTTTTAACATTTTATTGTTTCCTACTGAATATATTTATTTCACACGATAATATTCTTGAATAATACTCAATAATATATATAATACTTGAATAATATTCAAACATGAGCACAGTGCCATGTTTTGTTAATACCTTTAATAACCCTATATTCCTAATGAAACATCATTCCTCTATCTTAGGAATGAAAATTTCGAATTCTCTTAAATCAGATATTCCGTTACAATTATTGATACCTCACAATCAACGCCGTTTTTATCATAAATTTCTCAAGGGTAGGCTTATTTGGTTCGAATTTAATTCACTTGTTTTCATTTTAGACAAAACCGTACTTTTTACATTGGAATTTTTTAGACCTTGTTCTCCATTTTGGACTTGGCATATCGAATGTCTATTCTCAATATATATTCAAAATAGGTATATCTATTTTATGCATTTCTCAATCTGAATGTCATAGACACACACTCGTTTTGAGTATGACCAATCTGGAAATGCAAAAAAGCAATGTTTTCAAACATATCGTAATATTTATACTACGTTATATTCCCATATTATGGGACATTGACCCTTATGAATACAACAATTTTGCAATAGATAGTTGAAATGTCTAGCGATAACTGGAATAACCATTATCTGAAATACGATGATATTAATTTTCACTGGAGCTTTTTGGTTTTTTTTTGGAATGGTATTAGAATCAGAAAAAAAACGAAAAGGGGAATTGAACAAATTGGGGAACAATTGCGTTTCAACCTGATCAACATCAACAAATATCATAATCATGGTGACCGTGATGAAGATAGAAAATTCTCATTCATTATTGTACCAGCAAAAAACAATAATTCATTTTTCGAAGTTTCGGAACAATTGTCAATTCCATAATCTAATTTCAGATTCTCCTCATCGTTCTAACCTCCATTCTGTTTGGAATGTCCATATATGATATGCTCTTTGCTAAACGACCTGGTGGTGATCCAACAGAAGTGTCTATTCCCACCCAGCCCACAACGTATGGTAACCCTGGCTTCAGAGAAAGAAGATCGAATGGTAAGTTATTATCTCAATATGAAAAATAATGAACTTACTTTCCTGATAAAGTGTACCTGTTAATTCTTCTTTATTCACTTACATCTCTTTGAAAATCCGAGTATGCAACTCTCAGAAAGGCGGTTTCAACATTCTGATCGGAAATATTCCATTAAAAGCTTCAAGTTATCTTAGAATCTTCATATTCGTTTCAAACGTTCAGATAAATAAAATTGAATCTATTGAATTGTGATCATGCATTTTCGTGAGAATTCAAAATTCGTATGTGTTGTTGAATACCAGATGCAATGAGAAAATTATACGAATTGCCTAAAGTTTTTCGCAGGTAAATAAAAATGAGAAAAAAATAATGAGAGAAAAATTTGATGTTTGTAGAAAATTCACGACATTAGGAAATGAATAATTATTTTTCGAAAATCGTTTCTGAAATATAACTATTTTCCTCGTCTTAATTTCCATCAATCAGAACCGCTGACATAAAGAATAGTCTCTATAAAAGATTAAAGAAATGATAGAGGCCTAACAAAAAATTATTATTCATCTCTTCAAACAAAACGACGTTTTATAATTACTCAATATTCGTATTTATGATATGTCCATGTTATATCTACTTGATTCTTTTGTATGTCGGCTTGACCGTGCATTCTGAAATACAGATTTCGAATAAGAGTGAAGGAGCCATGAATTTTCGATTTTTCCCAAGTTAATTCTAATCTCAATCTAAGCATTGTATCGCCGTTAAACAATGCGGGAAATGTCATGTTTATCAGGAACTCAAGGTTTTTGAAATCATGTACTCAGACGAATGGCCCTTATAGCTCTGAGGAGCAGGCATTTTTTCGTCTCGCTTGATATTTTCTCCTTGCCTTATGCTTAAATACCACAAAATTTCAGTTAAAGATATTATTCGGATATATAAACTATATTGAAGTGAAGCTTTGATAGTTCTCACCTAAAAGAGCAACAAACATCTTCACATCCTCAGAAACTTTCGCATTTATAATATTAGTAGGAAGTAGGATAGGATAAGATAGTATGATTAGTAGGATAGGATGATATGACTTTTCGCAATTATCTTGGGGATCGAATCAGACGGTATTATTTTGTAGCCCTGAATTTGTTCGGCACTTGAAGAAAATGATAATATTAATAACTGCTTTATTTCTCAAATTACAAGAATGGTCACAATCAAAATTAATATTTCAATACATTGTGAATTGGTACCCTCAAATACAAAACGTATGAACTGAACAATGAGTAAATGAAACTTATTATCACTCAATAACAAAATTTGAAATATTCTCCCATATCGTAGAGCTCACAATTCAGTATTAGTTCACGAAGTTTATGAAATTTTATTGAGTGTAACACTTCAGGTAATGCGTTGGATAATGTCAATACACTAGATGTTTTTCAGTTGATGATAGTGAATGTGTGGGATAGAAATATGGTGTTAAACGTTTCGATTTATTTCAATTTTTGGAGGATCTATGAAATTGTTGGTTTTCGTAAAAAAAATTAAAAAATCCGTCTCTTTTTCATCCGTACCTGAATTCTACAGATTTCTGAGCTTCATTTTTTAAACTCACAAGAGATATTTCGCTTGATATGATTCCTGGAACTCCACCTTCTTTCAACGTGTTTTTTCCCAAAAGATCACAAATGCTCTGAAACTGCTGTGATTTCTGTAAATACATCAGTTACTAGCTGAAAAAATAATTCCTGAACACCAGATACGTATATCATCGGAGAGTTTCGAAGCAAATTTTTATATTCTATTGAATCATTTCATGAAATTAATGTATTATTCATCTGATGAAAGAACAATGAGACTTCCAAATGTTAGATCAATACTCACTCAGAAATATCAATTTCGATATGAAGATCAAGTTCATCCTCTTCATATTCATGTTGCTTCATACTATCTATTCCGCAGTAGCGTTTCCTAAATGTGATATGAATATTATCTCATCTAGACTCATAAAATCAGCAGGCGAAAATTCAAATTAGGTATGTAATTGCAGTTCCTTCCCCAATGAATGTTATCTACATAATCGACAAAGTCTAGATAAAGCTAATTAAGGCAGACAGGAAAATCATTCAGGGGAAGGGTCCCGAAGTTTAGAACATTCCCAGGACACTTAATGAAGAAATAAATCGGATTTCATAATCTTCTCGACTTGTGTCAAAATTTCTGCTACATTTGGAGGAGAGTGTCTCAATAACATTTTCCCAGGAAACAATTGGAAGACTTTTCATGACCTTTTCAGTCCATACGTATATTGCCGTTAATATTATGGTAATAGAATTAGCATTTAAAAAAGTATGAAGAGAACAAAACTGATCTGAATCAGTTAACCATTGATGGAAGGTATTTTGTTATGAACCTAAACCTAACCTAACCTAACCTAACCTAACCTAACCTAACCATTGATGGAAGGTATTTTGTTATAAACCACCCATGATAAGGTCACGAATGTCCTACCGACACGAAAAGTTGATGAAATGAGTTTACATAGAGAATATAATTTTGAAGATCACAAGGCAACTTTTCGATCCAAATCCTAACCTATATTCTAGATGCAGAATAGATATCTCAAAGAAAAAGTGAATTTTATTTTGAAAGAGGTAGAAAAACTAAATCTGAGCACTCGCCCACTTATTGTGGTATCAAATTATTCAATAATTTTCTGGAGAGACTGCGAATTTTTGAAAATAGAGAATACAAGAGAGAAATAAGTGTGTTGTTGCTCTCAAACAGTTATTACAGTGTTGGCAAGTACTTAAGTAGAAGCATAGTTTGAGTTTCTTTATTAAACCTTTTTTTTTCTGACATATTCTGTATTTGGACTCGAGGAATGAATGAATATTATAATTATCATTTATTAATGTGGTCTGCCTGAAGTAGATTTGATGATGAGTTTCTGAAAATGAAGTTGTTTTGCTAAAATCTAGCACTTCAAATAAATGCAGAAAAAAAGTTTCTCTCTATTACATTTCCGGTCTTTTTCTAGGAGGCGGTATTTCTATGACAGATGCTAGTGGAAAACCATACACGGCAGCTTCCAATGGTAGTATGGTCTCTATGAACACCACATCCACCACATTGGGATCAACTAATGGATCTACGGTTGGATCTTCAATAACGCGATCTCCCTTGAGGTCAAGCCTGAAGAAGCCTAAACCTAAACCAGAAGGTGGCTTAGGAATACAGAATCCAGGATTCTCTGGGACATCCCCTACAATGGGGAGAAATGGAAGCATGAAGAAAGTCAGGATACAAACACAAAGTACGGAAGTGTAGTAGTCGCTATTTTATAGACGACTGTGTCGTGGAGTGTACTGTTGGAATTGTATGTGTTCGAATGTTTTTGTTGAAGTTTTTGAATAATATTGAACTCAAATCTGAGAAATATATTTATGAATTCTAAACACTTTTATGCATATCATTATGTACTATTGAATCAAGAATATTGCTGTTCTGAAGGTTGTCTTCATTGGTGCTTGAAAATTGTTCCGTCCATAAGAAATTATAGCATTATTGCTGTTTTATGTTTTTCATATTTATATATTTTATTCGTCACTCCGAGAGTGTCATTTTTATTTATGTTGAAGACTATTGCTGTTATTTGTCATGCTCTTTCTTTTTGAAATTTTGTGTGTAGGGATATTATTTTATTGATTCCATATTTTACATCATTCAATAGAAAGGATGTTTCGTAACCATCTCTTATGTCATGAATTTTTTAGATATGGTTGAATTCTCTGCAGTTTCATTTCATAAATTTTTTTATTGTATATTATTTTTTATTTCCATTCAGAATAATTTTTGCGATGTTGTATATTATATTTCATTTTCATTAGACGAATGAGAAGTTTTTCGAATATTTCTGTTAGGAACTGAATGGATTTCTCTGTACATAAGTGAAGGTCACCACAGAGTTAGTCGCTGATTGAGTTACTTGGGTACTATATGTGAGATATCCAATAAAAAATATGTCATATTCAATATTCAATAGAAGTCTCAATGGTTATTTGTACCTTTTTTGTGATACTTTCAAATACAATGTATCAACATAAATTTCACTTGATTTCATTTATCGAGTTCTCTCCATTGTTTTCAATTTTTTCCTGAGTTAACAAAAGTAAAGTGTATCAGTGAATAGTCTCCAAAAAAATTCCAACTGATTCTGACTGAATTATACTCAACTATTATAGAATGAAAAAATTGTTGCGATGAGATCAATCTATGTCCATGAGTACTTTCCTGAAGAATCCTCTCATGAAACAAGTTATTTATTTCGAATGGGAAAGATAGTATTTTCCCCCCCACTTCATTTGAAGAGTCACAGAATACTACTTGATATGGAAGTGGGCAGTACATACAACTCGGATGGAAAAGAACAATTTGAGCCCTGTACTTTTAAATGGGGATAGATGAAAAATAAATGACAAGTTGTCAAGTAATTAAATAGTTGGGCTGATGATATTTGGTCTGCAGCAGGACAAAGTTGGCTACGAAAATCTCAAGAACAGCTTATCTAAATTTATTGAATTCAATGTATTTCTGAATTCTTCTGAACTTATTTAGGATTTTCCTTTCTAGTCTAGTCTAAAACTGAATCAATTACAATTATTGAATTTTTATGGGTATTAAGAGAAAGACCCTCCAAACCCTTGGAACTCTTCGAACTATTATACGTTTCGTTGCCTATGTTCAGACTCCTTGATCCGAAAAACTTTAACACAAATTATTAAATTCTAGAGAATCGTGGGTTTTTCATTCATCATTTCTTCCCACTGTCGCATTATGTCCTTCCGCTCTAAGTCGTTATCCTGATTCGTCCCTTATGAATTTTAGGTTGTTTATTGAGTCTTTAGTTCCCTATAGAACAGTCTAGCTTGACCTGCTTTGTGTTCATCTTCGAGCTGTTGGATATTTTCTTCTGTATATTGTTTCTTCTTTTTCTTCAACATTTTCCTCACCTGTGTTCTAACTGTTGTTTATACATCCCATAGTGCAATTTTGCTTTTGAAGGTTAACAGCCATGTGGTTGATTGTATAGAAGTCACGTCGCCATCTTCCGAAAACCGTCTATTCAGAGGGCGAGAATCCAGATTTTGACTCTGGATATTATCTGGAGCAATATCAGAGCCTACATTTCTTAATACACCCCTGCTAGATACCATTCTTGACGTAATAAAAACTTCGATGTTGGGGTAATTCGAGAAGAGATTTTCAGTTAGAAAGTTATTTGACCAATCAGGGATGTCAAGTTCGATACTTATTCTTCGTTTTCCTTTTTTGGAGATATTATTGAGACCTTTAGTATTGTTGGAATTGAACTCTTTGCCTAGATTCAGGGGATGAATGTTTCCTATGTTTTCAACAGATATTGATTCGATTATCACAATTAACAGACCAAGATCAGTATGGGAGTATTTTAGAGTAATTTTAGAGGATTTCTGTTGGGTGAGGGATGCACTCTCTCCAACAGAAGATAGCGAAGACAAACTCCTGAGAATTGAAAATTTGGTCTGAGATTCTCCTGGTAATCGATGAGAGGGAACCTTCTTCTTCAGCTTCAGGTTTTGAAGCAAGGTTTTCACTTGACTTTAAAACTTCTTCTTTTTCGTTGAATGCTGACATAGATCTCCTTACAAATAATGTTTTTAATTATCGACAGTAGTTACAGTTTGTGAATTAACTAACATTATTATCAATGCATTTAAACCATTCAGTCTCAGATTCCAGGGCCGCCAGACGTTTCTTATTTTCGAAGTGACGAATTTCACATAATAGATAGTCTTATAATGTGTTTAATATTGAATGCATACTCGCTAGCTTGTCTAGGCGGCCAGTTCACAGGTAGCAGGTAGAAAAGAAACATAAAAATATACTGAATTTTTCTCAAATTCGAAGAACTGATTTTTATATATGTCAAGCAGAATATTATAAGGAATAAATACTTCATATAGAGAGCCGTTATTACTCCCAGACGCTTTGAATTTCAATAAAAAAAATCACAGTTAGAAAGATTATTGCAAAATCGCCAAATTCGGCACTTTTGTTGAATTTGAAGCACTGATTTCCATATATGACACGAAAAATATTATAAAAAATAAATATTTCATATTGCCAGATCGTTTCCTTGAGCCGTAATTCGTTCCAGACACTCTGAATTTCATTGACAAAAAAAACTTTTCCTACATTCGAAGTCGTCAAGGAAATTATTTTTATACCTTCTGGAAATCCAGATCAATCCCAAGAGCCGAACATTCTGCCAGATACAATCAAAATTTTATTAGGTCCCTGCTTCTTCTTCAGGTGCCATCTTCTTTCAGAAGGTTGACTATCAAAATGGCTACTCTCATCCTCGACATCGCAGACCTTAACAACTCAGGTCTCTAGAAACTATTAATTTTTTTGCCTTCGAATTGTATGTTTGAAACATCAAATTATATAAATATCAACATTTTATTATAATTATAACAGAAATAAAAAATATAACTTTTTTCATTAGTCTAGTTCTTACTTTTAATCTTCATTGTCTCTCGTACCTAACGTTTTACAATAATTTTATTGATAAGGTTTCGAAACTATGGGTTCTGTTCAAATTTCTTCAAGTTGTGGCATAGGTTCAGTGCGGTGAGACAAGGATGCAAAACCTTGGATGAAATTGGAAGGGAGTTGTGAGTCTCATTTGTTGTCTCTGCTAGTGACTTTTGTAGTGTATCTTGGCAGTTGGTGTGAGTGTTATGAAAATTGACAGAATAAAGAATTTGTATTTACATGCATTAAAAACTGATAGGATTTGAAGTCAAATTTGACAACCACAAAAGGAAAGATATAACTGAGAGCAATGAAATTATTACAGCACCCTTGATTGTACAGTGATGAACTCATTACGATACTGAAATAAAGAAAATAATGTTAACGTCATTGTTTGCTATCCTTGAGGAAAATTTTCATTAGATTTAATTCAGTGGCGAATAGTGCATTTTTTTTTTCATATTTCCAGTTTTCAGTACCGAAATTTGAAAATCCGTGGTTCAAGTTTATAGTTTTCATTGTGAAATTTAAATTTATTAGCAAATTTTAAACTTCACTGTTGCCAGAGATTTTTCGGCGATGCAGATGAGAAAAAGCCCCATACTGCAAATCTTGATTTTTTTTAATACTTATTTGAATGTGATATAAATTTGAAGTTGAAAAGGTATAGATAGGGGCTTGATTTTCGCGATGTCTTATTTTTTTTAGGATATAACTAAGTATTGATATTCGATCGATACCGAGATTGTGTCGTATCATTTTTATTCACGAAAATATGTGACAGCGATTGAAATTTTTATAGGTCATTTCGGAGGAAATAATACACTATATTCATTTTTTTGTCTCGTCTATGGGTGGAAAAAAACTTTTCCTTTCAGAAGCGAACGCATTTTCCTCATCTCATATCATAAAAAAATATAGATGAGAAATTTAGAAAAGTGTCCCAGTAAGAAAGTGCTTGTAGAAAGTTTTAATCGTTTTCGATTATTTTGAAAAAAAAAAGTTATGGCACATAAATATAAAAAATATCTAAATTTTGTTATATTTTCGAATCACATGAAAATATGATGAAGCGGTTGGCACTAGTGGTGTTTTACGAAATTCGATCCCAAGACTCCTCTTAACGTTTTTACATTTCTAGTACCAGAAACAGCCAAAATCAAGCAATTTGGAAGACCCTGAATTAATGTAGAGTCTTCATTGAAGATCTTAGGCCCAATACGCACCTCCCCGGTTTTTGGTCGGCCGCTTTCATGCCCGTAGTCCAAATCGAACGCTGATTTGTGCCGGCGTGAATGCAAGGTCCCATTCACCAATCAGCGTGCGATTGGGATGACCGGCACGAAACCGACCGACCAGTAACCGGTGTATGTGTATTGGGACTTGACAGCTTTTTCAATATATGGCGAAAAACAGCATGTAAGAAGTTCATCTATTCTAATTTTATCGATCATATCGGTGAGTACAGCCTACGCGGAAAAAAAATTCTCAAACTGAAAGCTGGTATTGCGAAATACAATGTATCAGGAAAAACTTTCTGGTTTGGCATCCCTCTCTATCGAAACAGATTTAACATCCCAGCTGGACTATGATTAAAATCAAGCAGTTGAGTGAGGCTAGAAACCAATAATTTTTAATTGATTGTTACTTCATAATTCGTATGTCTATTGTCTCGGAGGTCCTTGCATATTCCTGAAAACTTTATTTGTTAATTGAAATATCAAAATTTAGTCACGATTCTACGAAGTTATATGAAAAAAAATTGTCTGACGAAGGAGTCTGATTTAGACTCCAAAAAGTTACGCTTCAGAGTTCAAAGTGTTTTATTTTCGTTCATTGTTTAGGCAACAATTTCTTCTTCTAGAGTTTTGACAAATGAGTATTAAATTTTTACGCAGGGGCCTTTTTTCTTTATTAAGAAAATTTTTTCAATTGTTTCTTGTTTCAGAGACTGTTGGGAGAGAAAACCCAAATAAAGTTTTCAAGAGTATTCATAATTCGTCACATATATTTTATTGAATGTTAGACAATTTCGATTGTTTCTTATGAAAACCTCGCAAATTTCATCTCGCCCACATATGATTGAGGTCTTTTTATGCCACTGGCTCGAAATAATGAAGGTACACAGGTCTCCATCCATGATGTTGAAAGTAATCATTTTTGAAAGATCTTGAATGGACTCTCCTGGAGGAAAATAGGGATATCATGGGCGACCGCAGAATTTTTTCTCAGGGCGGCCAAATAATGATTTGATGAAGCGCAGGCGAAATCGGTGTTAGGTTTTGCTCAAAAACAAAAAGGGAATCTAAATCTCAGGGGAGGCCACGACCCCCCTAGCCCCCTCCCCCTGCGGGCGCCCATGAGGGATATTCATACAGGATTTGAATTTAAATATTAAATATTGAATAGATGGAAGAGTAATCGAGTAATCAGATATTTTACCACTCAAAAGTTTACTTCCTTTTGTTTAGTAGCTTCACAACTCAGGATGGGTTTCTGCTGCCTGCACTACCTGCCACCATCTGCTGAGGTCCTGTGGAATGTCCTGCAACTATCAACTTCCATTCCTAAAATTTAGAGGTCCTTCTTCATGTTGTTTACCCATATCAATTGAGGCTTTCCTACCGGATCTTTTCATGGAGGGCTTCCTCCCATACAGAAGTTTCATGTTGTATACAAGGGCGTCGCTGGAAATTTTTTTGGGAAGGGAGGTGAAAAAAATTTAGGAAATAGTATTTTGTCATGATATGTTCCTGAGTAATGTAACCATTACCCCTCGCCGTAGCGACGCCAGTTGCTGTATATCAATTTCTAATGCTTTTTTGGATCGCATATTTATGAAGGTGAAAAATAAGACATCTTTCGTTCTCTGAACGTTAACTGATCATTTCCTCATCGGTTTGTCTACTGAAATATTTCATAACATAATGAAAAAATGTTTATATAGATTAACGATATTAGTCCAAGATCCCAGAGCTCTATGACGTTACTTATTTTCACATGACTGCATTTTATACAGGTTTTGAGAAATATTATTTCTAGAATAGTATTATAAGTGTCAGACACTTTCTATGGGCCAAAACTTTTGTCAGACGCTCTGAAGCTCCGAAAAAAAAAACTCATTTTCACATTCGTGATTTTTAAATATGTTATTGAGGATCCTATCAAATTATATTTCATAAGTTGAAAAAATTTTCTTGACTCAACATCCCCTAAGTACAAAAACTATTCTAGCTGAATAATATTCGTATATTGAATATATTGAAAATATTATGAAATCCTCACATTTCCATTTCAATTGTAGAAGTGAGAGAAACAAGTATTCAAATACGAAACCCCGTTGTGAGTTTGTTTACAATCAAAGACAATGTTTTCACTATTTTGACTTTTTTATGGCCGGTTTTCAAGGTCGTTTTAACGGTAGTTTATCTATTCGATAACTTTGACGGATGGATTAACTGGTGATTTCTGTTTCTGAAGAGCCCTATCATAGTTATTCCATAAACTCAGTTTATTTTAACGGGAAGATTTTATCAGGTTATTTATTCGATAACTAACGTTAATGTTGGATTTCGAACCTCACTTTTGCTGCAAGTTTTGTTTTGGGATTACTCTGATTTGCATGTTTTGGTTTAGAAAAATGTATGTGAACAGAATATACTGTTTTGGAATGATGGAATATATAGGAAGAATCATGATCTAGTTTCAAGTCCCAGCGATCATCAGATGATTCAATGCATCAAGAACAATATTTCTGCAACCAGATTCGTAGATCGAAATGTTATTTACAGTTACAGATGATTAATTTGAAAATTTTAAAACATATTAGATTCATTTTCGCAGAGAAAATGAAACAGAACTTATATCAAGACAAGAAATACAATATAGTTTAAACAAAAGGCATTTGGTGTGTGGAAACTAAGTCAGAAGTTAGATTGTGTAACATGTGGATACATCTTCTGTATCCACGGATAATGAAATTCCTAGTTCGATCAAGGAAAATAACCTTCAAACAACTGTTACCCAGTGTACTAGGTGAGTAATAGCACGAATGTGGACTTTTGAGCCTACTCCAGCTCTGAACAGGAGGTGGTCTGAAGCTTGGATATCGATAAGTTGATTGATATTTGTAAACAAAAAAAATAGAAAAGATCAATGTATTGTTGTGAAATAAAGACATTGATTTCTTCCTAGTTATTTCTTTATCTTCAATATTTTGGTTAGAAATTTTTGTTGTTCGATCTATATTATTTTTATCCAATTTCCTTCAATATCTTTTTTTGAAAAAAAAACTGATCATAAATAACATTGATCCATGGAGGGGGGCCCCCGAATAGAATCTTGCGAGGGGCTTCCGAATTTTGCGCTGGACCACTTTGCAACATACTTCCTAGAACAATGTCAATTAGTGCGTATATTTGTATAATTCACTGACTGAATCAGTGTAGCGCTATTGTATAATTCGTTGGGGAGCCATGTGAAACTTTGATATCGCAAGACTTTCGGCTTTCAAAACTTTTTCAGGTAAGTAAGCTCTTTAATTAAAGGAATCTGTATGTGTGTTATGTGTTAGTGTAATTGATGCAGATGGAGAGAAAACCTCGATACTGAAATGCCTAATAAATTCACGAGTTATGCGTCTAGAAAAAAAAACTCGTTCGGTGTATGATAAGTTGGTTTACCCAATGTTTTTTCACTTATTTTTGTCCAACTTACTACAATGAACTTACTACAATGTTTACTCGAAACACAAAAAAAATTTAAAGAAGAAATCAAACTTTTCATCCAACTCCAAGTTTTTTCCTAGATTTTTTCACATAAGTTTAACATAATTTCCTTTTTCAGGATACTAGAGTATTAGACTTCAAAACCGCGGAATCTTCGTCCTGGATTGGATTGCCCATCCCTCTGTCTTTGTTTTTTTTAGTTTTCTGTTTATTTCTCTTACTTACTTGTTTCTTATTTTCACAAAATTCGAGATTTTATATATTTAATGAATGTTTTCTCAACATGTAACAACTGAATAATCTTAATTGATTGATCGATTTTGATTGTGGTTGCAGACCATAATCTTTCTGTTCAAGCAGAGTCGCCTCAATTCATGTGAATTAAAATATCAGCTTCCTATACACATTATTTTAATAATATTCAATTTCAATTGTTCAAAATTTATATACATCAACACACCCAAATCGAACACGCATAATTCGAAAATAACAGGTAACTCATGAGTCATGAAAATTGCCACGAGTTTGTTTTTTTCCTCTCTCATTCACTTTGTCTGCACACTCGATATTAGTTCTCGCCTCTTATAAACCTGCTGACTGGATTGGGAGTTACTCCTGTCTTCCTGCTTGGAGCCTGAGAACTCCAATGATTCCGAGTCGGGGATGTGCCTAGTCGGGTGCCTAGTATCAGTGTACCTCCGTTTGGTGTACTTTTTCTTTTCTGATAACGAAGTTGTTGCTGTCGCGACGATTTTTGTAGGCATCGCCTCAGTTTTGGCGATCTTTTCGAACTCAGCCGTTTTCGACTTTAGGACAGCGTTTCCAATATTGGATATGCTGGGCGTGTATCTTGGTTCTCTGGGGTCGAAAGCTGGGGAGCTGGTGCTCTTGCATATGTCGCTGGAGATCTGAACAGTCTTCTGTATAAACTCTTTGGTTACGCTGCTTTGTATCCTCTGGATCTCGTGGTTGTCTTTGGAGGAGCAAGCTGTATCAAGCGTTGTCTTCGCGTACTCCCTCATGTTCCTTGAACCACTTTGGTGGCTTCCTAAATCTTGCGTTTCCCTCAAGGAGGTCTGAAGGCTAGACACCTCTTGGTTCCTCACTTCTTGTAATCTCGTTTTCTGCACCTCTTGAATGGGAATGAAAGTGACTTTCTGCAGAGTAGGTGACTCTTTGCTGACGATTCTGTGGGTTTTCGTCCTTGGAACTTGATTGTCGTCCGGTATATAGTTAACAGAGGTATGTGTACTGTCTGGTGAGGTTGGTGGTGATGAAGTCCAAGAGGGAGGTGAACTGAACATTCCGGCGTCTGCTAAGCTGCTTGAGAAACTTGTTGGAGTATTCTGAATAGGACTAGAGTAGTTGACTGGGGAGCCAACAGCTGAATCTGTACTCTGTACCTGAAGTAGAAAATGAAATGAAGTTCTTCGTGACATTCCAAATGAAAATTTATAATAATTTAAATAATATGAATTGAAACACCTTTTCGAAATTTGATCTCTTTCCTACTCGAAGAAAATAAATGAAAATTTTCGAATAGTCCGGATAGTCCTGCTTATTTCAGTGGAAAGAATGAGAATAGAGATCACTCTTCGATAAAGTCAGAGAAATTAATCGTCTGTGTGTTTCCAACATTTGAATCATGCTATTAGTATACGAAATTCTTCAACCTAGATTTTCATTCTCATAATTTCAAGGTTGCATCGCACAAAACAATCAAGCAAAGGATGCAAAATAATCTGAGTAGTTTGACTCATAAATTACTTATGAAAAATTCAAAGTTTTGCTTACCAATGAAATACATCCAGTTATGGGTTGAATAGTTGAACAGACTGAAGAGTCACTGCCGCTGATCGACCTCTGCCTCCTCCTTGGAGGGGCCGTTGGCGTTTGGATTACCCCTATGGTAAGCTGTTGTCTCCCGTTTTCTGCGTCTTCAATGAAAGGAATGTCATCGTCGAAATTGTAGCTCAAACCTGTAAATCAATATGGACATTATCCATTTGAAAAAAGAACAACTGTCAATAATATTTCTATTTTTGAATAGAACAAGCAGATGAATTCAAATTCTAACGTGCATGAATAAGTCACTGCGTAGGCCTTATTCCTAAACCTGCCAAATCCATGCTAAAGCAGGACTGATTATTGGAATTAATTCAGAAACGATGATTGGAGTATCGCGTGAAAGGATAATGAATGTGTGACAAGAAAAATGAAAAAATCCAACTAAGGGAGGAGCAAACGGAGAAAATTCAGAGAAAAATTAGCCACTATAATAACTAGTAGATAGAGTAATGACTAAACGAGAAAGGAATAAAGTTTTCCGGGAAAAATTAAAGGGTAGCGATGGTTTCAATGAAGGCAAAGGGAACAACTCAAATATTATATGCACATTCTCAGAAAATGAACGAGAATAATGGGAATGAGATGGTTGCAAGAATTCTTCAGAAACTGAAAGAAAGAAATCGTTTTGACGGGATCAATAATATAATAGGGAGATGTAATACTTGAATAACTCAATTTGGAATATCGAAAATCTGATCTGACTGACCTTGGTTAGGTTGAGTCTGCACTGGAATAGTCAAACTAGCAGTTATAACTCCCGCATTGTCCATAACAAAGGGAGAAGATTTCCGCCTCTCGGATATCCCTCCGGTTATGTTTTGTATCCTGTGATAGTCAGCGTCTGTATGAGCTGAACTGGAGCTCTCTAGGGATGAACTCCTGTTTTTACCGTACTGATAGTCTTCTTCTCTCTGTCCTCTGAGTTTCGAAATTATGTTGATTGCCGAAGAGAATCCTCCGATACCAGAGTCGTCGCTGCTCCTCTTACGCGATGCAGATTCGTCCCTTTTTCTTCTCTGACTCCTTTCACGAATTTTATCTTTATGCCTGAAAGAACCAAAAGTTCCAACAAAGGCAGCAACAAATGTCGTCAATGAGAAAATTTTTTTGTTAGTGCAGTTGTCGGTACCAAGAACTTGAACATATATATTAGACCACCTGTATACAATGGTAACAAGAAAGAATCCACTAACAATTAAATCTCGATGAAATTGCGGTTCTTACCGTATTCTCATGCTGATGTTGGGACCACCAGTTGCTGCAGCTTCGTGAAGACATTCTTCTCTAGACCACATCCTCTTTTTCTCAGTAGGCGTGTTAGGAAGTTCTTCGGAACTCTGGAGCATCGTCTCTACACACATGTCGGATCCTGGAAGTGTGGGGGACCACGTGGCTGAGTAGCTCTCACTGTCTAATTCTTCTTGGGACCTTTCAAAAAGATATATGTGCTCAATGATCATATTGCATCTCAGGATTTAAGTATAATTGTTGGCAAAATAGACCTTCATTTGGATTAATGTTAAATTTTTTGGAAAAATACTTTTTAGATGAAGGGATAGAATAGAATACTTCTTACTCTTCGGCTCCAGTGGCGATGTCCCGCTTGCTTAAGAGTTCATCTAGAGCCTCAGGATGGCTATCCATCATATGAACGTAGACTTCGTCAAGAAGTTCTGCAGGTACTTTGAACAGATTCTCGTTATGGTCTATAAGTGTTCTTACGACATTTATGATGTCGATGCGGTCTTCTGCTCTATCCGAAGTTTCTTTGGAACTATTTCCTTTTATACAATGAAGAATGTTTGGTGCGAAGACGGTTGCAAGGTTGTTGGAGTCCATTTTGTTTCCTTGAACTATTTCACCTACGAGGAAGATAATTTGAAAATTAATTTTTTTTTTAGAAAAATATTTTGTTATATTTGAATCGGAAATTTCTTTTCGAGGAACAATATTATTTTAGCACAAATCATTTGTCAGTTTGCTCTCGATCAGATGCAGTTCATTTCATGAAAAGACTTCCGTTATTCATATCATAGGTGAAAAATTATGCAGTAACTAAGAAATCGTCTATACGGAAACTCTGAAATATCTGCTGTTGCACCATGCATCAGCATAAATGTGCAGAGTTCCCAGTGAGATTAATTCCCTTGAAAACAATATATCATAACGCCTGAAGAAGAATAACACCATGACAATAATATTATAACAGAGTCAGAAACTGTGCGGAACAATTAAGATTGTTTGCCTCCATTCTACAAGGAAAACATCGAATGAACCTCATTTTCATGCATTTCCAGATTAAATACTTTAGAAAACGGAAAATGCATCTTTCTTAGGAGTAGGGACTCAGTTCAGTATTTCCACCATCAACTTATACTTGAAATTTTATCCACACCTTTGATCGTTTAAAGTACCAATTCATCCAATAGTAGATATAAATATTTTCAATCTTGTAATACAGCTAGTTTATCATATTTCCCAATGTCTTTGTTTTTTAGATACTAACAAATGCTTTCGTCGCCTTTTGAGTACTTCAAACATAAAGACTAAATCACTTACTTTTTCAAATTCCAGGATAAAGATTCACGATTATATTAGAGAAAACTTCACAATTTTCTTTCGACTTGGCAGGCAATAATTAGTGTTATTTTTCTTCAGCTGCTTCGAGAACATAATTTCTCCATTTCGTTATTCGCAAATATTGATGAACAATCGAATACAAAAAGCAAATATTTTCAACACCTCTAGGAATTTTCGTAGGTTATATCAATGACTTGATGAAAATTTGTTCCGATAATAATCATAAAAAAGTGTGGTTATAATTGAAAGGGTCGTTTGGGAATATTGAACCTCATTATGTTGATGCTATCAGAAACACTTATACAATAACATGAAAATGATCACACCGATGTCTTTCATAATTTTCCTGATATATAATATTTTAAGTAATTTTTTTTCACGGTCGAGCTAAGGGTTTTTTCAACTGCGGTTTTTTTTTTCCTTTCCTCATTTAATCATACTGCAGACTAGTATCTTGTATGATTTTCCTGTGTTGCACCAAACTCAGCTAGGTATCTTTTTGTTTCAATTTCAACCAAAAAAGCATTTGAAGATCTACTGTATTTTATTGTGGCATGAACCACTTTTTCTTGCATATTGAAGTTGAGTAATACTTTCTTCAAGAGAATGTTTATAGTCAAATAGTTGATAGATAGATGAAACCGAAGACAATTTTTGTTCGACCACATATTATTTTTTTGAGTATATGCTTGAAAATTCTATTATGAGGAAGATTCAATATCAATGTTCCTTGACCAAAAAATTTTCCCATGACTGATTCTCAAGGCCAAAAGAATCCGGACGAAAGCAGATGAATAAGATGTGAGACATAGTTTTTCTGAGAAGAGTGAAAGAAAACTCACCCAACTCATCCGTAGTATCCGAAGAATGTTGGGCTACCACAGAAAGAAAATTTAGTAAAGCATGCAGGGTATCCCTGTTTGCTGATGGAAGAATTTGAATGAGATGTTGAAGAGCTTCAAATTGTAGCCGTCTGTTTCGTATCCCTGCAAAAACAAAGGAAAATTACATTCAAATACATCAATTTCATGATGAAATTCCTGAACTCACTTTGGGTTTGAACGAAGGCGTGGTAAAGGTCTCTACATAACAAGGGATCGGGTAGTTCCCTCAAGTATTCCTTAAGCAAGGTAGCTACGTCATGCGGACATTGATCTTGGTCCAACGTGGTTTCTCTCCCAGAATCGAAATTTTCCCTCAACTCCCTTATTCTTTTTTTAGAGGTGCTGACCCTAAAGATTCCTAACGTATGCAGTCCGTTTTTCTCAATATGCTTGATACAAGCGGTAAGGATTTGAGGTATGGTGAGTTCTTCATCTTCTGCTAGCATTCTGTCAGGTAGATCCGCAGTGGAACTGCACGATATTTTGTCGAGAAGTCCTGGGACGCTTCCTGCCATTCTTTCCTGGCCCAAAAGACTCTCGCAGGAACTGCCCTGAGGAAAAATGTGAATGTAAACAGCTCTGCTGTTATGAATAAACCCGATTATTAATAAAAAATCCATGAGCCGTAAAATACAAAGTAAAATGCAGGAGATAATGCATGTTATATTTTCTGAAATTCACACACTTTATGCCTCGGTTTCAAACTAATCATGCGTAAAGAGCCTGAATACCCCTTCAGAAGAATTCAGTATAGACGTGAATGCCATATCAACAACACAACAACCGTCTTTATTTCAGATCAAATTTCAGTTATTTATTTATTCATTCATTTATTTATTTATCGGTTGGCAAAGCAACAGCACTGAACAAGTATAAATGATAGTCACCATGAATATAAAACAAAGTGTATCTAACATAAAAATAAAAAATTAAAGACACTCATAAGTAAAAAGGTAGGTGAAGATGTGATCAAAACTTCAAATTGTTTAAGGTATCGTGAATTGGGAGGTCATGCGGGTGGTTTGGATGTTGACGTTTAGCCCATTCCCCCACAGTGGCATCCTCTCGTCTTAGTTCTGGTGGAGCAATGTTAGTGATAGTATGTAGCCAGGGAATGGGTGTAGATTTCAGGGTACCCGTGACGATTCTCATACAGTCGTTCAGGTGAACATCTTTTTTCCGGGTATGGGCACTCCGCTGCCATACACAATACTCAGCCACGGGATATACCAAAGTCAGAGCAGCAGTACGTAAGTACTGCGTCGGCTACGCATGAGGTGCCAGCCAGTTTTCTAATAATATTATTATGAGTCTTCACTTTCTGGCTCGTATTTTCCAGATGTTTTCTATACAAAAAGTCGAATGTTTTGTGTCTAAGTTTGAAGTGGTGTCTTGGCAATCCAGTAGTGAGAGACTAAGTGAATTTTTATAAAGAAAACTTTTGCGGGCCTAAGAACCTCAAAATTTTTGGACTTTTTTCAGTTTTTTTTTGCTCATACCTTATCGAAAGAGCCTGGTACATAAAAAAAGTTGGTTTCTGTTTTGAAATGCATTGAATTCTGCGTCGAATAACATGTAGGACATCCAAATCGGTTCAGCCGTTTAGGAGCAATCGCTCTTCGAGAATCGGTGATTTTTTTTTCATTTTCAGAAAAATCGGCTCTTCGAAGAGTTGTTACTTCAAACTTCAAAATGTTTTTACATTTTCAAGGTTCTAAATATTTTCTGTCTTTGTCTGGTTGACAGGTTACATCTGGGTAGGTTGATGAACCTCTGGAATAGGACTACTTCAATGCGACACATGTACTCTACAGACTGGGAAAAATAGGTGATACCAGGGGCCCCTAGCACAAATCCTACAAGTTAAAAGTGATCCTATTGGGATATTCCCGAAAGAAATCATGACACTTTCTGTTAAGTACGTGCTCCCATCCCAGTACGGGAATTCTCACATCACAAGTATCCATTTACCTCACTTGTAAGGTAGAACATTATCCACACTTGATGAAAATTCCGTATCATAATTATTGTACAAGAGTACCATGCTGCAGAAAACGTTAACATATGTAGAGATTTTTCCTTAATTACCTGTGCCGTACGGGTAATTTTTAGTTGGACTTGTAGCTACAGGTAGATTCCAGACTTGTTACACTTATACGGTTTGTGTTACGGGCCCCCGAACTACAACTTTTCAACCAAAACATATAGAGGAAAAGGAATGACGCATTACATTCGCCTTTGCTAGAGAAACTGATAATGCCATCAACTGCATTCCTGTATCTTATTTTGTTTTCAAGTTATAGGCCAAAATTTATTTTTCGACGATGTCAACATTGGTCATTATATTTGTTTCAGTTTGCGCTAGGATGGTGAAATGAAAAAATTATATCGACACATTTTTCATCGCAATCTAGTAGCATACTATGTTTTTTCCCATTTTTTTTTTGTACTGAGCTATAACATAAAGTTGTGTTTCCTCTTATGGACACAATAATTTTTCATGATTCATAAATTTTTTTTTGGTTTAAAAATATGTTTCTCATTTTACAGGGTGGCCTACGTAAAATTTTACCTTCCAACCAATATTCGGTAATCACCTGACGCCTTTCGACTGCGAGGTCATGGGTCTTTGATCGTACCCCTAGTATATTCGAGGTGGCAGCCCCTTCAAGATTCTCAAATCTCTATTGAGTTCGAGTGATACATTCGCAATTCTATGTATGGATAAACTGAACAATTTCGATTTGGTGTCACAAGATCAACCAGTTGATGCATTTTCTGCAGCCTAAATACAAAATTACCTATTTTTTTTTTTGAAAAAAACACAAGGAAAGCTTATTGTACGCTACTGAATTGCTATGAAAAATGGGTCTGAATTTTCATTTAAACATCCTAGCACACCCAAATCAACCAAATTTCAATTTCGGCTTTAAACTGAAAATCAAATAGAGGAAGTCAGTTGATGGCATTATCAGTTTCTGTAAAAAAGACGACCGTAATGTGCCATTCATTTTCGTTTATCCCATTGGATTAAAAAGTTGTAGTTCAGATATCACCACTTTTGCCCACCCGGTACATGGTGTTTCTGATTTTGTTGTGAGGAATTAATAATGTACGAATACAACGGAAATAATATTTCAGAAAAATGCAAACATTTTCCTATTTCAAATACTTTTCTCTGTCTTACTGTTTATGTATTTATATTATAAATGGTGGTGTTATATGGGTTATTATGGTCTACTATAGGTGAAAGAATTCTGGACGGTACTGTATTCTAAACAAAAAATTAGTAGGTATGTTAGAGCCTCCTCAATCTTTTTTAGAGTTTCTCAGTGTAGTTAAAGAGGAATTTCTGAGATATTCAAGTGAATTCGGAAATTTCCTGAATACTACTATTATAGAGGCAGCATATGCTATCGATTTCCTCGGACATCCATTCTCTGAAACCGATTAACTCCACTGCAATTCCACGCTATCAATTAAATTTTACTGGCATAACATGAAAAACATAAAATCCCCACTGGTAGCTGAACAGCTGAAATATAACGTTGTAGGTACGCCCGGCGCGTCAGTTTCAAAATAGATCGGCTAGTCTAACTTTAGACGGTTGGCAGGCCCGACACCACGCAGTCATTTAATTTCGAGAGCGCGCGAGCAAAGACCATGATGATCTCGTGAAGGTTCAACCTCTGTACCATTTACATTTATGAATCGAACGAAGGTACTTTCGAAATATGGAACATTTTCTTCATATGATTTTATCCATGAGAGAAATTTTTTTTAGGTCTTTCATATCATCTAGATAATCAAATTTCCAGACCCGAAATACAATTTCCTTCAATGTATACCAAAGTTTGACAGTCTCCAAAATATATGTCACTAACCGATCCAAGTTTCGTGAAACGAAGGTGTCCGCATGCACACGTCATTGATAGAAGAATTCTATTCTACGAACGTCGATATCGTTATCGGGAAATATTCATGGGCTGAACGTTCGTTATTGCCTGCTGCAACTTCATTCGGAAGTCTAGGTTCTTTCAGTGAAGTTTAAGTGGAAAATTCCTGCATTTGCTGCATGACTTTTCCATCAGAGAGTTTATGAAGAGCGGCATTGAATCTTGTTCTCCCTTTCCCTACTCATCGGGCCCCCCAGAATATCATTGACATCGAATTCATTCGATTCTTTTATTCTTTGGTGCAGGGAATTAGCAAGTAGAAGCACCCAAGGGGGTTCGGATTCCGCTTGAAATGTGAAGTTCTCCCACTTAAGTTTCACCACCAAATGCTGCGATCTCAAAGCCTGCATTCGAAATCGTTTTTGGTAGGCTCTCAACGACCAGTGATCACAATAGCAGAGATGAACAACCCTATGGTGGATTCCCATTTTCATGCTTTGCAGTTAGATACCCCACACAAATAAGCCGGCTTTGCCATCTCAATATATGGCAACAGTGTGCTCGTAGTGGGAACAGCAATGTCTTTTCTTGTGCACACCATTGGATGTAGACTATGCGACTGTTCAGCGATGATATAATCTAAGTTACCATTGCCGGCTCCGTACCACCTCTAACGCATTATGGACTGTAGTGGCGTATTTCACCTCACGGAGCAATTTCGGTATTTTATAAGCCCTTCTCTATTTCCGCTCTGATGTCTTGATCAATTATCTTCTCATTGCTTTCAACAGGAAGGGGATGAGGCCATCAGCCTCATCAAGGCACTTGCCAACCTTAGATATCATACTCACTCCCACGTACCGCCAACTTTCAGAGACATATCCCAAATGAAAGATCTAAGATCTAACGAAACATAGCTACTAGGACCTGCAGCCCATTCTGAAGGAACACTCATTCCACGAGTACAATAGAGAAAACACTCTGGAACAGACTGGGTGGCCTTTTGTATTTGCTCTGGAGCTAATCTATGATGAGTTGCAATATATTCAGACATTCCAATGGAAATGATTATTACTTCATTCAATATTGTTCATTTGATAGTTAGTTCAGCAATTTGCCATGCATCGAATTAAAACCCAATGGTATATGAAATATTGAGAATCATATGAAAAATGACGATCACTGATAACACGTAATGTTGGCTATGAAACTTTGGTGGGTATAGAAGGCATTTTTAAAAGAAGCCATCAATTTGAAATATCAAATTTGCCTAAATTAAATTTTTTTCTATCTTGAATCGCAAGTATGTATGCAAAAAAAGGCGGTAACCCAAAAAACCTTGTTCCTAAAATGGAGAAGATATCGGAATTTGGTTCACAAAAATTGCATTAAATGTGGTTACATTCTACAACATCTGTTCCGATACCTGGAATGATATTGTTGCTTCTTCAATAGATTTTTTTTTGGATGAAAACTAATGGGATGACTGCTGAAAAAATTATGAATGAGCAAAAACCTTCATCATGTCATACATAATAGTCTTTTTTTATTTCAGTTGGCAAAACAAAATGTTCTTTTATATTAATTTTTTTATAATATGTGATATCTACATTATTGAAGCACACGCAAAATTTTAGGCAGCAACAACAAGGAAACAAATTTTCATTTATGACAACCCTAGGTTGATGTTTCACTGTTAGATGCTCGAACAACTAGTAAACAAACAATTTTTTTAAATTCTCAATACGCATTTGTTTCGAACAACAGATCATTGAGGTTTTTCCGCAGCCTGTTATTAGGAACAAACAAGTTACGAGAAAGTATATGTGATAGTGAAAAACAGTTAAAAATACTTCGATTGTATATTACCTCATCTTTTGCAAGGTAAACTATATTTTATTTACCTTGGCGTTGTGCTAAGTTAAAGGCGTCTGGACGCTCCATTTGCTCTGAGTTATGACTAACTCTGCGATCGACGTCTATTTTTTTAACGCAAATAACATTAGGAACCTAGCCTTGACCAATGACTGTCAACGATGTACGAATTGACAGACTTTCATCAAATAAGGTCAGGGTTACCAATTCAAAGAGTTATTTTCGACATTTTTACTACCTTACGAACACAGAGACACCATTGTTATAATGAGTGACTAAGTTTCTAAAAATCATTCTCGTGTTCCCTGAAACATAACATTCATTGCCATATTGATAACAATCTACAAGTCACATTCATATTGAAGCTAAAAAATAGATATCTGAAGAATCGTCAACATGAATTAAAACTTTTCAGATTGAATACCAAAAATAGAAATTCACAAACTCATTTTCTAGCAGATATTGGTGACTTTGTCTGACATTGCATCAAAATCGTACGATTTTGAAACACACGAATTTTCCGATAAATCTTCTCGAACATCGAACATATTCATCAGAATGTTGCCAACTAAAACACAGGTTGATATGTAAATGGATACTTTCTTGGATGGGGTTATTGCTTAGTCGGTTGCCAGTCAATAACCTCATAAAATCTAGGAGAATCAGGAGATATTCAGATATTCTCACTTTCGAAACTTTGAGGGGAATGTAGAAAAAGTCGTAAAACCTCATTCGAAAATTCGTATGATGTCACCTATCACAACATATTTTTCTGGGATTATTTCAGTGTTGTCTCTCTCCGCAGTCTATGCAACGAAAGACCATAAGTGTTTTTTTTTAATGATAAAAGAAGGGTCAATTCCAGTCTGCAAATTGATGCCTAACAATGAAACGAGAAATGACACTTTGAACTTTAAACTTAGTGACTTTCCGGAGTGTACTTCAGATGAATTATTGTTGAATTTATAAAAATCTTCAGAAACGTGCGGATGGTTTCGTTGTTGGGCAAAAACAATTCTGAAAAGAAAAGGAGAGTTTTTAAATTATTCATGAGAGACCGATAAATTGAAATAAGTTGAAATTCAGAATGACACCTTGAAAAAGGAATAACCTTGTCTGATCTGTGAAAGACAATCACTCTCGAGAAATTTGATATATATCAAGAAAACACTCGAAATATCTAAAACTTTTTCGGGTTCTGTTATTTCATCGATGAATATCTTGTAGACAAACTTTTTTCTAGAACGTAATTGAATGATCTTTTTAATCGAATGTGAAGTAATTTTTACAGTGCATATTCTTAGCTTTTATGAGTTCGTAAAGAAGAGAAACACCAAAATTATCTTATCGTTATTGAATATGAAGAATATGGAAAACAGATTTCGAAGGAAAATAATCATCTGAAAGGGAGAAAGTCAGTATAATTGAAAAAATTTCAGTAATATGATTCAACATCAAAAAACGAAAAATATTTGACTACCTATTCGATTTGATGATTGCAGTTCCAAAAATTGCTATATGTGATATAAAAAAAGAGGAACTAATTGAATGGAAATAGAGGAAGCCTTATGAAACTATGCTCAGAAAACGGAACTTCAGACGCACTGCCCTCAAGGGAAATGAAAGTGAACGTTGAATACAATTTCTTCTTGCACTTTTCATGAAACGAAAAACTTGTGTCACTGAAATATAACCAAAATCGAGCAAAAATAATAAAGTTTTATCTTTCTTCTGATTGAATATCTCATAATTATTATGTCTTATAAATTTTTCAGTCTTTGTTCAAATTTTCGAAAAGGTATTCGTTGAACGCCCTTTTTCCTCATATATTTGAAACCTTTTGAATTAGAAGAGGTTTTTTGAAATTCATTAATTGTATGATAAACCAATATTTAACCAACACCTGAATGGTATTTTCGTATCGCCAATATTTTCCGAATTTTAAAAATTCAATCTTTGGAGAATATTCTGGACACGAAACGCAATACCGTAAACACACGAAAAAGACGCCTGAACGCAGCACTGCGCCGTAGTACGTCATGAGCCAAATTATTAATTAAAAAGATGACGAAAATACTACATCATGTATCAATTTTATGGTCGCCGAGCGTCACAGATTGCCTCCGAATGAATTCGGATATAAAACGCCCGCGTGGTCAAAACCGTGACATTTCAGGCTCTGACTCGATTTTAATTATCTTCTACTTTTCATCCTGCTCGTTTTTGAGCCGACAACATTTCGGAATTGGCCTGACACATTTCGTGATATGATTAGTTGCTGGGACGAGTTCAAAGGGATTGGAAAGATCGAGGTGGTCGTAAACTCGAACCAAACATGGGGAAGGAAACATTTAAATTTTTATCACACGTCACGGCCATGTCCTGCGTAGGGACTCTGTTGATATTTTTTCGGTTTTACTCATTATTCAAGGTCCTTGAGGTCTATATGATTATTCTAATTTTAATGTCTTCACGATTCTGCGAAGTTGTATGAAAAATAGATATCCAACCAAAAATTGCCAAGACAAGGCCGTATTTCTAACATAGTCACAAACTTATCAGATCTCATGTAGAGCCAAGCTGCTAACTATACACTCTTCATCTCCACAAGTCCTTATGTCACAAACTCGATGCCTTGGTCAAAATGAGTGACTTGACCGTTTTTCTTTCGCAACGAGAGCGTAAAGTGAGAAATTAACTTTTCTGGTATACAAAGGTTCTTATAGTTACGAAACGTCCAATTCACTCATTTTTACCAACGGATGGAATGAAATGAGAACATGTGAAGATGAAGAGTGTAGAGACAGAGTAGTGCTCAGATTTTACGTAGGGGTCTTTCTTCTATTATTCAAAACTTTTTCTAATTGTTTCTTGTTTCAGAGACTGGTTTTTATAGTGATCGTTAGTGGCTGACATTTTCTCAGTTTTGGCTCGTTTCACTGATTATTCAAGGTTTTTCAGGTCTACATGATTATTCTACATCCTTCATCTGAATGCTCTGAAAGAATCTAGTATGCTTCTAGGATCCGATGTTGCAATACTTTCCTCTGAGCACTATGGGGCATCCACACGGGGACAATTTACAAGCCATTCCATTAAGCCAGTTTATCAAGACATTCTATGAAAGTGCGTCATTCATTTATACGTAGGACAAGTAAAATTCCAAGGAGACGGGTCAAATTGGCATCATTCATGAAGACAGTTCCTATCAGAATATAACGAAAACGTTTATTTTTGAAGAAAGTGAGCATATTTGTCTGGAGATCGATAGACTCAAATCAGGGCGTTCCTTGCGAAACCTATCCATTTTCACGTTAAGAGAGGAAAAAGATGTTTTCGATGCTTACACGTTTTTTAAAAGAAGATTGATGTACCTAAATGTCCGGAAGGTCTACTTCGGATCAATAAAGATAAATATCGAGATAATTAGAAGTAGAGGATCTTGAGGAGTACAGGCTAAGTAATGTATCCCGAAATGGTGCAAACACTACTTGGACCTTCCACACAAAATTCGAACAATGAAACATTTTGTGTAGGAAATTCTGCATTTTGCTGATCATTTTTCAGTCTCTAGTATATATTTTTTAATAATAGAAGAAGAGCTAATGCTTAAACTCGTGCGACCATTTGTCAGGGGCGAAAACCTTTGTTTCAAAACAATGAAACAGGAAATAACACTTCGAATTGTAGAACGAACATTCAATAATCAACGTTTGAAGGTTTATATCACTCCTTTATCACGGAAATTCGTATTGTAATCACAGTTTTTTTACTTTATCATTCAAAGGTTTAGTTTTTTTAGTATAAATCTTATTATTTTTTTGATTATGAGAACAGTTAAGAAAAAATGAGAAGTAATGGTTTCAAATTCAACATGCGATCAGTTTTCAGTGCACAAACTGATGTGAGATCTAGGGTCGGCTTCACAAAACTTTAATTGTGCGATTAAAAAACCTTATGTGAATTCGAACCAATTGAATCAAGTGATAGTTTTGAAATTTCAACGAATCGCGATGGTTCTAATTAATTTAACGGTACAAACAAAGTTTTGTGAAACCGTCCCCTATACTGACAAAAGCTGTACTTTTGAATGAGAAACAATTGTCCTAAAATTGTGTTGTCCATATTTCCTGTATTCGTATACTTATACAGGAGACAAATTTGTTGAACAAACAAGCAGCGTGCGTTCGCCGTCGAGATCTAATTCGCAGAGGGTCATTCAGTAGTTGCTATTCAATTCGCCTTCCGAACTCGATTCCATATTCTTCCAAAACTTGAATCAATGGAACTTTGGGAAGTATGATTGCAGCAGGGCGGAGTCACAACGTAAGGCGAGAACTTATATAGAGGTTTTGAGCGAATAATTCCACGAGCGTCTTATATCCTTGAGGGATGATTTACTGTGGCTGGCGAGCTATCCCAATTTGTATCAATGTGATTTTCTTATGTCAACTCAACATCTCAAGGACAACATCCTCGTAAAAGTGGAGTTAAATCCAAATCACTTATTAAGGCTGCAATTTGTCCTATGTCATTTATAGAACCACTCAAACCAAGAATGTCTACTATATAATTAAAAAGAATTAAATAGAAATGTGAACCTTTTTTTTTGACATTTCAAATCAGCAAGTTTTCCTGGCGCACCCTGTTGTGTGTCTGAAACACTACATGCTCCTTGGCAGAATAGAATCTATTTGAATCATTCATTCTGTTTTTGGAGATTCCTTTCCACTAACCATGTGATAACACCACATCTTCACAGCCCTTAGTTGAAAAAAATCACTCTTCTTCAGCCAAATGACAAAGGAACAATTGCATTGATGCAAACTGACATATGATCCAGAATCTTGGTACTTCACAGTAAATCTTCTGAACAGAAACGGAACATGCCAATCTTAATAGGAAAAAGGTTCAGTTTCAGCTACCTTTTGCTACCTATATAACAATTCTATCAAATTTAGATCCTGTACACAAGTTTTCTTCTGAAATTTTGCGAGGGTTATAACAGTGGAGCAATCCCAAATATTTTTTTTAAACTTTGCTTTAGGTCAGAAGTATTAATCAGATCCTGCTGAAATTGTGTTGTTATCAAAGGAAACGATGGAAAACGTTAAGGATCTAACTCTTTCGCCAGAGAGCAGATGTGTGCTTTTTCGAATAGTTCCGTCCTTCAATTTCCTCATAAACACAAGGGCAATGGTCACTTAAACACATAATTGCTTATTGCGGGTTCCCTTCAACTTGTGGCCATTTAATGTTCCAGGTATCATGTTTCTGACACACCTGCTACGCACGGTATATTTAACTTCAAACATCCAACGTGATTGTTAATTATCTTATACAGTTCGATCCCGAGGTTACGTCACCCGAATGTTGCACCAACATCTTTGACGTCAATGTTGACCAAGTTGGCACGATCTCTTCGGATATACAAGAGAACCTCAAGGAATATCAGAAGCCAAGAGTGCTTTTATCGTTGGGTCAGATCCGAATAGAAATATCCGCCTGATTTCTTCACATATCCTAAATATAGTGAGCAACGTTTGATCCAATGACCTGAGGTCGCAGAGTTGGATCCAGCAATTTTGTATCAGAATTTCGATGAAAATTTCAGTGGTGCCTGCTAGAAAGAATCATTTGGTTCAAATAATTTGAATGATTCCATTCCAATGATGAATAATCGTCCATGTTGAAGTATCGAAATCAGTCAGGATAATTCAGTGTGAAAAGTGTTATTACTTATTTAGAAATTCTGGAATTTTAATTGAACTATTGAAAAGGATTCTCCCCCTATTGGAGTCTCGTACCGATATTCAAACATCCGAAGGTCCCAAAATTCATCGCACTCCTGACTGAGAATGTTTTGTCATAGACTCATATCATAACAAAGAGAATGTTGACATAAGGTTAAGTACTGATTAATTTTTTATCGAGTCAACGCCAATATCAACATTTTCTCACGAATTTCACATAAGTCTTAGTTTCGTTTATTTTTGTGATGTCGTTGTTCGTTTATTTTTCCACAATGGATAAAGAAACGGTCTACAAGATTTCCTGTCGAGAATACCTGTTTTATACGGGTCAGAAAAACCAAAGGCATATTGTGTTAAACTCATTCTTTTGTCGCAGAATAGCCATGCAATCATTTCACCCTCATTTTGGGACCCCCTGAATCATTCCGATATATGACACTCAGATATGAAGATTTGGTAAAACAAAGAAATACTCACTTCTCTGTGTGTATCGATGAGCGAGCTGAAACTTGCCCTAGAGCCACGCCTGCCAATTCTACCATCTTCTCCGACATCGTTGCCTTTACACCTAGGCGTACCTGCTGCAGCCCTGGATATTCTGTCGTTTTCCACGCACTGTGTCAACGGAATGCCAAAGACCAGACCGCTTGGTGCGTTGCCATCTAAGCCAAAAAACATCTGTTTCGATTATCTGTTTTGAGTTTTCAATTCAATAAAATATGAAAGAAAAAACGTAAATCGTGATTAGTTCGGAATGCGATCCAGGATGCTCAAATGCTGGCCTACATCAGAAATTTTCTCGAAATTAGGCCGAATGCTAGATTTCGCTTCGAATGAATTGTCTCAAAAAATTTCGTACGTGCAATTACTGAATTGTTTCCTTTGAACCTCGCAGAAACCCAAGAAAGGAAAGAAATCAAAAAAGGAGCTAGTGTACCTGATATTGCTGAAAAATTAATTAAATATGCGTCACCACTTCGAGTTCTCGTTATAAGTGACGAAAGATCAGCCCAATATGATCAATAACTTATTACAATCACATTGTGAATACTTGTATCTCAGAGTAATGCCGGTCGTTGAATAAAAATCGATCTTTTTTCTGCCCTGACTCAAAAATCGTTTTGGACGTACTGTCAATGAGGTATCTGATCCCAAGCTACGTGGTCCTCGCGTCAAATGGCCTCTGAAGTCTGTGAAGTCAGGGCTTTACAGAAAAATCTCATTTTCATTAAAAACCAGACGTCTTCAATATGTGAAAATTTGGTGAATGTAGGAGTCCAAGGTAGCAAATCGACTGGTGTTACTCTGAAGTGGCCAAGTTTGTTAGTAACGTTCATACAACACCTGTCGAACACCAAATAGGACTTGCTTTCATAAATAATCACTTCCATAAGTAACTTAATTCGAATAGCCTGGTGACTAGGATTCTGTAGAGTAGATTATTTAGAAAAACGTCTTTCACCTTCTCGCCTTCCGCCACTGTATGTACGATATTTTTTCATTCGTGTTGTCAGTAAGTCAGGTAATTCTCTGTACCAATTCACGACGGTGTCGAAAAATTAGGAGTGAAATAAAAGATGAAGGCTCCCCCAAACCAACGCGAAATAAATGCCGCGAATTCGTAAAAAGAGCGAATAAAACCGTAACATTCGACGAAATATTTCCACATATATCATAGGAATCTTGCAGAGGAATCTCTGATGTTTTTCCTTTTTCCTAACGTTATCAACTGAAAATAAATTTGGTCTGTTTATTGATAGAATTAGTCACAAATTGAATAACTCAATTTTGTTTCATCACTCTTTTGTTAATTAATTGTTTACTCTCTCACAGCATCATAAATTTTCCTCAAATTTGGGTGTGCAATGCTAACCGTCATCATTTCCAAAATTATTGGCAATCAAATTCTAGACCTGTGGCGGTATTCTGCTTTTTCTCTGTAAGCTACGGAACTGTAGCGTATGATTGATTTGTACCTATGTGGCTGACTTACAGATTCGTAAATAATGAAATTCTGGAAGTTTTTATGTAACTGTTGTATTAGAAGTGTCAATTTTGAACTACTTCGTAATGGGATCATAGTATTGAATATATTTCTCAAAAATTGTACCGTAAGCATTGATTATTGCATAGATTTATGTTCAATTCGTTTTAACAAGAAAGAGAAATTTACAACTGAAGTGCGAAAATGAAACACAAAAGTAGTTAGGTAAAGAAAGTTTTTTATATACTGTGACAAAAACAAACCATTCAACATAACCTCACAATATACATTTCGATATGTTTCCTGTAAGCTACAGATAAGGTTAAACCCGGATAGATGCCCCACTTTTCGAAATTGCCTCATATTTCCGAAAATATCGATTTTATCTGAATAATTTTTATGAAAGTAGCTACACTTGTTATTTGAGTTAAAATACTGTGGGTTTTTTCTGACCTAGCATTAGCAGATCTCACAGAATTTTGATTTTTGTGGAACATTATTTCTGGGGATAGATGCCTACAGGTATGGATAGTTGCCCCACTATGAAAATACTGAGAGGGATAGATGCCCCTCATATTATGTGATCCAATAACAAAGCCGAATTCAATGAAATCTCTCATCGTTATGTCTGTTATAATCGTAATATAACTTAAATCAGCCTACTCAATGAAATTTCGAAAGCATTTATTAAACGAAAATATAAATTCTTTATATCATAAAATATCAGGTAGGTATCAACAAACAGGTAAACGAATTTTTCATTGTTGTTATAAAATATTGAGTACCTAATAGGTTTCCACAGAAATAGAAATATGTACTCTTTTTAAAACAAAACCAAACAACGAAGAGGGGATCAGTCAGATAGTGTTTTAAGTTTTCCACATCTTGAGCAGCAGTTCCGAAAAAGTGTACAGGTTCCATGAAGCCAGTTGAGTGATACCTTATACACTGAATCAAGTCGGATTGAGATTTTGTATTTTCATTCATATTTCAGGGGCATAACGCCTTCGTAATGTTCTGTCTCATCGAAAGCTGCTTCGAGTTATTCTGTGGTCCAAGAGCAAACTTTACCTTGTACTCCTTCTTTTCTCTCATACTTTCGCGACATGGTTTTGCAACAAAGAGTTCAGATCGGTACACATACTATAACAGAACACTTAAATATTCAAGAGAATTAATACTTAGACTATAAAAGTATATGGGTTGTATAGAGATATATATGTCCCCTAAGGGCATCTATACCTCGAAAAATCAGGGCAACTATCCTTTTCGGTACGGATAGATGCCCATGCACTTTTTTTGCAAATTAAAAACAAAAAAGCAACTGGTCATACTTAGATGCACATTTTTTGAAGAACCAGTTTATTGATATAATAAAAAATTAGATCGAATTTATAACTACTTCAAAAGTTCTACAACGGCAAATACTAGCCTTTGAAACTTTTACATGTTTCCGAAGTTCGTTGCGGAGATAATCACAAACACTTGGAAAACGCGTCCTCACTGTACCATATTTCGTTACTAACTGAAGTTAAGGGTGACAGTGGATCATTCTTACACTATCAATTATTAGTGGAGAGTTTGGGAAGTTAGGTATTTTGAAAATGGGGCATCTATCCCACTGGGGCATCTATCCGGGTTTTACCCTACATAGAAAGCGTCGAGAATCATAATTTTAGTGTTATCTCATGAAAATTTACAGATTTGCTTACAGATGTAAGCTACAGATCTGTAGCGTACGATTGATCTGTATCTATGTGGCGGACTTACAGATTCGTAAATAATGAAATTCTGGAAGTTTTTCTGTAACTGTCGTATTCGAAGTGTTAATTTTGAACTACTTTGTGATGAGATCAGAGAATAGAATTTAATTCTCTGTAAAATTCGACCGTAAGTATTGCTAATTGCATATATTTATGTTCAATTTGTGTTCGTTTCAACAAGAAAGATAAATTTACAACCGGAGTGCGAAAGTGAAACACAATAGTAGTTGAGTAGAGAAAGTTTTTTCATTCTGTGTTCAAAACAAACCATTCAACTTAACCTCACAATATAACTTTCGATATGTTTCCTCTGTAAGCTACAGATTCATAAAAAGCGTCGAGAATCGTAATTTTCTTGTAATCTCATGAAAAGTTACATATTTGCTTACAGATTAAAACAGAATACCGCCATAATATTAATTCTTATGTTTTTATGATCCTCGTGCGATAAATCGGATATTTTCTCAATTCTTCAATCAATTCTTCTGTTGGCATTTTGGCATTTTCTCATGTGTAAAAACAACAAATTCCGGACGGTACGGATAAAAAAGCAATTTGCAGCGAACTGGTGTGCTGAAGCGGATAAAAACGCTGTAGAACCCAACGAATCTTCGCTCCGGTTTGGGCACTTCCATGAGACGCAGTGTTTAGTTTTTTTTCGTCGCTAATTTAACCGCTGCGAATTTCGCAAGGCGAATATTTCCGCGTTGGTTTGGAGGAGCCTTAAACCAAAAACCTCGTACTTTTCAGCATTCATATGTTATGTCCTTCTTGATATTACTGACAACAAACCACAATACTATTTATTCGCCTGTGCATTCCGAAGGCTGTTTGTCTAACGAACAAACAAACCAGCCTAAGTAATCCGGCTATTTCCCCATATCAAACTTTCTGGACTGCATACTATACAGGCTATCAGTAAATAAATACGAAGGACTTCAGGACATGATTCACCGATTAAAATAATCAGAGGTACTCATATAATTTTTTCTTAAACTTTACTGCTCTTCAAGATACAGTCTTCATTATCAGGGGTTGAAAATTACTACTCCTCGATATTTTTCTACAATAATTCGTAAGGCACCTTTATTATTGTTTCTCATTCAACTAGCGAGACAAAAGTCCCTCGCAAACTTTTGATGAAAAGACAAAGCTCAAAAGCAGTTCATCTGTTCTGTTTGAGTTGGATTCAGTTGTCAAAATTAAGAGAACGTAATCAAGATTATTTCTCTAGTTCAGTATCGTAATGAGTTCATTACAGTACTCAAAGAAGTGCTGCAATGAAACTCATTACAGCATTGTTTTCAGTTATATTTTTCGTTTTCTGGTTGTCAGTACTGACCTCCGATCGAATCAAGTTTCAAATCAAATCAATTCAAATTCCGTGAACAAAAGTCACTAATCTGAATTTTCATTCGAATTTCGACAGCATTTCTCGAAAATTGACTGAAATAGAGAAAATACGGTCTAATACTCGTTGCAGAAGGCAATTCCAACACTCATGCTATCGAAAACTCGCTCCTTCATTGCTCGTTTTCGAACTTCGCATTCGTGTTGGAACAGGAGCTCATTCTGCAACTCGTTTTAGGATATACTATTATCAATAAAAGTACACATTTTGGAATTTTGACTACTCTGAAAAATGTTCAGAAGAGTTTGAAATAGTCAACCCTTAAGAAATTTTTTTACAACTTTTTTTGGATGAAATTCTCAAGTTTTGAAAATACTTGTAGAAAAAAAAATTTTTGAATGAATTGATCATTTCAGTCCTGAAAAAAAAAGAATATCCTAGGGGTTGACTAGTTTACAGGTAACAATTCTGATTGCAACATTGTCATTTTCGACTATGTGAATTAAAAAAAATCAATGATTCCCATGGTTTCTCCCAGTGTCTTCGATTCGATCCATAATGATTTTTCTTCAAATTTTCATTTTCACATTTATTTGATCCTTAGGAAAATTTCAATTCTGTTTTAATCTCATTCTTCTGGTGAGGCATAACTGCTTATTGTCCTGACTTGCTTCAGCCTCCCAGGACACCTATGACTGTAGATAAACTGGATACAAATCAACCTCCTCTTTTCAATATTGTTTGTTGTTTTTATGAAGTTTTTGAAAGAGATCGTGTGATAATGAGGATTTTGATTCTACTGATTAATTTTCACAAAATCCTGTTGCGTCAATGATAAAAGAAAATAAATCTCGTCTCAATTCGTCCCGGTATATTATAATTTCCTATTTTGAATATCAGAAATGCTATTGCATAGGAAAACGAATTTCGTTCAAAATAAGACACTACGTAAATGAGAATGTTTTCGTGAATTCGGTATGTACGAAAATATTTGCAGGATTTTCTACTGCAGATTCCTCAGTACAATATGCTGGATGTCTTATAATGTTCGTAACGCATTCTTTCCGTTCCACCGAAATTGTATGTTCTCAAGCCAAGTCTCCCCACTCTATGGTGGGAATTTTGGCTGAATATCTGCATATCTGTTAACAATACTGTGTGTTTCATGATGAGAATCTGAATGAAATGGGTGTCTTAATGTCCCCAGTTTGGTCATTGGACAGGACTAAAATGAAAATTTCTACCTCAACTATATAAACCAAATTATATCATTTCAATTTCATGAAAGGAATATTCTGTTAGCTCCAAAAACTAGCTAGTTGTTTTTTTTTTTGTCGATAATAAATGTTTGCAATAATCATTGCTTCGTGACAACACTACATCAAAATTTTGATTGATATGAAAATATTATGAAATCGTATATAACCTATTTGTTAAAGTTTCTCTTGTTTCATTTTTCATATTTAACTGTCATATCCTTTCGAAGAAACTCATGCCGAAGAATTATTCGAGTTGGAATTCATTATTTTCGAATTCTTTTTTTCTCAAAGATAGGATATAGTCTTTTTTCATATCTTTTGGAAAATTTGTTGTGTCGCTGTTTGATTATCAGAATACGGAATTTTTCTCATACTAAAGGAAACTCCAATCGATTATCGTCAGTGGCACAGGTACGGGGTGAATTTATCATAAATATAATAAAAGTTTGAGTTTAATCCTAATATTATTTACATACCGCAACATCTAGGTATTCGATAGACGGAAGAACGACCCGATTAGAGTGTGAAAACCAACTCATAATATAACCCATTACTTTTTCCTCATCCTTAAGCTGGATCCAACGAAAATCAGTGAATTAATTATCTTTCTAATTATCCCATTAGACAATACAGTTGTGTTGAAAGTTCAAGCCGAGCATTTCGTACTTGACACGCGGAATTTCCACAAATAGATTCGGTACTCTATTATTATCCTACTTACGCTCATATTTATATAAGAAACACGATGAATTTGATGGGTACACTGAATCCTAGGACGAGGAACTTAAAACTGATTCTCTGGAAGTTTTCGATTTCAACTAGTTAAAGGAAATTTGAAAAAACACGTTCACAATGATCAGCGGAAATCGTGAGAGTAAAGAAATGAATGCGGTTTGAAATCATTTTCGTCATGAAGAACATTCTCACAAATTTTTATGACAGCAACGACATCTTGTCGGAGGTCGTATTTCAATATTTTCCCAATTTATCTCAGAGGCATGGATCAATGCACGCATCTTACTTTAGTCAAAATAAGACACATATAATTTGACCCCCCACACAAATGTGGGTATCTGCAGTCACCTGAAATTCACTCTGAAATTTTTAAATAAAAGGTTGAATACATGCTCAGTGATGATGATACAAAAGTCAATAAAAAACGGTTAAAATTGTGAAAAAGAGGCAATTGAATGCGTATGAGATTTTTCAAGAAATTCTTCAATCCAGATATGATTACGCAAGCGAAAACATTACAAAACAACATAAGCGAAACGGCACAAATGATTATATGTATGTAGATAAAGTCATCTTGAAAGAGTCAAGTTGAGCAATTGCGGGCATTTCAGGAAAATCTCGTTAATGTAGAGGAGTTTATTCGGGCTTTCATTCCTTGTTATTCATATGTTGATTTTTTTTTATGTCGCATAAATTTTTATTGTGTGGATATAATAGGATATCGAGTTCTTCAGGATTAAGGTGAAAGCAATTCTACAAGATTTTTTCAACAAAAGTGGATTTATTAGAATTGTTCCTCTGGATCGCTATTAGATGTTCGTCTATCCTACTTTATATATTTCTGAGCGATCGACCAATGTAGGAATTAGTGTATGCGCATTTCAACTGGAAAACTTACATCTGATCACAAGAATTCACTTATGTAATTCTCTTTCTGAATGGAATATATGTTAGGGGGTGATTGACTTCGAAACGAATGTGTTGAATAGTTTTATGTATGATATTACTAGATTTATCCCAGCTTATTCGCCTTGTTCTATTAGAAATTAGTTCTCATAACGTATCGCATATATTTAGGATGGACATCTTGATAGGATTGACCACGGCCAACAAGCCTCTTGTAATGTCATGATATTCGGTTGTGAAAGCCCTGAACTCTTTTATGTATTTCCGAATTCTTTCAGTTTTCTTGGAATTGTAAGAAATTTTGTCATCCATACTTATATTATTGTTTCATTGTTTGGTTAATCCGGCACTATGCGAAATCAGAATTACAGTGATGTACCTATTAAATGTGTTTCTTCATTTATCGTGAATGTAACAAAATATCTGATTGAATGGTTAATTGTAGCGGCCCACCTCGTTCTCCAGACCTAACACTTGATTTGCATCAATGTGGTACTATGAAGTGAAAGGTTTATGTGAATACTACTCATTCGATGAGTGAGTTTGAGGTTAGGGTAGGGTTGCAATTCATTTGGGAAGCTATTATTAAATTTCTGTTTCGTGTTTTTTGTCGTTATGAAAATTGATAATTTTAAACTGAGTTCAAAACTATCACACAAATTCTAAAATTGTTTTCTTCATTTGATCATGAGAATAGCAATTCCTGACATAGCCTTCTAAAAAAATGAGAATAAGAATCAATTCGACTGAGCAAAACATGACTCTTGTCGTGAAATTCGAATTTTATTCAATAACGGCAAAACCACTCATTTTGAGGCATGAAATGTTTGGCACACTTTAACTAGTTTCTGACATGCAATCGATCAGAATTATTAAAATATATGGTAACCTTTTGAAAAAAATTAGATTTCATAGTTTTATTCAGGCTAACTTTGAAACCCTTTTTCAGACACTTGCATAAAATTTGCACATGAGATATACAAGAAATATTATCATCATATTTCATTTGATTCCACTGTTGCAAAAAACATTTCGAAATGAGGAATTTTGAAGATATGATCACTAATTTGTGCCAATCTTTTCGACAAGAAATTCGAAAATTAGGCCTAAACTCAACGCTGCAAGTAATTGTGCATAACATACACAAAATTAGTGTAGAATTGAACGGAGAATTCGAATGTGTTGAAATATACAGGGTGTTACTTTTGAAATAACGAGGATGGCAATCGTTCACGGTAGAACCGGAAGTAGATTCTGTTTGAAAATATTTTACAATTCAAGGTCATGTACACTAAAACAAAATTCTGAATTCGTGGTACAATTGCTTCCTCGAAAACTTTTGATGAAACTTAAAAAAAAATCGCCCTGTGAATTTTGTGTTCTCAGATCTGAATGGAATAATCTGCAAAAAAATTTTTACAATACGAGGGTTTGAATTATTTGTGTTCTCAAGTTGAATGAAATATAACTATAATACGTGTTATCACAAATTTACCATGCACAATAGTTGGAGTGCTTTCGCATTAATTTTTTTTTCATCCTTCTGCTTTGAGGACTTAACGTAGGTGGTAGAAACAAAAAGAAACTTTTCCTCTTATTCGCGTAGGGAAAACCTCGCAACACATTTAGGTATTGTGACATGTTTTTTCGAGCATTTAGGCCGTCGTCGTAGAATAGTCTACTACTTCTAATCTACGACGACGGCCTGAATGCTCGAAAAAACATGTCACATTGAACGATGGCCGCGAAAGCCTCAACCAATACATTTAGGTGTTGTCTAATAAAATTCGAAACGAATGCAGTCTTCAATCCCCAGTTGCGGGACTGACTGTTTTATATTCGTATATGCATAGTCGAAATATAAAATTGCCTTTTTATTACCGCGGTGACAAAAGGATTGTTGATTGAAAGGACGCATAGAGTATGAGTATACGTTCAGATATAAATTTGATAAAACGTTATTTCTGGAAAACCATATGAATAGTCATCCATTAAATGTTTATTTCCTCAGAAATTAATTCCGAAATGAAAATCTCTGAAGAAAACCTTTCCGTGTCATTTACAAACCTCTAAAACACTTCAGGGTGATTCATTTATAACTACACGAACCACCTTAATATAACCTTTACTATGCATCTATATTGACTATTTTACTTCATCTTCCACTTTCTTTTAATTTTGTAAACCATGTTGAGTTTATAGGTTTGTATACCTCAACTCTTACACAATAAATAATAATAATATTGAGACTCTAGAATAATGAATAAGGTCTCAGGACGAAATCAAAATTATTTCTGAGTTAATGTAAAATTGATGTTAGTCTTATCAATTATTCAAATTGTTTGTCTCTTTCCTTGTGGTATTTCATTCATAGGTTTTTCACAATAATCAATCTATTTAGTCAGGGAGCGTTGATTCAACCAATAAAAATGAAAACAAATCCAAAAAGACACTCATATCTTCACGAGGAAAAATGTAAGAACTAAAAAATATACAATATGACAAAGCTAATCGAATATCTAACTTTTAGGATGAACACTCATACACTCCATAATTTTAGTACAATTCGATCCATAAGCGCAACTTAGGGGCAAAATGGGAATTGAATATTTCAAATTTTCTGTTGGAATTTCATGATTTATTTACAGAAGGGTTCTATGGAAGAATAAGTACTTACATGATTTTACTATTGGACTCACACTGTTTCCAATTTATGCGTAGTTTCCAAGATTGTGTGAGCCAAATCTCGCCCTGTGATATATAATCATTTTTTTAGTGATGTATATCAATGAAGGCCTTTATTGTTATGAATTGCCAACTGATTGCTGCATATTTACACTATTTGCCATCTCGCAAGGTCTCAAATATGCCATGGAGAAAATATCTTGAAAATTCATCATATGCACTAACTCGTTCACAGTGGAAATCCAATCTTGAACGAAATCTCACACTTCATAGCCACATACCCTCAACAACTAAGTATCTACATTCAATCTAGGTTTCATCTCATTGAGGTATTGAAAGGAATGAAAATGCTGACCTGGCTTCGAAAAAAGCTACCTTGAACGGCGAAGAAACGAAAATGTTAATCAATTGCGATCTAAGCAACAGATTGCAAAATGAAATAAGGAAAAAACGGCAAAATCTATGGCGAATTAATAAAACGAAGTGAGCTTTAATTGACTCCACAATACTCTACCTCTCACCCACAATCACCCATAGAAGGGACCTAGTCGACTTCGCGTTGGCCATACTTCAGTAACCCACCAATCATCTACAGCGGAGGAAAGCCAACCAATGTGTAGTGTATGTACCACTGAACTAACATATCTTTATATGGTGTCAATCTCATGAGAGCCAAAGGACCTAATCCATGGTGAGCAATACAATAAAAGGGGCTCTGAGCATCACTACACCAGCCTGTCTCCACACTTGAGCATTTGTTAAATTAATCGATGATTATGTTTCTATAATTAAATTTAATCCAGGTGTTAAGATCTGTCAAGTTTAATCAATGCTAATAACCTAGATGACGAAGCAGAATTATATTATATGGATGCATCAATGAAATATCTATCATATCAAATTCTATTATGACTGCGAAAGTTTGTAGGGTTGTGTTATGTAGAAGAAACAACGTTGACAATTGTGTTTATTTTGCGTTCATCCCATATCCAATTCTCCACATATTGCCAGTTCTCGACATATTGCTCAGATGGTGCCGTTATCATTAATTTAGTTTACTTGAAGCAGAAATAAATTACTTATTACAGAAGAATCCGTTTATTATGACGCCGGCTATACTGACCAATCGCTTATAATGACGCAGATGCAGTGTTAAGTTTGGTTTCATTCAAAACTCCCTTCAATAGGGACCGAATTTAATGACTTCGCTTATAATGACATATCGGTTACAATGACATGATTTCAGATGCAATAACATGATTTTTCGAAAAATTTTCCGGTTAGTGACCGCTCGATCGTTTTCTCAAGCCACCCTACCCTTTTTAATACGATTAGGTTTGATACTATATGAGACATACGCTTGCTGACATGCTTTTTGGTATAATCCAGATCCTTGAAAAGATTATTGGTGTTTTGTGGACAAAATGACATCCATTGAAGCCATGACTAAGTTGTACAATGGTGTAAGAAGCTATTAATTCAAGTCGAAAAAAAGAACAAACGCAAACTATAATTTCAGATTATTTTTCTAAAAAATGAAAAAGTTCTATATATTCAGTTTTTTGTGAGAGAAACTATTTTTTATTTTTTAATACATATAGCAAAATCTGAATTCGTCGTTCTTTTGTTGAACTGAATGCAAGAAAAATACCATCAATTTTGCCGAAATCCTGCTTTATGTGATTTCCCGTTATTATGACGTATTTTTAATTTCCCCTCGATGTCATTCTAAGCAGATTCTACTGTATTTGGATTTCAATCGTATCAGAATTTTTTGTTCATTTGATTAGAAGTTTCAGTTATATAGTTATAGAATTTACATCTATAAAGTGTTAAGGTGAGTCACTGGATTGGACCTCATAGACGATTGCATCGAGTACAAGGGTTTATAAAAATTTTCGTGTTTCAAAATTGAGTTGGAATTATATCTAAAAATCAGTATAACAATCGTTATATCAGATTTGGCAGACGAAGTTGCGAGGGCCAGCTATAGTAATAGAAATAAATAAAATATTATGGCTACCCAAATTTCTTTGATCTATTTCATATCTTAATGTATTCAATGAAAATCGTAGCTCGTGAATGAAAAATTTCAATGCTATTCAGATTTGTTTAGTAGTTTGTCTAGCTTCTCAATTCAGAGGTTAGGGCACTTTCGTGGATCTATCGACTGTCAAAAAACTCTATCTGGATAACGAATATCTTTTTCATTAGAAGAATCCAAACTGATGATATAAATCCTCACTGTTACTTTTCAAATATTTCCTCATAGTTTTTTCATTGACCTTGAGGCGACAAAAATTGTAGGAGTTCAATTTTTTTTTACTTCATATTGAAGGTCACTCAGTATAGTTTTAAATTCCTTATCAGTCTAAATAACTGATTTATATATGAGGTGATTTTGTTTATGATTACAGACAATATCAAAAATATTAAGTCCGGTCCAGGAAATAAAGAATCTGTTACCTTAGCTGTGAGAGGGTTAGTATATTCACCTTGTGGATGAAGTTACTAGTTGAGAAAATAAATTTTGTCTTTATCAAGTTGATGAAAGCACACTTACAATTTGCAATGCTTTCTTACCTTTATCTGCGTCCTTCCGACTGGAGTCGAAGATTGAGGTAGTTAAAGCTTTTCTTTTCAATAAATGTGGTCTTCGTTTTTTAGGAGCTGTCGTCGCATTTGTTTCTATAAAGAAGGAAAAAGTTTGAACTTCGATAATGAAATCTTTGATATCCAAACGCATACACCACTTAATTGAAGAATCTATATTCTTAACATAATATTTGAACGAAAAAAAAAATCAGAGCTCATAACTTATAAAAAAAGAAAAATTTTTAAGAGTATCTTTAGTATTGATCTGGTATCCTCACCTGCTGGAATTTTTATGTTGACTCCTAGATTCAAGGCCTGTAGTTTCGCGATGGCCACCTTCTGTAAAACCTTTCTTTCGATTTCTGAAAGTTGCAACAGAGAAGAATCGCTCAGTATAACTTGCCTTCCAGAAACGCTGTTCCATACGCAGCTGCCCTAGAAAAAATCCATGATTAAATGGGGAAATGAAAGTTGATAACGTGTTGCTGGCATTTAATCGACGATATTATTTTTCTCTGATAAAATCACCTCCCAGTAATGAAAACTTCAGACCTTCAAGAATAATAAGATGTACAGGGTGGGCAAAATTGGTGATACATGAACTACAACTTTTTAACCGAACGAGATAGAGAAAAATGAATGGCACGTTACGGTGGTCTCTTTAAGAGAAACTGATAATGTCATCAACTGCATTCCTCTATCTTCTTTTGTTTTCGAGTTATAGGCCAAAATTGAAATTTGGGCGATTTCAACTTTTGTCATTATCTCCGTTCCTGTTTGTGCTAGGATGTTGAAATAAAAACAGTATTCAGGCACTTTTTTCATAGCAATCCAGTAACGTACTTTGTATTTTCCCAAGAGGTTTCCTTGCTGAGCTATAACATGAAGTTGTGTTTTTTCTCATGAAAACAATAGTTTCAAATGGCTTAGAAAGAATCACCATTTCTTTCCCGTTTCAGAAATTCATTCATTGAGTATTGAGTAGGCTTAATCACAGAATAATATGTCTCTACGCATGGTGTCATTATCATTTTGCCATTGAATACTTAATTAAATTCTCCGTTTTTCGATCTCTGTTCAGAATAATTGCAAATTACTTGAATTTGAAGTCATTATTGCCGGCAATAAGGAAATGTTCGAAAACTACGAGAAATATGATATGTTGAAATTTTTTATTTTAGCGGCAATAATGACTTCGTATTGGCAGTTGTTCTGAACAGAGATCAAACCACAGAGAATTTAATCAAGTATTCAATCATAAAATAATTATGACACCAAGTGTAGAGACATATTATTCTGTGATTAAACCTAATTAAAACTCAATAATTCAAATTTCACATACAAACTATATTTGTCATGATATCTGAATGAATCTGAGGGCGATCTATGATGTATGATATATTTCTGAAACGGGAAAAAATGGCGATTCTTCCTAAGCCGTTTGAAACTATTGTTTCCATAAGAAAAGATACAACTTTATGTTATAGTTCAACAAGGAAACCTCTTGGGAAAAACCAAAGTACGCTACTGGATTGCTATGAAAAAAGTGAATGTATAATGTTTTTATTTCAACATCCTAGCACAAACAGGAAGGGAGATAATGACCAAAGTTGAAATCGCCCAAATTTCAATTTTGGCCTATAACTCGAAAACAAAAGAAGATAGAGAAATGCAGTTGATGGCATTATCAGTTTCTCTAAAAAATACCACCGTAACGGGCCATTCATTTTTCTCTATCTCGTTGGGTCAAAAAGTTGTAGTTCATGTATCACCAATTTTGCCCAGTGGTTCTCAACTTCGCTGTCCCTGAGGATATTTCTGCAATGGTTGGAGATACTGATGAAATTTTTTTATGTCAAATTCAGAGGTGCTTCCAGTTTTTTTGATACATACATACCTTTGGAAATTACAAGGTTATTTTGAAATTATTTCGTTTTCTAGAATTTTGTGTACCTCAATAACCTTTTTTGATATTTTCACAACGAAAACTGTCTTTCGTAGATATTTTTAAGTAGATTGATTGACCTACTCCAAATATTTATCTGGGTTATCGTTCTCGAGTTATAAATCAAACACATCATTTTGTATTTTATTTAATCATTGAATTGCATATTTTTTCTGATCGAAACAATATGTGATACTGAAAATAAATTTCAAACTCAAAATCCGAATTTCATACGATAAATTTCATTTCAACTACAGGAAATGAACGAAAACAATCACAGGAATAATGATTGTTAAAATTAACAACAGATAAACAAAGAAATTTTTCGAAATTTGGTGCGTTATATTCTGAACATTATTAAAACTTTGCTTTTGAATGATTTGGAAAAACGCTTTTGCTATACCCTGCCGTAATTTAATCATCGTGTTAGATATAGTTTTTCTGGTATTTTTCAATTTTTGAGAATTATCACAGAAAAAGATTAAAACTCAGAAAACGGTGTGGAAAACCGTTCTATCCTTCATAACTTTATATCTCGGCCAAAATACTTCTTCAAAAACTCTTGCAAATTAACAGAATTTTAAACAGATGTTCCAATTCTGCTGAAAACATACTGTGTCTTGGTTGAAATTCGATACAAGATTCATTCTTATGTCTTCTGAATATTTTTGAGCCTCCAGTCCCCCTTTGATTACGGAGAATACTAGTTTAACAGGGTTGAAAAGACTATTGATAATTGATCAACTCTTTATAACTCTGTCGACGTCTCTCGGATATATTTCCACTTCCTCAGGGCTAAAAATCACATTCAATAAATATACAAAATCATGATAAAAAACTACAAATGGGCATTGACGATTGAAACACTTTTTATAACTATATCCTATCAACCCTGTTAAACTAGTTCAATTATTCACAAGAAAGATGTGAAATGTCTTACTCTTATATAGAAAATACAGATATCAAACTCCAAACAGAACAAAAAGCAATTTAAGTATTTAAATTTAATTATGAGAATTATTTCTAGATGACCAGTGATCTATGCTATTTCAGTCCCAAAAAAAAAATGCAATTCAATAGTGAAATGAACTGTAGAATGTCCCATTGAAATACAAGTAACTATAATTTTGAGTTATCACTCAGAATCAATAACAAGAAAAAATTTTAAGTATGAATTCTACGTAAAAATCTGAAACACAGTTTTCATCTTGAAAATGTTATAATGAGGTTTTCGAGATATTCAATATCCCCGAAAACTAAATAGGTTAAGAATTAAACTGTAACTCACAAGTTTGACACATATCACAAAACTGAAAACACCTTTGAATTTGTGATGAAAAAGTTGCTCATAAGTTTCAAACTCGAACTGGAACTGTGTCCCAAATTGGTTGAGAATGCACTATATCTCAGTTATTATTGACATACGATACCCTTTGTCACTTTTCAACATTTTTCAGATTATCCGGGAATTACAGACACAAAACAATGATAATTATGATAATTTAACATTTTTCATACTTTGTCAATTCATCTTAATATGAATTCTAGGTAAATACTTTCATATCATAAGCGATTTCGAATGAAATTATCATTACGAAGAGCCTGAACTCACTCAAATCAAAAAAGGTACCTGTGTTTCATGATTTCATGATCCTCTTTTATCAGAAAATTTAAGGACACAAAATGACCTAAATCAATTTTTTTTCTATTGTCATCTCCAGGTCGAGGACACCCTAACAGAAACAAAAAAGTTTCTCCATCGTGTATCTCCACAGATGTTCGATAATTCTCCCAAAAATGAATATTGAGACACACGACTTCTAGAATAAAGTATGAATTGAAGAAAACTGTTGATAACACCTGATGACCTTGAACGTTTGTCTAGTAAGTTTATCTTACTAATAGATCATGAATAAGATTATGAAAGTGATGGTGTTCATTTGATATCAGCTACTGGGGGGTGTTCTGAATGCGATACTTTTGTTTCAGAACAATCAGTCTCAAGAAGAAAAAAATCAGAAATTTCCAAATGTTCTAATGTTCTTCTGTGTGTGTTAATATGTGTCAGAAAATATTGCCTGAAAAGTAATACAGTTACAGAGCAAAGAAAGAAACGTAACTGATTCATTTCTGTGAAAAAAAAATCCATCATATACATAAATATATAAGGATAATGTACTGAAAAATATTCCAAATATTACAGCATGTTCCGACTTAACTTTTATTCTGCTATTTGTAGCAGAGAAGGGAAAATAAAAATTTTAATCACACTATGCAGCTGAATATGTTTTAATACTAGAAATGAACTATGAACACTGTATCTGACTAACACTAAGAAACGTAAGGGGTGAATCTCTGATCAAAATCAAGGGGGTTATTTGGTATAACATTTTTTGAGCAAGCCTTTTCCCAGAAAAGTTTCCTTCCTCACTCCGGGAAGAAAGGAAGTTGTTTCAGTTTTTTACTTTTCTTTTACCTTCATTCGAGCTGAAGACTCAAAACTTAGTATATATTATTTCTCAATAAGACTGCAAATTTAAGACCTCCAATAGTCAATCAAGATATATTCTCATAGATTGATTTTTGCGGTAAATTCCTAATTTTTCGAGAAAACGCTCTGAGTAAAAAAATTTACCAAGAAAATTTGGCTCTTTACACATATTTTCTGAAAGGAAAACTTAAATCCGGAAAAAAAAAATGAGAAAAAAGAATCTGAGAGGTTCCTGGCTGAACGTAACCACAACGACCCCTGTTCAGAATAATAATAATAATTATAATCTGAGAGGTGAAGTATTCCAAACTGTATCAGCATGCTTCGAGAATAAAAAAATATGTAGTTTTATCGACAAAAATTATTTACCAAGTTTCGTGTCTTTATTTTGATATACCGGAAAAATGAATAGGAATTTTGTTCTTGATTTCTGGAGGAGTGTTATTTTGCTAGGTCTAGGTTTTTCAAAATAATCTATCCCAAGCAGCTATCTTTATTCTTAACAAAAGAGTCATACCTTTCATTTTTTCGATATTATTCAGATACACCATGCAAAATAAATATTCATTTCAAGATACACATGTGGTTGCTTATGCTCTATCTCAGAAAACTCACTATTTTCTATACTGACGTTATACAAAAAATTCTTAGTTAGGTGACGCTGCATTCGTAGCAATAAAAAACAAACTTTAATAATACCATCTAGTTTGAGCCGATCAAAGCAAATTCAAGATCTGTTAGCATCCCTCGGTATGAAGCCTTGCCCATTCGGACCTTATGAAAAGACTATAATACAAGGAAGTTTTGTGAAACCCACTTTGAATCATCACACTATTGATTTAAAAAATAGTACCTATCTGTCAAACAGAATGATTTGCTCTTTCTAGCAAAAATATTTCAGTATATTCATCCCAGATATCGACTGAACGTAATGGGAGGTCTATGAATTTTTAAAAATTTTTTGGGGTTGTCCCGAGATAATAGTTATCTCCGAGTCTCTGAAACCAAAATCGATAAGAATTTTTTTTAAATAATGGTTGTGTACTAATTAGCTAGAGAATAATTCCTTTTGGAAAACTGTGTCTTTCGTGTTGCCTATAATGTTTCCAAAAAAACAAGAAATGACAAATGACACTGTCGTGCTCTGCAAAATTTTTCAAACTTTTTTCGTTTCAGAGACAGGTTGATAAATACTGAAGAATTTATGAAAAATAGAACTTATACTTGAAACTATGCTTTTCTGCATTGACGTTGATCATTCATTTCACGAAAATGCTCTCATACATAGTATGGAAAATGAATTCATGTCGAAATGAGAAATGAAAATGATGAGAATTTGGCGCAAGTTCAAAGGATATATAATTTAGTGCAATATAGTTTTATCGATGGATGCAAAAAAAGTATTATTGAAAATTACATTTCCCTTGCATCATTTAAATCTAAAACAGATTGTCCATAGACGAAATGTCGGTATTACCATGACATTGGCGTATATGATACAATATAAGTTGAATGTAGATCGAAATAATTTACTTTTTTGAACGACATGTTGAATGTGGTTATTAATTCTTAGAATCTCAACTTGGCAAACTCCTTCAACTAGACTTTTCAGTTGGAGATCATTATGGATTACTATCAACACTTGACGCCACACTCAATTGTCTGATATTTCGAATTGTAGATCGTTTTGAGTGAGAAATTCAATACTTGGCTCATCGGGAATTCAAAGAAGACAGAACAGCTTTTTCACTGAGATATTCATTTTTCAAAAGAGAATGGGAGTATTATCCAATTTTATTATAAATGCCATTAATAACTTGCTGAAACTTTACTGTTAAAAAGCCTCTTAAATTGAAAACTATGTTGGGTCGGAAGGAAAATTTTTTAAGCAATATATTATTGTGAAAAAAACTAACGAACGTTTGTACTGGCATAGTAAAACATTCAACATTTTCACCTGCTAGAGGCATTTATTACATTAATTCGAATGGAAAGGTATTTCTGTTGGCATGGGTTTGAGGCGTGTTTTGGCGAATCCTCTCTGGTCTTTATTAAAATATTTTGTTTCGCGATCGCGAAAATGGTGGCGCTCTAGAAAATATTATCATTCAGAAGAAATTGCCTGGAATGTTATGCTCCCATCATTTTTTTTATTTAAAAATCCATGTGGAATCTTTCGACGGCATCAATTCTTAAATAGTTTTCTTCAAGTGCAGATTGCTCTGATATCTTTTCGGGAAATTAAAAGCGGAGCAAAAAGTGGCGAGATTCTGAATGGACGAATAAGCCTTCAGTAAGAGTATTTTACGGTTTTTGATCTAGTTCATTGAGTTTTCATTGAATTTAATGAAATATTTTCATAAGTATTGTTTAGTGATTGCCGCATTGAGAAATATTGATGGACAGAACTGTTTTCTCCCTAGAATATTTGACAGTTAACAAATAAATCCGAAGTAAAAGGCCAACATATGATGAAAAAATGTTTCCATGAGAACTGTGAAAAACTGAAATATTCTGAAGCAATTTTGTTTCATAATATGCTGCATAATGAACGGATTCGACACAGAATTGAGGAAATACATTTTCAGCATAGTGTATCACTGAAGGATTGAAAATATTCTCTAGAAAAACTTCCGGTATGAATGTCCGAAGATCAAGACAGGGTAGACCACGGGTAACAACTGCCATTCAAGAACATTACTTGAGAGTTTCTTCGTTGAAACAACGGTTTGCAACTGCTCGCCTTCTTCAAAATCAGCTTGAGCAAACTCATGGAGTGCAAATTAGCGCTCAGACAATAAGAAATAGCCTCAGAGACTATGATTTGAAGACTCGCGTCGCGGCAAGGACCCAGCTCTTACTCCAGCCCTTCGAAAGGTGCGTTTGGATTTTGCGAGAGAGCATATCCATTGAAAAGATTTTGAAAGAGATCTCTTCACAGATGAGTCTAGATTCTGCCTTTACTATTGTGATTGACGTTCCCTTGGATACAGACGTCCACATGAAAGATATGCTCAGTGCAATTTCCTGAATGGAACTGGTTTCGGAGGAAGATCGATTATGGTATGGAGTGGAATATCTTTGACTGCTCGCACAGACCTAGTGGTCGTTGATGATGGAGTTATGAATGCTGATAAGTATATGAAGAACATTTTTGAAGAGCATGTAGTGCCATTTTCTCCGAAAATTCTGAAAACAATGCGTTTCTGGTATTCATTTTATTGGCTAAGTAGATACACTAGTAGTATATACAGGGTGAGCCTTTGACTTGTACATATATTCAAACCGTAGATTCCTGAGGTAAAAAAAAACACTTTTGTCATCTTCCATTTTTCGATCCGTCTTCGATGAGAAGATACAGGCTGTCGAAAATCCATAAAAAAATGTAATTTTCATTTATATTTCGCAAACGAATCGGTCGAATGAAGTGATTTTCGGAATATGGTGTATCGTAAACGTGATTGATCTATCCTCGACACAAAATTCCACTAACATCCTCCAGTTTCTCAATTATGACCATAACATTCCATAAATTCACCTGAAATTCGAAGAGTCTAATTGTCAATAGTAAATTCAATGTGATGAGATGAATATTCAATTATTTTGAAAAATAAAAGTATTCTTGATATTTTCTTGTAAAACCCGCCGTTTATGTGTAATTCCATATTGAATGAAAAATATTTTCTGAGAAATTCTGAGTACTTTGGCTGAATGTCTCTCTGTCAAAAATATGCACAGAATTAAATTTTTGTGTTCTGGAAGGACAGTTATGAATGAAAAAGGAAGCAGACTTTGGAAATTGAGTTGTTTTAATGAGCTCACCTCTACTTCTTCGATACCAATAATTTCCAATTTGAATTGTTTGTCGATCACTCTATGCGAAACAACGATCAACATAGAAGAGTCGCGATAAATCTGCTTTGTCAAAGTTGAAATTTTTTCCTTTTCATTAAATTATGAAGTATATTAGACATTATGATGAATATCTTCTGAAATTTTAAGTCAATATTTAAATAACAGAGTATTCACAACAGTGTTATAATTGAAAAAACACAATGACATTGTTTAATAATAGGTCTTTGATCTATGGTTACGGAGGTTGGAGAACCTCAGAAAATTTCATAAACCACGATAAAAAATGATTACACACTGAAGATTTAGGTGATAGCAAGCTGAATACTTCATTATGAATAATGAAAAAGAATTCAAACATTTGCCGCTAACGAAATTCTGTATGACTTTTCTTTATAGGTACATTTTATACATTCGGTAATTATTCAGAACTAACGAAATCGTATTTCATCTTTCGTCGAATAGGATTGACAAAGCAAGTTGATACTTGTTTTTATTGTACAGGTGGTTATTACTGTCAAGTTATATATAGATATATTATATCTATGACTATGATATCCAGGAGTGGCATAGCTCATTATGAATGTTTAAAATGGCTATATTTTTTTCTAGGCCGAATTGGAAAAAATTGTTTCTTTTGACCTCAGGAATCTACGGTTAAAATATATGTACAAGTTAAAGACTCACCCTGTATATACCTATATTTTTTGCTCGGCCTCTGATTTGAAACTCACGAGACACTTCTAAACATATCAATTCTGAATAATACATATTGCATGTATTACAATGAAATTTCTCAGTCGCTTTCATTTTATTCGACACAAAAATTATTATCTATAATCTTCTGGAATATCAATATTATATTATATATTTTCTGGAATAAAATATTTATCAACTGAATTCGAAAGGGAAAGAAATAAGATGTGAAAAAGTGTTAATCTGTCTGCGCTTCTGGGTAGGAAAATGTTGCAAAGTACATATTACATAGATGAACGTTAAGATCTGATAGTTTCAGTAACAATCCTGATAGATGAGATTCGCTATGCATCACTTTTATTTCGAACTGAGCTGTAATAGTAATCAGTAGGAAAAACCAACACGATGGCTGTCGTACGAAGTATTGTACCTGCACCACAGAAGTGCAAGGTAGTTTCTGGGGTATAGTATCCCTATTTTTACGATCTTCATTAGTACGATCATTTTTATATAGGAGGTTAGATACACACTGAATATAAGGAATGCATTTTCTTCTATTCTTCAAAAGATTGCTGATTAAAACTATTTGTACATTTTATTTTTAAGCTGGCCTGATGATGGCACCAGAGCTGAAATCGAAAGGCAAGAAATAATAAATTTTTAATATTCAATGTTTGTTCATCCTCTCATCTCATGGTGTCGCTCATATTCAACCTCGGAAGTTGATCCAAAAAGGCTTCAAAATTTTCAAAGGTATTCAGTATGATTCCTAGATATTGAGAATTGGAAATATGTTTCAGAAAATTTTCCTCTTTTTTGTCATATTTTCCAATGAAATAATCGAACTCACCTGTGGCATCCAGTTGCAGTGCGGGTGCGCGACCCTGCTCTGACTCTTGGACCTCGTCCTAAAGATCTTCTTCGCCACCAGCCGGCTCCCGTGGTGCATCACACTGGAAGAAGACTTCGACTTCTGCATCGCGCTGGCACCAGTCGGCACTGCAGTAGAAGATTTCTCATGTTTATCGTGATTTTTACTTGGCAAAAAATGACTAAGAAATGAATGGTGACTTTTCGCGTGAGGTGGCGAAGTGGTGGGTGACTTGTCGTCACCAACAGAACTCCGTGAGCTCGAAACGAAACCGTCGTCTGATATTTCGCGAAATTTGAGATCGCGGTAGGTTAAAATCCAGTCTTCGTTGGTTTGACACCCTTTACTAAGGCCATCATCATCACCAGGTTTTGTTATTTCACCTTTAGCCTTGATATTCCGCAATGTTCTATCGTAGTTCACTCTCTTGAATCTATCGGCTTTATCTGAATCAACACTTTTTTTTCTTGCCATACGCAAATATCTCTTTATTGTGTCACTCACAGATTGAGATATGTCATCAGTGTCCAAGCTGCTTCTTCTTCTAGCTGTACTCCTTGGTGACAGAGTCTTCTCCTCCTCTCTCCGCGCTGCCAATTCCTTCTTATATTCTTCCTCACATTGGTTCAGTATGATTTCAGGTATAGGCAGAGTTTGAATGCCCACTTCGTTATATATTATTTCTGGTGTATCTTGCACAATCTCTATGACAGGTGGTGGCTGTGTTACTCCTATCCTTCTTTCTCTTTCTTTCTCTCTACTGTTCTCGATATGTCTTAAATTTGAGCTGGAGTAAGATCGATCTCGATCACTGAGCTGAGTTGAAGATGAGTAAGGTGAACCACCAGTTCGACCTCTGAAACCTTTGGTCTTCCTCAATTCAAAGTAAAGTTTCTCAAGGGCTTTTCTATTGGTCAAAAGGTCGGATATGACCTTATCTCTATTCGTGCTCTGGCTGAAGTATCGGCTCAATGTTTCTGTTAGGGATTTTTCTCTATGGTCTCCCTCAAATTCTACCGATCCCGGCCTGCTTTGATATCTGGAGCTTGTTGAAGGAACGTTTCTACTCACCAAAGTTAAATGTCGTTGTAATTTTTCTACCAATTCCCGATAGTTGAAGTCAGCTTGGCACTTAGGGTTACTTCTAGGTTTATCTTCTAAGGTCAGGAATTTTTCTAGCATATTTATTAATTTTTCATCATTTTTGCTAACGTCCTCTGGTTGTTCGGATACGTTTTCAGAGGAAGGAACTTTTTGCTCGGGTATAAATGGAAGGTGACCTGATGGCGATGGTGGGCTGTTCATGAAATCTTGTCTCATTTTTCTTATGTCGAATCTGCCACCAGAAATATTAAAAATTGCGAGATCTTTTGGTCTCTCAGGTTTGATCACATCGACGTCATTCGCAGAAACAGCATTTCGACAACTTTGTACTTTTCTCCGATCTTTTTTCTTTTTCTTTAGCCCTAGGGCACCAGGATACGAGTTTTTCCTCCACAAAAGAAATTTAGGTTCCTTTCTACATACCTCTTGGAAGTAGGCTTCGATTTTTGGAATGTCTTCAGCCCTGTTTGATGCTCCATCTGGTATAAGTTTCCTTCCAGCGTCTGCCATATACCTCCATGTTTTCCTTGTCAATAACCACCTTTCCTTCGGCTTTTTTCTCTTTTCCCTGACGGATTTCCCCATGGTTATGGAGTACTCTGTGCTGTCGGTTGATGCCGACCTTCCCACAGATCTGAGTTTTGCTTTGCGATCGGACATGTTGTAAAATTTCAGAAATTACGATGGTAATTCATTTGATATGTTAATTCACTACATTTGCATTCGCGAGTGGATTTATTTTGATTTTGTTTTCAGGTACGACATGTGACTTTGAACGTTGGCAGTATTTTGGAATTTGAGCCAAAATGTTGGAGACGAAATCCGAATAGATAATTAAAAACAGTTCAAATTTCCGCGGATGATTGTCGAAATAACACTTTTCATTTAAGGTTAGGTGTCCGATTTGTGTATATTCCTATTCTCGATGCTTGAGCACAAGTTTTTTTTTTATCACTTTTTTTAACATCCTGGCACTTGTTTTCCGTTTACGTCCAAAAAAGGATTTTATATTATTCAACTTTTCACATATTCCGTCACTGAAGTGTTCTTAGTCTTCACGAATATATATTTTAGATGACCACTCAACACTGGCGAAACGAAAACTGGACTCTACTACAAAAATATCTCTTTTGGCAAGACACACATACTTAAGGAAAAGGACAGAGAATAAATTGAAGATAAATCTCAGATTGTTGAGATATACTTTTATAGATTCGGATTATTTAATGCGGGATAGAAATAGATCGTTTGACTGGTTGGACATTCTGTTCAATTGTATTTTTCGCTGCGAAGGATTTTGATTTGATAGCACTTATATGATAAAATTTAACCAGGTGTACTCACTTCATATGTGGGCCATTATTTTTAGATATTTTTATATTTAGGATTCATTTTCCGATTTTATAAACAAATCTGATTTGAACTGCTTGTGCGTACGCAGCGTGTAAAATTCTAACCTAACAAGAAGTTTTTTTTTTATGCCGGTATCTTCAATTTTCCTTCTATTCGTGAAATATATGAGGTGTTAGCATGCAATGTATTAATCATAAAATATAGGTACATGCTGGTTCGAAAGAAGCCCAACATTGAGTTAACTTGTATTTTCACATCATTAGTTTCTATTTACAGTTCCTTGAAGCATATAATTTTCAAATTCGACTGTGATCGTATGTTTTTGTGAATGATGAACTGCTATCTTCATAGAAGTCATCCAAATTGTTCACTTACTTATAAAAAAATTCATTAAAGAATATCTCTTCCCACAGTTTCAGAATGAGTTCAAATTTATCTGAAAACGTTTTTTCATCTAGACAATGATAAATCGACAAAGAATTCTAGAGGGAATGAAGAAACGATGAAAATTCTCGCCCAAGAAGTGTCCATGATATTGCTACCTGCGAAATCGTAAGAGCGACATGAAAACGAAAAGAGTGTGTTCAAAAATTGGTTTCCGAAAATTCAATCCATATTTTGCCCAGTATGCAAAAGGAAAGTATTCGACATTATGTAGCAAATTTTCCCAAATCAGAAGCCAGAGGCTCCTGAAATTGTTTGCATATGAAAGTGGGTATTTTTTATTGCAATATTCATTAGTTTCTTTGGGAGTACGTACATTTCGTGAAACAATTCAATTGGGAAATATTGAAAATTTAAATTGTTTTTTCTTCAGACCACATTATTATTTTGCATGGATGTGATGAATTAGTAGAAATTGATGTAAAACACCTTGATGATCGAGACGACATGGTGGTGAGTAATATTCCAATTAGAAAAACCAAGAAGAAACAATCATTTATTGATTCTAATGCAACAATTAGCGAAGTGTCTGCCTTGGATTTATATCAAAAACATAAAAATTCAAGACGGCCAAAGCCACTACGTGTTAATCAAGTATTATACTGGAAAATCACATGTGAAAGTGGATGATTAATATTTCTGCAGAAGGTTGATTTTCTGGAGATATTTTTTTCATGAATTGGAGACTTTTTCAATACATATCAGTCGTTGAGTTTTTTATTGTACCATTTAAGGTTGTTTAATTTTACCAATAAATATAAATATTTTATTTAGTAAAATATTTTTCATAAACTCTACTTAACAGGGTCAAAACAGACAAAATCAAATCGAAAATAAAGAGGGAACAAAATTCTTTGGTTCCCTTGAAAGAGATCTATATTTAGAAGTCAGAATAGTGTCGGTTGTAAATTTGTGGTTGAAAGGTAGTGAATCTCTGTGTGAGTTAGCAGATGCTCCAAAATATTCTTTATCTCCGAGATCGCTTTGCGAAGAAGAAATCTGCGTTTGCTTCTCTATGTAATTTAATTAAAAACTAAAACCTCAAACCAGTAGAATTATTCCCAGATTTTTGCTCATAACACATAAACAACGGATCCTACCGAAACTGCAATAAAATTCAACAGCATTCAATTCTGCTCCAATCATATGATACTCTACCAGTTTATGAGATTGCAATGAATGCCTCAAAGATGACAACATTTCCATATTAGCTCGAATATATCTATCTCTCGATACTATATTCTATATCGCCCGTATAGCTGTCAAAGTACTGATTCCACCGAAACACTTTTAGATTCTGAGTTGTAAACAATTCGATACCCATTTCTTAAAACATCTGAATTTTTTAATTTGAAAAAAAAGTGACAAAAGTGCAACAAAAAAAAATTGGGCAAGTTTCATAAAAATAGTCTTGAACAGTTATGAGTCTATGCCTAAATATTTGATTGTTTCGTATGGGTTTCATACATTGATAACTGTTGTAGATCATAGAAAAAGTTTATATGTACATATGCAATATTATGAACTATATCCTTTCTGGGTTAGGCTTCATGCGCCGAGTTCGGAACCGAGTCTGGGTGTTATCTGTCAGCTTTCATAGTAATGATCTTGAATAAAAAAAGATTGAAAACAATTTTTCTCTGCCGTCGAGTTTGTGTAAGCAGCGGCTGCATATCAAAAATTATTGTGGAATCATCATCATCTATGGAATCGCGGTTGAAAAAAATAATAGAATTCTTTCGCACAGACCGTGTTATTGACATATTTCACGAGTCTATCATAACCATAAAGCTGTAGATGATCGAGTTATTGAAGGATCAACCGTATAAAACAATCCAAGAATGATGAAGACAAATTGAAATTAATCAAGCTTATAAAATTTCGAAGTGGAAAAGGTTACTTAATTAGAAATATACCTGGAAGAGAAGTCATATCATCTATCTACAGGGATAATATTTCAAACTTTTCCTCCATCACAGAAGAAATCTATACAACTTAGCCTTATCTCTCAATAATTCGAAAAGAGGCCGATCTGATCAAACTGAAATATGGTTTTGAAACGTAATAAAACTTTGTCAGAAGGATGTCACTGGATAAATACTTTTTTTACGAAAAACAATTGAAGAAACTACTTCGAAAAATTTTCAAATGAGTTTTCTCTAAAGAAGCTCCATTTGCCAAAATTCCACACGATTGTACTCGCAGCATTCCGTAGGCACTTTTCGTAATCCCGTTACACTCCGATAAATATTATTTGTTGAAGAAAAATAAGTGAAACTCTATCTGAAGTTAAAGTAAATAATTCCATTCCGAATCGATATAAACACGTTGAAAATAGATGCAATTGTTTCGAATGACGTCAATGAGTACGTGAGGAGTTTCACTTTGCACTTCATATTTGCTCTTTCTGTCCAAATATTCCTCCGATTCCTCTGATCTTTCAGCGTGATTTTTTTTAACTGTTTCGTTCGGAAAAACTTTGAGTTATCAGTATCGAAGTGAAAACGGGTAAATAATAAACAAAAAAAGTGGACGGTTCGAAAGAAATACATGACATTTTTCCTTTTATCTTCACGAAGTAGTCACGGCAAGATTGATGTTGCGTGCTATTCTTGTACGCAATTGAGGGAGATATTAAATCGATATCCTGATGGATCAGAAATTCGTTTCACAGTTGAAAATCTGTGAGGCCTAAGACATGGTCGAACTAAATTTCTTATGAGAAATATCGTGTGAAGAAGCACGTTCAATTCATCCAGAAATATTTCGACTATCCATTCTTGGTAAAAAAATCAAGAAGATTATCGACATCGGAAGTTCCTGCTAAATCCATTCGGAATATATCCTCAGAGCTTTTACTTTTACCGAAAATTTGTTTGATTACCAGATTTCCTAAAAAAAAACTGATCGGACAGCACTCGTTTTTCCACAAACGAATGGAAGAATTCGTGCGTGCTACGCTATTTTTTTCAATTGTCATTTCTCGGAAAAGAAGACATACTTTAGAAAAATTCAAACTCAGTACATGTGTAGCACAATTTTTTCAGCTAGTGAACTTTTCTGACAAGTGCTGGGATAGGGTTTGAAACATCTCGAGGACCATTTGAAATTAAGAAAAAATATAAAACGGCACAAACCTAGTAGGTACAATTCAGAACAGCAAAGTGTTTTTCGAAAATCAAAAATTGCTAGGCCAACCTCAGACACATCCCACGATTCAGTGATGTCATCCTGTTCCACTTGAATAGTCTTCTGGGATTACCGAGAAACACATTGTGAGCTTCAGCAGTATTCTGATACCCTCTTGCATCAGTGGCAAAGCTTCTTACACCTTCGCCTTTGAATTTCAACTCTGTCGACGTCAGTAAATCGACTCCCAGAAGATCGCTTACCTCGGATTCTCAGGGTTGGTATTTTAACGTGAATTGAAATTTCTGATACAGCTAATGATTGCTCACGTTCGAAAAAGACAGGGAACTTGAAGAAGAAGAAGAAGATACAGCACTCTGGAAATGGGATTATACCTTCTCTTGAGTTCTTTACTGCAGTTTTGGAACCGAAGATTTAGATTGTCACGTTGTCGGTTTTAATATTTTTGGTTCAATTTGGACGATGTCAAGACTATGTAAGAGGGTAGGATTTATTTGGGGGTTTGGGGTTGCTTCATAACACAGAAAATGGTCTTGAAACTGAGATTGAATTTCAATTCTCGGTGAGCTAAGATATAACAATACTGACAGTCAATGTCTCGAGAACCGAAATCACAACTTTTTCTAGTATAATTCAATTTAATAGTTCTGACTTGATAAATAACGTGGTGCTTCAGTGAAAGAATAGCGAGAATCCTGAAGCATTTTCAAACCGTCTCTAGGAGAAAATACACAAGCTGACAAAGAAACTGCAACACCTAGAAGGAGCTGTTTAATTTCAAATTTTTTTTAGTCAAACATGGATAGTTGGACAGCATGGAGTGAATGATTGAAATTTGGAGAGAAAAAAGGATGGGTTTACAATTTTTAAGTAAATTTCTTAATAATGTGTTTGTCCACCGCGGTTATTATTCATACACACCCCAGTCTTGGCATGGATGCAAGAGGATGGTCTATTTTTTCTTCAGGTATACTATCCGAAGCAGGGCGGATCCTAGGATATTAGTGCCGCCCCCTTCAATTGTTGAGGAAAAAATGTAAATATTAGATTAAGGTGGGGTGATGTCCCTGCCCTCTGACGTCTGCTGAAATTTGTTTTACAGTTATCATACCATTTCATTTGAAGTCAGGCATTAAGGTATATTCTTATCTACTATTAAGAGCATATACTATATGATGTGTAATATCTTAGACAAATCACACATCCGTTTAAAACAAAATTAAAAAAAAACCGAATATATAACTCAATAGTTAATATTATCGTGACTTATGGTAGTCAAATATGGCAATTGAAACAGAGGGCAATGAATTCACTAGAAGCCACAGCAATGGACTATTGGAGAGGAGAACGAGCAAGATCTAAACTGGAAAGACTATGGATAACGAGAGAATCGGCGAAATTATGAGCGTACACAGAAAAATGTCGAAGAAGCATAAATAAATCTGCTGAAATGGTAGGGATAGGAAAAATCGATAAAAAAATGAAAAAAAAACGTCCGATACAAAAATTTGATATAGAAAACACAAACTGAAAGAAAAACAAGAAACAAACAGATGTAACGAAAATCTTTTCTCTAGTGTGGATGTGGCGTGATCCAGAATTGTGAAGTCATACTCAATCTCGAATTGGAATTAGAAATCGATTTAGCGCTGCCCTCATGAAAGTGAATGAGCCAACTCACCTTCCAGGTTTTGGAATGGGGAGGCTTGGATAAATTTCTGAGTCGATGGCTGAAAATGTTGCTGAATGAATAAGTATGTTGGGAAATTAAATATTTTCTTGAATTTTTTGAATCGTTCATAATCTCTGCAGAACTTAATTTGAGGTTTTGAAGCATTCAATCAGAACGTCTATTTTTGTTTATAAGTCATGCCAAATTAACATTCAAATGTTTTTATGTATTTTATTAGAAACATAGCTAAAATTTTCGTCCTATCATTCCTTGCTGGATCTTCAATTCGAGCAATTAAGGGTAATACGATATTTTTCAAGTTTTTTAAGACGTTTTATGGCATTTATGCGACTCTTTCACCGTGTGTCGATAAGGGATTCAAAGTTGAACCCTTGAGATATGTTTTGAATTCATCCCATCGATATAGTTACCCAAAAATGTAATGAAGTTCGTGCACTTCTTCAGAAAAACCAGAAATTTCCCCACTAGGAGTAGTAGCATCATTAACTATAGTATATCCAACGAGAAGCGATAACGGCAGTAAACAACTAAATGTACGCCTATTGGGTTATGAATATTTCCATTGGCTGGCGTTCAGTGCTTTCTTCGTCTTGTCCAGATCAGTATTACGACAATCAAGTGATTCATCTAAACTTCTCAGTTGCTTGCGTCAGCGTCGGTACATTAGATCCGGTCCTGATGAATTTGGCCACGCCTTGTTGTTTTGGCGCGCTATCCTTTCTTGTTGGATAGACTATAGACTAGATTTGAGGTTTGAGTCGTACATGGAACATAAAATGCTCGTGGATTAATGTTTAGTGTATTTTTCTAGAGTAATACATTTTTTGCTCGTATTTTTGCTTCGTTTTCATAGCCTCAACTCCAAATATTAGATGGATATCAGCTTTTCTGACAATTACAAAAACCTTCTCCAGTTGTATTGGTCACTGTAAAAAACCTATAAAGTGTTCTAGAATGTTTATTTTACAATTCGATATCTTTCCACAAATAATAACGAATGATATTTATTCGATGTGAATAATGTCGGGTGTATAATGATGGTTTAGCTTTCTTGACTACGCGTGTCATCTCTTTAGAAATAGATTCGGCTGAAATATTGATAGTTTCGTTTTGAAAATGCTGGATTGAGTAGTATGAAATACGTTACACGTTACATATTGGACAAAATAATTCCGATGGTGTCGCCGCATTCGCCGATCAGCTGTTTACCGAAACGAGTATTGTTTCGTGTTTACATTAGATTTCTATTTGTATTTACGGGATTTTTTAGTTTAAACGTTTATTGGCTATCAATAATCGAAGTTGTTTCCTTAATTGTGGATTATATTGTATATGCAAGTATAGGTAATATTGTGCTTTTTGTTATATTTTATGTAAAATATTGAGGTGAGCACTATTCAATTTTGAATGCTTTTCAGATCATCTGGCAAGATGTTTACCAAAGGTTCCTCAAATTATAGGAAATTTTCCAATATTTACATGCTCATAGATGCTGTGTAGAGGATGAGCAAGTGTTGCAATGCAATCATTAGATTCTATGTGGGAAAAAGATATTTCAAAATATTGGAATTCTACAAGGACAACCCCATCATTTTGAGGAAATGATGTCTTATAAAAATGATGGTGTCAAGGTTGACAAGATTATATACAGATACCAAGCAAGATTGTCTGGAATTTGCAAGCATATTTTAGCCCTGCTACTCTACAAGGTTGTACGTACTACAAAATATTTTGACAATTCTACTGATTGTGAAGGTAAACTTCATTGTTTAGTTTTGTCTCTGCTGTTTTTCTTTTTGTATTCCATAACAATGAAATGTACAAAACAGAAAACATCAGGATTATCCATATTCGATGAAAACTAAGAGAAGGATGAAATTAGTTTGAGACCTAACGGAACATGAAAACATGCATGATTGTAATTGAACATCAGCATGAACAATGTATTCATTTAATAGAAGCTACTAACTTTTTTTCTGTTTAGGAAGGGAAAAAATCTATGAAAAGAAAATGGGTGATAAATTTTGAATAAAAATGGACATTCTTCAGAGAACTGTATGTATGCAGAACATGACGTGATCCTCGATTAATCATGTTGAAGAATTCATTACGCTAGATTTTAATGTATCATTCATTTATTGCATCTCACTTGTGTCTTAGACTGTAGTTATAATAAAATAAAATTATTCAAATTATCTATCGATTGATTGCACCTTTTCCGTTGCTAAATGAACGTCAATACTATCAAGCTATTTTTAATATTAATATTAAATTGATACATATATGTATATAATATATTGTTTAAAAGTTCAATTTTGCAACCATCGAGAGAATCACTTAAACTCACAAGGTCGCTAGTTTTATTGCACATTATCATATGGATTGCATTCAGCTCTTTCAACTAGGCTCCTTGAATTGTTGAGACTCATATATTCAAAAATATCAAGTAGACTCAAAGTACTAAAGTACTTTGAATCGAAATAAATTTCGATAAGAATGAAAATTATTGTACAAGAACGATCTGAACAAAAATTTTAAATGACTTGACTTGAACTGCTTTTTTTGGTAGGTTTAGTGAAGGAACAGCTTTCTTCTCCAGTAACAGAAATGTTTTCATAGTGAGAGTTTCTGAAATAATTCAAAACATATGAAGCATTGTTTTCAATTGACATCAGTTTCCACTCTTGCCTGTTTTCAATCTTCTGATCGGAAATGCTGTAAGCATACTCTAATATGTTTAGATACAGGTTTTTCCATTATCAAAACATGCTCCCAGGGTTCACGTCTATTAATTTCCTCTACGATTTCTAGTTTATTGGTAGAGTAAACATTTTGATTTTCACCACGAAAATGGGCTCCAGGATTCCTAGTTTTTTTAGAATTACATCCATAAACACAAAAATTAGTGTTTTTCACGGTTTTTTTCCTCAGGAATATCTTTTTATCGCAATAAAAACGTAAAAATAAACAAATAAACCCATCTTTCACGCACTAACTGCCAAAACGATACTCGTTTCGGGCTTAGTTCCAGCTAACGCCGGCGGTGTCGCATAGAGTTGTGTTTTGCTCTATAGTGATATTGCGAATGTGTTTCCTTTTAATTGAATCAAATGTAGCCAATATCTCTACTGCTTTAAAAAAATTCCTTATTTCTATGATATACTTCTAAACTGGTTCGTTCAAATGCCAAATTTTGACGTTCGTGACACCATAAGCGTAGATTCCTGGAAATTGCAATTCTCGAGGAATGACTCTATGAAGTATTCGCTCAAAATCATAGTTGCGGCCTCCGGCCTACCTATACTTCATGTCTCAGAGCCGCAAAAGTCCGTGGTGGCTGGGACAAATGTCCAAGCCTTCAACCCATTTTGTCCCAAATATGCTATGGGTGAAAGATCGGGGCATCTCGGAGGCCATGCAAGGCCAAAGATTCACATATCATCAGCCAGAAATCGAGTTCTCGCAAATCGGTCTATAATGGCCATAAGTCTCAGACGACGATTTCTCTTCTTCGATTTTGGGCATTATCGAACCAAGCTTGACAACATCTCATAACAAAAGTTGGATTTCTGTTCGTAAGGTTAGCAATTTTTCGAAATGACAACCCCGCCTCCGCCTACATGTGCTCTAGGCACTTTGACAACAACTAAACATCGACTTAGGATCTCCTCAAACAGCTGTTTTGTTGTGAAGTTAAAGAAATTGAAAAAAAAAAGGCTCAATCATTCAAGTAGGTAACAGAAAATGTTTACATGAAAAAATCTTCCCAATTTTTTTCCAAATTTGATTCCATTAATCCTAGCTATACTATCTACATTTTACTAAATAAAATTGAAATTTTAACAGCTTTTTCTGGGTGTTGCAGTTTCTTTGATAGTTAGTAAATTTCTATTTGACTGATATTGCAAATGAGCTGGGATAATTGGTCAGCTTGGATATTTAGTTAAGGCTCGGATATATTTCACTGAAAATGAGTTACCTATGGCTTATAAACCCAGAGCAGGATTTTCATACTCTAGTCTTGTTTGGAGTCAGTACGGCTGATTCCCTACTTTATTGTATAGGCTTCTTGGAAGAGTTCATTGAAAGAGAGTTCGCAACTTAAACGAGCTCATTCTATACATATCATCACATTCGATGACGTGAGAAGATGAAATTATTATCAACTTCCGCCAGATTATAACGTAACACAAAGCACTACACTACATTTCAACGAATATACTCCTTCTTCTGAACTGGAAAAATGCTTCCACCTAATTTAAGCTCCGAAAGGAGAACTTCAAGACAGTGCAAAGACAACACTTTTTGACGAACCGCGTATTCGGGGTGTGGAATGCTTTACCTTCTGTTGTCGTTGAGTCCATGGAGGTGAAGAAAGTGGAGGGCATAACGTTTGAAAAGTGTCACCCATAGAGATAGTATAAGGGGAGGTGCGATTTCGTGACTAAAACGGGACCAGGTCCGCCACATTGGTACGACACATTTGTCAAGCGGTCGTTAACCCTGATGTTTCGTGTTCGGTTGTGAGTTTTGTGAAAATTATTTATATTTGAAGGACAATCTTTGTTGAACTAACTGAATAAAATGGTTTCTTGTGCTGTGCGAAGTTGCTGTACCCGGGATGGCGTGGATAAAAAAAAATCATCAGGAATTACATTTCATAGGTTAATATCAACAATGTACAGGGTCGGTTTAAGTAGATTTGATGTGATACTAGAGATTCCTTTTTATATTCATTTAGAGATTTGAAGAATGAAAAGGGTCTTCAATACCCTTCAGAGGATGTCATCAAAATTTGCTTAAAGACCGAAAAAACCATGAAGCGAGAAATCATTATAGCTGGTCAAAACTGTGTTTCAATTACAACTATTAATAATAGGATATTAAATAAATATGTTTCATCAAACATCTCCTCATTTTTAATTGATCACAATTTCGATCAAATCTGTACTTTGCCTATTATTATACGAGAACCAACCATACGAGAAAGTAATATCTACTCGTGTATATATCCCTCAAACCGAAGAAGTAGGTATTCTATATTAAAAAATCTAGCTGTTGCTGTTACTAATATAAGGAAAGAATTGTTGATCTTCCACCTATACAAACTGAGTCATGATGGAAGAAGTAGCTTAATATTTGAAGGAACGTTAACGAGTACAACTTCCAAAGATGTTATTGAATATCACTAGTTGTTTCTGCTAATGAAGAAGACAAAATTTCCCTTTACATTAGAAAAACTCAGAAGAATTGAATCTCCATTAAAAATGTTCTCAAAATAAGATAAGTATTGTTTTAGTATATAAACTGTTGAAATTCATTTTTATTTCATGAATGTTGAAAATCATTATGTTTATTCTGCTTCATCCATAAATTAGCCTGTAATTTATTTACTCCGACCCTGTCCAATTTGTGGTTCTGTGGCCGAAACCGCCACATTGTTACGACACTTTGCCCCGCCCAGTGGACCCGTTTTATGTGGAAATCGTTGAATGCAACAGCGTCTCCTTCTATACTATCTCTATGGTGTCACCAAAACAAATCTGGATTTGGCACCCCAAGATGACCGACTTCGAGGTATTTTCAACTGTAGGTTCTGCAATTTTTTCCTTATTTATTATTCGTTCTTTGGTTTTGGCAGTTGTATGTAGTGGAAAAACATATAAGAAAAGGTTTCTTGTACAGCATATGCTGATCTTACTCGCCAAATGATGGTGAAAAGCTAAATTTTTTGACGTTTGTAAATACATATATGGTTTAATTATTGTTGCATCCAATTTTAATTGATAGGGGTACACGAGATAATTTACCTATTTGTTTCATTGCATATTATCTGAATTTGAATGTACCTTGATTGAAAAAATAGAATGTATGATTAGTAACAGGAACAAATCATTCATTCCGTACGTAATTAAACTCACCAATTCATTAGAAGTAATTGTTTATGATATTTTGACTCCTTGATTTGTTTCGATCATTATTTATTCATCTTTTGGTCATTAAAAGAGAATCGAACAAACTTCGAATTGTAAAAATTCAAATATACGAAATTCCTGCTACAAATTTGGCTCAGCAACATGGCGGATTTTTGGTGACACTTTCATAGCAAGGGAAACATAGGTTATGCTACCTCCCCTTCTTCTATCTATATGGTTGAGTCAGTGTCAGCGAACTCATTCAAGAACAATTATGACAGTTGGCGTCAACATGGATGAGTGGAATTACTTTTCACTTTGTAGGAAACTTTCACTTGTTTTTGAGTACTTCTACTACTTTTACTTTGGATTTTTTTGTGTGTTTATATATATATATATATATATATATATATTTTGTTCAGTGAGTTTATAGGGACTGCCTTAACTCTTATCATTGTGATAATAATAATAATGTTTTTTCCCGCGATATAATACTCAACAATTCGAGAAAAGAGTGAAAATGACTCAACTTTATGTTCGGAATAGGTGTTTTCTTTTCTCGGATGGTCTAACTTGAAATTTTCGTAACGTGCAGAAACAATAAACCGACACTCTGGTTCATTGCTTTTTTTGTATGAATGAAATTTTTCGACAGACAATTTTATTTGTCTTCAGAAAATTTCCTTGAATAATAGTGAATTGAGAAGTAGAAACTTCTGTAATCCGATCCTGATAGGTCCAATTTGTTTGAGTATTGAGGTTTACTTTCATTTATTTGAAAGGCATTCACACACGAAATGAAAAATTGTGGTCTAAAAATTATGATCAGGAATAAATTTCAAGGATCGAAGTTGACATAAATATGAGTGAAAAGTTCGAAACGTTTAGAAATATTAATTTAATTTTCCGTTGGTTCGTTACCGAAATGCAGAGTTCCGGAAACAAACGTCTGGTTATTTTCGACAACAGTGGCGAAATCCCAATGGCAGCACCAGCTGGTGTGAAAAATAAATTGAGTGAAATTCTGTATGGAAGGAGTTGCAGTTCGCGAGATTTCCGTCAGATTTCGCTGCTATTCCCGATTCAGTCAGTTTACTTTCTGGCATCGTGCCGTCTTACAATTTCCCAATAGTCTATGATTGATTGTTTTGAAGCCGATTCTTCTATGAATGTATTTATTGCTGCTTTTGTTCCGAAAACTCGTGTAGTAAATTGTGTAGATGAACTCGTGAGATAAACCCAACCGGCTGGAGAGTATCTGGTTTTCCAATCGATTTGAACAGATTTCGAAAATCCAAACTTATAAAGTTTCATATAAAAAAAAAAAGAATAAGCATCCAACTTCGGAACAAGCATGGCGAAAAAATGATTCCTCCCAATCCTCTTCGAGAACCCATGAAGCAACAGAAGAAAATTACAAAATGCTTCATTTTTATGCTTGCATTCTTTCGGGATTTGTTTTAATTCAAGAAGAGGATTCTTGGCTTCATCAGGTGAATAGCCTCATTCGGCTCGACATCTCATTCAATATTGACTTTTCATTTTGAAAACAGACCTTTATACTTCATACGGAAAATTTTTTATAAATTCCTTCATATTATATTATTGATCTTTATAAAAATATTTATACAATATTGGGTGGTAGTCTAAATTAAGAATTGATACTTTATAGTGGAAATGCAGATCATATTTTGACTTTTTCAATTTTCGGCGATGAAATGGAATATTTTTTTCTTCGACAGCATTGGAAAGCTCATGAAACATGGAATTTTATGAAAAAGAAAATTCTTTGCCACATCGAGAACATTTTTGAAACATAGATGAATTCAAAATAGTAATCATCGAAATGAATACCATTTTCAATTCCCAAGCTCAGAGATCTTTCATCATGAGGTTGGAGAAATGATATTAGATTCCGAAGTTTTTTTCGAAGATTTTGTCCTGAGATGTGCGGGATACTGATGAGGCCCAACAAGGCCGAAACCGGTATATCTCTCATCTCAGTGACAAAATCTAATATCATTTCTCCAACCTCATGATAAAAGATCTCTGAGCCTGGGAATTGAAAATGGTATTCATTTCGATAATTACTATTTTGAATTCATCTATGTTTCAAAAATGGAATTTTATAACATCTCCAGGTTTACTTCTTATAATACAATCATTATAAAAATGAATTGACAGAAGCGGTATGCAGAGTTAAATTCTGAATAAGTTCTTGTTCAACTTATTTCAAAAACAAGAGAAAGATGTACTTGAAAAGTAGTAAATGGTTTTGTAGCTTCTGCATCCACGCAAGAATATGCAAATTTCAGGAACAGATGAAATGGTTTTTATCATCATCAATGCGATGATATAGGTTGAAAAATTTAAAATCTTCTTGTAGAATTCTTTTTAAGTTCATTCGAAAAACTTGCTCAGGCGTTCAGAAATTATTCATTCAACTTCTTGTCGAATCTCTTATAGCACAAATAGGAAAAGACAGGTTTGATATCAAAATTAGATATTTTCATTTCAACTTGGAAGATCATATTCGTTGAGTTTGATCCTTGTTTTATCATTATCAAAATGATGAATGCTGGAAGGAGAAGTATTAATCTATAACCTAAAATGACATTACTTCCGTTCATAGGTAATAGGAAATCAGCAGAAAATCAAAATTTTCTGATAATCAGACATAACTGTACTTCATCCAAACGAGAAAATCATTGAGGAAGAAAATATCATTAGGGGACATTTATAGAGGAAAAAAATGATCTCTTCTCTAGGAAAGGCAGAACACTGAAAAAAAAAATAAGGGTTGGTTCAGTAAAAAATTTTGGTAAGGCCATCCGTATTCAGTATTCAGGGCATCGAAGAAGAAAAAATATACACGTTTTTCACGATTTTGCCGAAACTACTGGCAATATTGTAATAACATTTTATTCGAATATGTTCTGGAAGCTGAAGCTGATACATCCAATGAATATGTTTCCATATTTGACTCTCATAGAGAGCGGTTCTTACCAAGTTGTATTGAACATAACTTTTTGTCATATTGGATTTGTTGAGCTAAATTTCCAGCGAACTTGAACACCACTTGAATTTACACGATAAGGGTACTCCTGATGAAACTCGATACTGTGTACCGTTTTCGGAATATTTTGATTTGATAATTATGTAAGGTTGGTAATAACCGATGATGTTTCTATCCTAAGAAGGGGATCACTTTTTTCTGACACTCCTGTATAATTCACTTCAAATCGAATCCTGTTGCCAAACATCAAACATCATATACGTTGGCCAACCACAGATTTTAAGTAGATACCAAAGTAAAACTTTCGTCAATCTACTCTTTTTTTCAATAATAGAGTTGCTGTAATTTAACACGAGGCTTTTCCATTCTTACCCAAAACTTTGAAATATCTTAATTCATAACAAGCAGAGGTAATGGTAAGTTACCGAAAAATTTTAAATGAGAATTTCAAACTTATTGACAAATTAATGAGACTATCAACTGTTTGATATAGAGTAAGATCCCAGGGCCCCCAAACCTTACTTATTTTTGAAGTAACGAATTTTACAGTATAGACTGTCTTATATGTGTTGAATAATGTGTGCATACTCGCTAGCTTGGCTAGGCGGCCCTTGCACAGGTAGCAGAAAGAAAAAGTGGACAAAAACATACCGAACTTTTCTTAAATTCGAAGAACTGATTTTTATATATGTCACGCAGAATATTATGAAAAATAAATATTTCATATTGCCAGACAGTTTCCGTAGGCCGTAATTCCTCCCAGACGCTTCAAATTTCAATAAAGAAATGACAGGTTAGAAACATTGTGTCACTTTGATAACTTTCGAAATCGTCAAAATTTCTAGCTCCTTCAAGGATTGAGGTTTGGTCGTTGGGCTAGCAACCCAACACCAAAAAAGTTCACAATGTTGCTGAATTTCTCATTCAACAAGCCTCTCAATAGAACTGGTAGTATTCAACGACGTGAGTGAATGAACTGAAAATGAGAATGATTACTTGAAATGTACAGGTACTATTGAGCACCAGGAGATCATTTTAGCTGGAGTTGTTTGTTACGTAAGAGTTGGATTGGAGATTGAAAATGAAGTAGCAGGACAGTTCAGTTCAGAGAAATAAAAAGGATTGAAAGGCTTGATGAAGAGAACTGGGTATACGGCATCAAGCTGTTTCTTGATGATATGTATTGTAGATTGCATATTGTTAAGCCCACAATATACATATAATAATAATAATAATAACACTTTATTGCCAGAACTATGTCATACAAGAATTCATAACAAAAGTGCAAAAGGTGAGCATATCACTGAGCCATATCTTCCTGCCTACCTAATAATTATCAAAAGGAAAACAAGATATGACAAGAACTGATCCCACAATAGTGATAATATAAAATTATACTGCACTCGAACACGGATTGAGGAATAGGAATAGGAAGGAAGAAAGGAACAAAACGGTATTTAGTTACTAGAGTTCCGTGGTCAATAAATATTTCTTCAGAGCGATCTTGAATGACGAGAAACTACCACTCCGAGCAATTGCGGCAGGAACACGATTCCAGAGCTGGGAGAATCTCAAAAAAAAATTGTTGTTCATGAATGTAGTATCATGCATAGGTATTCTAAGCGTAGTGTGCTCGAGTATTATAATGCTCGCCACCCAGCTCCCGAATATTCTCACAAAGGTATTCAGGCCGATGCGCCCTCATCACCTTAAAACCCAACAATAAAAGCCTCCACACGCGACGTTGCCGTATAGTCAGGAGATTAAGTTCACGCCGATAGCTACTCACATGGTCGAACTTTCTCAAGCCATATATAAACCTTATGCCAGTATTCTGCAATCGTTCAAATTTGCTGAGTTGTTGTGAGTTCAGTCCCATGTAAGCCACATCCCCATAGTCAATGATGGGCAGCAAAAGCGAATAGAATAAAGTCTTTCTTGTTGCAAGTGGCAAAAAGTTCCTGAAAAGTCGTAGCTGATGCATAGTACAATAGAATTTTCCATGTACGGCGGTAACCTGGGCATCCCAAGAAAGAGTTTCATCGATTAACAAACCAAGATCTTTAACGCTTTGTGAATATGGAATGAAGTTACCATTAATAACTACTTCAGGTCTACAAGGATCGATCTTAGCAAGACGTGTACGTGCGCCAATTATGATAGATTGTGTATACATACATACATAGAAACATTGTTGCGAAATGGCCAGATTCAGCACTTTTGTTGAATTCAAAGCACTGATTTTGATATATGTAAGGCATAATATCATAAATAAATGAATATTTTATATTGCTAGACCGTTTTCCTCCCACACGCTTTAAATTTCAATAAAAAAAAACAGTTAGAAACATTGTTGCGAAATGGGCAAATTCAGCACTTTTGTTAAATGTTTTTGTCCACTTTTTCTACCTGCTACCTGTGAACGGGCCGCCTAGCCAAGATAGCGAGTATGCACACACTATTAAACACATATAAGACTATCTATACTGTGAAATTCGTTACTTCAAAAATAAGTAACGTCTGGGGGCCCTGGGATCTTAGACTAATATTTGTGTGTTCAGAGCGAAACAAGCTCATTCAGAACGGATATATTAATTTCCTTAGAATGAAGTGAACTTGTAAAAATATAAAATATCGAATGATACATACCGAAACGATATGGGATGATGGATTCATTTAAAATTTGAAAAAATGGTGAGACATTAAAAATATGCTATCCGACTGAGGGTTCAGTGTTTTTGTGGATAATGATAGTGGTAATTTCGAAACTTTGAATAATTGTTTTCCACAACTTTCAGTTTTAGCACCTCATCTATTCAATTAATATGTGTGTGATATTCTAACTACTCCTTCGGAAAAATTTATTTATGCTGATGATTATACTCTAATTTCCCATCATTCTAATTTTCAGACACCAGAAAGTACCCTTTCCGCATATTTGGAAATCATGAAAAATTATTGGTCGAAGTGGCCTTCGTGCCTGAGTGAAAATAAAACTAGGTTTCATGTTTTGATTCGAATAATCATCAGAAATATAGAAAATTGAGTGTCACTTCAGGTTCTTCTGCCTTGAAACATAATCTTTATCCGAGATATTTCGGAGTGAAACTTGAATCCTTTATAAATTTCACTGCCATTCGTTTGAAGCTTAAAACTCAAAATAACATCATTCATAAACTAGCTAGTACTTCATGGGGCATTACCTAATGTAGATGGAACAGTTCTTAGAACTTCAACTAACTTAAATTAACATATTTAGTAATGAGATTTGTGAAATTTGCACTAAACAATGTTATCAATATGAAATTTCTAATAAAACTGTGAACAGCATTGAAGCACTTAAATTTCCTGAAGAAATTATGCGTTAAAATTGTTCGGTTGTTTGTGGCTACTATAAGACAAATTGAAATAAAAAAAAATGCACCCTCAAAAAAAAATGGAGAATCTATTTAAAAATTGTACAGGGTATCCCAAATTGCTTGATTTCGACTGTTTCAGGTATAAAAAAAATTTTCTCGTAGAAAAAAAACATTTTCATTTTAAATACGAACCCTTTTTTTCATCATGTCATTAAAAAAAAATCAAAGATAAAATAAATTTTAAATATTGTCTTCTTCCCAGTGATTAAGTGCTTGTTGAAAGTTTGCATCTTTTTCAGATATTATCGAGAATGAAAATGTTATGGCTTCAAAATCGACAAAATATCAAAATTTCGGTATATCTTCGAAACAAATGAAGATATCGTGAAACAGTTTTCACTACTGGTATTTTCACGGAGATCGAGCCCAAGATACCTCTCAGAGTTGTTACCTATCTGGTCTAGAAGTACCAGAAGCAGCCAAAATCAAGCAGTTTGGAATACCCTGTACACACACAAATGTTCAAAGATGTCACTATTGATGAAACCGCTGAGATTATTCAGGATTCAAGATTATATATATATTATACAACTTGAAGAATAAGATAATACGATAATCTAAGAGAATATATGCCAAGTATCGACTCATCTAGAATTCAAAATGCTTCATGCCATCAAGACAATGATGAAATATCTGTTCAAAACGAGAAAAATCGAAAAATGGAATTATATTTTGAAAAAATCAATTAATCTGACTCTCGAAGTTGCTGAAGTTTCGACCTGGTTATTTTTACCAATTGCTCTGAATTTCTCATCCTGTATTTGTTTATTTCCTCAGAAAATTTCATTTCAATTCCGAAGCTAAATCGAATCTTGACGCATCGAGGATCATCCAATGGCTCATGCACTCCAGATCATTTTATTGGAAAACCGTTCCAAAGAAAAAATTCAATCGGAATTTGGACAAATATCAACTTACTCACCCATTTGAACATCGCCAACGTTATTCCAATCATAGATTTCCACAAAAAAAAAGCACGTAGCAAGAAATTAGATGAATAGAAGGATTTTCCTGAGCTATAGAGGGAATATAGAACAGATGATTTGATCAACGTAACTGAAATCCTAAAATGGTTCAATTATCCAACTCACTGAATATAAACTTGCATACCTAAATAACTACAATATAGCGAAACAAAAGGAAGATACTATCCACTCAAACGATGATAGAGACTCAAGGACGGTAAACACAACACCGAAAATATTAACATAACAAAACTTAACAACTGAAAAATATTTAAAATTGTATTTCATCTAGTGATATTCTATAAAAATGAAGAAATTCCCCGTGAATACAATAGTGTTGCGGAATTCTATAATGTTCTGAATTTCAATACGACACCAATATCAAAACAGTCAGAAGTAGTTTAGGTACAAAATGGAATGTAACTGTAGAAAATCCCATATAGGCCAAACGAAACAAATGCTACAAGAGAGGATAAAACAGCATAATAATGATCTGTGTGTCTTGAAAAGTGTGGATTGAGGATTGACCTCGATAATGTTTTGTTAGTGGGCGTACCTACCATAATTTGAGATCAAATTTATCTAACTTTTTCACCATTGTTGTACTTTATGTCTAAGATTGTCTTCTGTGGTGATTTTCAATTTGTTACCATTGTGAAAGAGCGTACTGGGAAATTGAATATCATTTGCGTGGTGCTCAATTTGACATTCGGATCTCATCGGTGCCGTCGATGGAAAGGTGTGTTTTTTCTCTTGTCATATTAACAATGAAATCATTTACCAGGAAAATTTAAGAAACCATCTTTAGGTGCACAACGAAAGGCCATTAAAAGTTTTCCTTTAAGGAAATGTTATTATAGCTTAAGCGAGTTTCTAAATAAAAAAATTTTTTAGGAACCGTTGTATTTTTTTTTCAATTTTTTGTATTATTTTCTATAAATTTCTCGATTGGACAAGATCAACACTCCAATAGTCATGAGATCGAATTAATTTATCCATCTATCTATTCCACAAATAAAAATTTGAATGTTATCAGTAATCAGTAAATCTATGAAGATCGGCTGCTTTCACGAGCTGAATTTTATATGGTTTCACAAGGAATGTTCGGTTCCAATCTTCGCAAAGTTGAAGGATTTTGAACTGAAGCTCTCAAGTGTCTAATGTTTTCTCACATCCAAGCTGATCGTGGTCGGTATGGTAGTTTATAATTGTTTTCTTGGTTTCCTCAAACAGTGGATCATTTGAACATAAGGGTAAATTCGAAAAAAGTTGGTTAACTAATACATTCATTCAAAACAAAATTGAAGAAACCATTTTTTAGATTTTGAATATTACGCTTTGTTGGAACGTCCGAATGGGTAATTGAGGCACCACTAGATCAGTAGGTAGAATAGAATGCACACAACACAATTAGGGTGAAAATTATCTATGTATTTAGGTACAATGTTTACTTATCCCAGATGTTGGAACCTCATGAAATATTTATTGCTCTGTTGACCGTTCTTTGGCGGTCCCTTTGAAATATTCGTTGAATCGTCGTCTTATGAATGAATTCATCCATTGTAAAGAAATACCGAAGGAGGAAAGCGAAATCTGTTTTTTTTTTTCAAATCTAGTGAATAGGGATAAGATTATTGGGTTCGGTTTTGTTATATGCTATTTTTTCTGATGGAAAACTTTCATCGTGTTTGGTTCTTCGTTTACATTTAGTCGTCATATTCTTATTTATCGAATAAATTGGAATTTTTCTTGTCATTGGATTGAGAAATTAATTCAATTCGTTAGTTTCTCAAGCCGTTCTTTTCAGTGTGGCTCTTGTGAGTATAAATTTGGATACCAACTATCCAATGAATTTATCCAATATGTAGTACTTGTTTTAGTATATCGGATACTCAAAAGTATCCAACTTGCACAATACCACCACGAATTGGTCTGAGCTTTAGGACTTGATACAACTGGGACTTCGTCGACTCAATCAAACTCATAATTAGTGGCTCCTTTATCGTTCGGACAATCCCAAGGAAAAGTCATATATGGTGGATTTTGCAGAAAATTTTCGATAGAAATATCGTAAAAAACCACTGTTTCCAATCGAAATATGCATACAAGATGGTTCCATTTCTCATGAAAGTTTCTATTCTGTTCATCTGGATCATAAAAATAAACAGTTTTATTTGGTCTTCTCTTCGAAACCGAAAATTTTTTTTCAAAATACCTAATATACTTTCATCATTTATTTTAACCATCTATGGGAATTCCGCTACCCGTCTCCCGTCTCTTTCTCAACCCCCGCTGTAGATCAAAGTCCAAGACTTGTGGTTCAATTGGTTTGGTTCATTAGAACGGAATGAACAAAAGGTTCATTTTCATAGTGAAGAACCGAAAAAGTGTGAAAAACTGTGTGGTACTTAAAAATTATTTCTGACGCTTTGTGCGAAATTCAAAAAGATTTTCGAAAAGAGTTCGCGTGATCGAGATGCCGGTAGAAAATTCGAGTCGGGTAGTTCAGAAAGGAAACGAGCAATCAAAAGAAATCAGGAATAAGATAATCTAAGTGGATCTTTATCTAAATTTATGAAATATGATGATCAAAAAATCTCTACGAATCATTCATTGCCTGTAAGTGATTCTAATACTGATCCAGCTGAAAGAGAGGAGCTTTTGACATTGCAGCGACTTGCAAATATCTATGACGGTGGGAGAATCATGTGATATCGATGGACATGAATTGTGCGAAGAACTGAATATGTTCATCCGTGTGTATGAAAGAAACGAAGGCATTGTTTGGGAGCTGAAATACATAATTGAAAAAAATTTAACTGTCTTGAGAATCATTACCACCACACCTGTTACAGTTGCGTCTGCCGAAAGGAGACTTGAAATCATAATAACATATATAAGGAATTCCATAACGATGACACAAGTTCGGCTTTCAGCCCTTGCTCTTCTATCAATAGAAAAAGACGTAGCTCATTCGATCTATTATGATACTTTAATTAAAGATTTCACTGCTAGGAAAAGCCGCAATCATGAACTTTGAATTTATCATTTCGGTATTTGTTAAATTTGTAAATCTTCCAATGTTATATTATATTTATATGTTATATTATATTTATATGTTATATTATATTATTCTATTCTAATTGAACCTTAAATTTTATATCTTTATAAAACTTAAGCATTTCTTGTCAAATATGACAATATCCTATACCAAACAACCGGACTTACTTTCGCATCACATACTTTTCACGAAGAAAAAAGGGCTCCCGGCCAAGGCCGCTTCTGTCCTCAAACATCCTCATCGATCGTCGGCACGATCTAATGTGAATCAACCCAAATATGGTGATGAACAATTTGCACTGTTATATGCATTGGGTGCTCTCCAAATCATTGGTTGGTAATGGACATTTTAGACGTTGAATATTTCCGTTGAGTTTGAAGGTTAAGGTCGTATCTTAACCAATCTTTACCCTGAATTAAATTAGCCAAGCTGTGAGAAGTAATATCGTCTTCTGACTTCAAGTACAATCAAAAGATTTAACCAGCTTCAGACAATGTATTTTACGATACACGATCGCAAATCGTTGAAAAACTGATTGGTTTTCAACCCTTCAACAAAGACTCCTTAATTTCGCAGTAGAAAACCCTTTTTTCGTAATTAAAGAGAAAATTCTGAAATTTGAAGTTGTTATATCGATTTTCCCAGCAGTTCTAATTGATTATCTCAGAATTTTCGCAAGATAAAAATTCGAAAATTTTATGTTTTTGAATTCGTTCGAGTAACTTCCATTTCAGAAAACATAAGTTGAAAATCACTCAGATTTTCTAATTTCCAATAGCACTCTGTACTTCTTACGCAGTTTTTTATGTCTACTCAATAGTAAATTCTAAAACAAGTTGCAGAATGAGCTCCTTCCTATTCCAACACGACTGCGAAGTTCGAAAACGAGCGACGAAGGAGCGAGTTTTCGATAGCATGAGTGTTGGAATTGCCTTCCGCAACGAGTAATAGACGATATTTTCTCTATTTCCGTTAAGTTTTGTGAAATAATCTCGAAATTCAAATGAAAATCCAGATTAGTGACTTTTGAATTGTATCTTGGCAGTTGGTGTGACATACGAAATTTGACAGGTCATGGAATTTGAATTGATTTGATTCGAAACTTGATTCTGTCAAGTTGTCAGTGCTGCCAACCATAAAACGAAAAATATAACTGAAAACAATGCTGTAATGAGTTTCATTACAGCACTACTTTCAGTACTGTAATGCACTCATTACGATACTGAAATAGAGAAAGATATTTATTCAACGATGTATCACTCTTTGTATTTAACATTTGATTTGATAGAGAAAACGACAATTGGAATTCAGAATTGTAGAAATCATTGCAATATGCTATGATATTTTATTTAATCTCAATTTTAGCTTCAACAATAATTGATTATTCAGTATCACGATAAGATAGCATGTAGGATTTAACACTGCTGGTTTTTTTTCTTTGGGGGTGTTTGAAAAATTGTATATACCATATTCTTCCTATTGAAATGATTGCCTTTTCACTCATACGACTGAAAAAGATGAAAAATATTCTCACCAATAAATTTTGAATTTAAATCAAAAAATTAAACAATCGTTTTTTTTCGAAAAATTCTGATACCGTTCGAAAGAAACCTCTGAAAATTCAGGTGAATTATTATTATTGGATGTCAAATTTACCTCTTAAGTTCAAATCCATATCAAACGTTTTCTCAATCAAATCAAATGTAAAATTCAAAGTATGATACATCGTTCTATAAGTAATTTTCAGTGGAAGTGGAAAATTGCCGGAAGTATTAAAGGTGCTATTTGAAATAAAAAAGTCCTTGGGAGTGATTTTCAATTTGGATTTTTCTCAAATGAGGGTTTCTTGAACGAATTGAAAAATTTTCAGATTTGTATCTTCCGATATGGCTGCTATAAGCAATTGGAAAAGGGTAACTGGGACAGATGATATATTTACATCTTTTTGTAATTCCTGTGTAACATACGAGGGTTGCGAGAAACTACCCGATGCATGTCCTGTAAGAGGTTGATAAATTTTCGAACTTTCTTTCTTCACTATTTAGTAAAGAAAATGAAAGTTCGAGAAGTTATCAACCTCTCCAAATCTTTATTTGGAAATATCAGGTTATCGTCATTGAAATATTGTGCATCGTTCATATTCTATTACAAATTAAAAATACACCAGACTCTGAATTTTTTTGTCAATAAACCTTCAAGCACCAAATTCAATAAGAAAAACTAAATGAAGTCCCGCGTAACTCTTCGAATTCTAATTCAGTTTCGATGCGAACCATAGAAGTCACACAGTCTGGTGGGGCTCGTTAAAGGCGCGACGATCAACCTTTCCAGATTTATCTCCGTCTGGGTGAATCTTCGCCTTCGAAAATAGACCCTGCTCTTGAATAAGAAATCGGGAATCAAGAGGTCTGGGTGGTATTTTCGCGTCCGCAAATATTAACATGTGTTCATGGGGAATGACGGCATATGAGCTCTGAGAAATATCGAGTTGTAAAATGATTCGAGGAAACGTTGAGCAGGTGACTCCCGATATATCGGAAGGATATTTATTTATTTTGGTATGTTGGCTCGTTAAAAGGTTCATTAGAATGAAACATTGATAGCGTTGTTGATGGCTCTAGTGAGCGTAAGCGCGCGAAAAAATTGCAGTTGACAACTATTCGAAACCTAGTACGAGGAAATACATTGACGATGGCGCTAGGAGTACTATATGGGCCACAATATCAGATCTTCAACATCAAATATCTATCAAAACTTTCCTCACATATCAACTGCTGGGGTTCATTCTTCTCTGGTCTAAGAATTCATTTCGGTCAGTTGAATGGTCGATTCAGTAGGAACCTACAATTAAGTCTTTTTGTTTTTTTTAAATAGATTACTTCAAATTAGTAATTATCGAAATGAATACCATTTTCAATTTACAGTCTACAATGAAGGTTGTTACCTTTCTTGAGAGACCGGCGTTATCAGCCATGCTCAGATTGAGAAGACGCATTGAAGATCGCAGACAACGGTTCACGACATTGCTCACCTTTTCAGAACTCCAGAAAGAAGTAAAGCAGTAATGCCGTTCACATTAGGAAAGCCAGCGTTTGAACCAAAAAGTTGGAATATCACAGATTCAGTCAATTGAACTTGATTCAAATCGAAAGGACAACGCCCACACTTCACATCGCCCGGTTTGTTTGTTTAAAGCTTTCGTTTTAGGACATTCAGTCAGTGATTAATAATAATAATGTGTCTTTATTTCAAATAGAGAAAATGTACACACACATACTCGAAGTGAAATAGCGTCAAAATTTACAGCAAAAATTCATTCACCGAATATGGCTCTAGCCTCAGAAGCAGTTGAAAGATCTGTCTCTTAAAACCGATCAGGGTAGTTTCTTCTCTCATTTTGGGTGGCAGTTTGTAGAAAAACTTTATGCAGCAATACTCAGAATTGCGCTCGGTTAGGGTCAATCTATGTCTAGGGTATTTCAGTTCCGTTGTTCTTGTGTTATATTTACTGGTGGTTTTATGTTCAAAATATTTTTTATTTTTAAAAACGAATAGGAGACATTCTTGAATGTAGATAGCGACTGCTGTGAGCAATTTATTTTGCTGAAATGTTCCTCTGCAGGATTCTCGGAAGCCCGGTTTGTAAATGATACGGAGAGCTCTTTTTTGTATTTTTAGGATTTCCTCCATTCCAGATGAGGCTACATAAAAGACAATCCCATATCTCATCTTTGATTCAAAAGTAGCCTGGTATATTGTTTTCAAGGACGTTTTATCAAGATATCTACTCAAGACCCCCAGAGAGTAACAGATAGAACTAAGTTCTTTGCGTAACTTGAAGATATGGTCATTCTAATTTAGACAGCTGTCTATTACCAGACCAAAGAAGTTACTACTTCTCTCCAATGGTAATTCGAGATCCATTGTTCTAATGTATTCAGGCATTTCAAAGTTTGCATGGCTGGTGTGAAATGAGATGGCACTTGTTTTCTGAGGATGTAGACTCAACTGATTTTTTAGGAACCAATCATTTATTTTTGCGATGGTAGAATCTATGAGGCGCCTTAGATCGGCTAATGTTTTTGCTTTCAGCAACACATTTGTGTCATCGGCATAGTTTATTAATGAGCACTCGATTATTGAAGATGTTTCAGCAAACAGGCCGTTCATGAAGATGATTGGTCCTAGAATGCTTCCTTGGGGCACTCCTAATTCAACAGGAAGTGGTTTTGATGTGGCTCTCGATTCTCCATCTGTGATTACAACTTGTTGGATTCCGCAGGAAAGATATGATCTAAACCATTCGAGTAAGGTTCCCTTTATGCCATAAGAACTCATTTTTTGAAGAATATGCTCATGGTTCAGAGTATCAAACGCTCTATAAAGATCCAGGAAAACTGCGATGGTAAATTCAGAATCCTCCAGGGCCCATAGTGTTCTCTTTATAAACTCGAAGATTGCAGTCTGCGTTGATTTTCCCTTGATAATTCCATGCTGTGAGGGGGACAGAATATTCTGATCAGCAAGAAAAGCCATCAGTTGTTTCATTACAACTAGTTCGAAAACTTTAGAGAAACTTGGGAGCAGACTGATTCGTCTATAGTTTTCCGGTGCATCGTGGTTACCCTTTTTGAATAATGGTTTTACTAGAGCCCTTTTTAGTTGTTCAGGGAATATATCTAGCTTAAGTGAATTATTAATCAGGTATGTTAAAGGATAGACCAGTTTTTCTTTGCATCTTTTAATAATGTTCATTGGCACTCCATCTACACCACAGCTGCTTTTATTTTTCAACAGTGACATTATTTTCAATACTTCTTTTTCATTTGTTTGTTGGAATTCAAATATATTCGGGTTTTGAGGAATATTGGAGCCTGATTGAGGTGTTTTTTTTAGTTATCAAATTCTTTGCAGATGTTGAGAAATATGAGTTGAACCGACCTGCCATGTCATCAAGAAAAATAGGGTTTTTTGTTTTGCATAGGTGTAGGATGTCAACTTTCCTTTTGCAGTGTTTTATATTTTCGTTTTCTGTCCTAATAGTTCTTGGCTTAGTGATGGGAATCTTGGGTGTGCTATCTCAAACTCAGTTGTGAAAAGTTTCAAAAAGGTGTTCCATTGCTTGTCCATATCATATTGTGGAATATTCTGCAGAATATTCCAATCCACAGATTCAAGTCGTTCTACCAAGCTTTCGGTCCTTTGTTTTGACATTAGTCGTCTATAGTGATATTTTGTGTCTGTTTGTGGTAAGGCAATTGTTAACAATTGAGCGGTTTCATGATCAGACATTCTTGTTTGTATAGTTCTATATGTATATTGAATTTCATTAGGTTAATCTTGTAGGCTGCAATATGGTCGGATAAACGTCATATGAGCTTAGTAAGTCAGAGAAAGACAGTGTATATTGGTTATCCAATTTCAATAGATCTATACTGAAGTCTCCTCCAATAATATCAGTTTTCCCGGACTAACACACAGCATTCAGGACTTCTTCAAATTTCTCCAAGAAATGTTTGCTATTTCCAGGTGTTGTGAAGACTGAAAGAACAGTAATAAGAGATTTCTTTATTTTCAAGTCAATGGCTGATATCTCGATTATTTCCTCTAGTAACATTCTGATCAAATCATTTCTTACATGATAAGTGGTGCCCTGTTTCACATAAATTGCCGAATCTCCATGTCTGTTTGTTGATCGACAAAAGCAGCTTGCTAGTTGAAAACCCTTGATTCCATAATTTCTAATTTGATCTTTGTCCTTCCAATGCTCAGTGAGACATGATGCCCTCAAGTCCTGCTTTGTTTCAAGTGATTTGATGACTTCTTCCAACTGATCCACAGCATTTCCGATTGATTGGATATTTTGATGCATAATAGAGATGTTATGCGTGCTCCCTTTTATTTTAGATTGCATTTGATGGTTGTTCTTTGAGAAAGGACGAACATTTGTTCATGAATTCTTTATGTCTTGTGAACTCGGATCTTTCGACGCCTACTCCTTCTGGCCAGAAAGAGGGGTCATACATGATATCCTTTTTACTAAACGGGGCTGTTACAAGAAATCTCTTGTTAAGGCGAGGATCACCGTCTAATTCCTTGACTTCAATTTCGCAGTTAGACATTTCTTGTTGTTTTTTGATATATTCTCGAATCATTTCTTCCGATACGTGTTTATTGATTCGATTTATATAAATCCAGACTTTTTTTCGGCTCCAGAAAAACCTGTATTTCTCTCTTTTTCATCTAGCTTTGCAGTACTAATGTTTCTTATGATTTCCCTTCGGGTGGATCGATTGTAATTCACTGTCTTATTTGGTTGCCACAAACGATCATCTTTCATTACTTTGCCGTTTTTTATTATTTCTTTCTGGTTGGAAATTACGCATTTATTTTGGTTCTGATTGTCACGTATATTATTGAGGTTATTCGCATTTCTCTCGATGACTTCTGAATCTGTGGTCAGTGCTTGTATACTCGTATTCTGTGGTGCCGAGTTTGACAGTCCCGCAGCAGCCTGCGCATAGCTTGGACGAGAATAACGAGATTCAAATTTTGACCCTGACGTTTCTTTAGTAGTGATAAGAAATGTCGAGGTTTCTTTTCCAGGAATGTTTACATTTCTTCCATCAATAGCTTCAGATATTTCACCTCGAGTCTGAGCTGAGTAATTTTTTCATTTTCACCTTCCACTTCAGTGTCATTTTCTGGAATTCCGAGTTCACAACATTCGACGATTGTGCCACTGACAACTTTTATGTTTTTGCTTCTTTTCAAGCAACTATCGTGAAATATTGAGAAGCAATTTTTACAGACGTGTATTTTAGTTGTTTTGTAACAGTATTTGGAAACTCTTGAACTCGCTTTATCACTTTGATTCGAAATTTCATCAACATCTCGATCCGACACGTCCGTATCGACCGGCGCCATCTTAATATATTCTCTGACCATTTGCTATTTTCTTATTTTGTTTTTCCGCCTTCCAGTATAGTGAACCTTTGCTTTCAAAAAGACCCTTACACTGATTGATTCAAGATGTTTGCTCACTAATATTCTGTTTTTCTATATTAGGTTCAAATGAAACTTAGTAGATGTGATAAATAGTATGCAACTAGAATCATCAGTATTTTTCTCTTTCTTGCTTCGCGGAGTTACAGTCGATTAAAATTTAAAAGCATGCAAAGAAAGTCACTGAGGTTGTATTATTCTAGTGATTTTAAACAGACTATTTCATCTTGCTCATGATTCATATTGTCGATTCACCCATTGATTGATGAAGGTAACTTTTCTTTTCAGATAGCCAACTCCTCAGCATAATAGATAACTCTTTAGCAATTTATTGCATCCGCTAAAAAAAAATCAATCTCACATGTTGTGACTCACTGAGAGTAAATATAGAATTAGAGTGTTTCTATTAAAATCGAATCAATTTATTCATTAGACATTTACTGGGCTCCTCTTGAGTTATATCGCACATATCGTTACTTTCGTTAGTCATCATCCTTAGAACCTTTGTTTATCGGTTATGACGATGCGTAAATCGATAGACAGGGATTTAATTTGCCAAGAAATGCATCTGTAAATAATAAATTATGTTTTGATGGACCATTTCATGATTCAGTCGATTGTGTCTACGTCTGGGTAATTTATGTCGAAATTACCCGTTACATTTGCATGATTGCAGTATGAATAATTTCATAAACTTGACACTTGATATGATGAAATATGAATTTGAAATATGTATATGAAACTTTTCAAAAGAATGTCATTTTTTGCTCCAGATAAAGTTTTTTGTACGAAAAAGCATGTAAATGAGCATCGTTGATACTGCATTTTATTTCAGGAGAATGTGCTTATTACTTTCTGAAAAATAAAGAATTTCATATTGATTTCTCATTTTCTTGTTGTGCATCACGTATCTTAGTGTCATCTAACTTTTCAGCCTCAATTCCAATTATCAAAATATTTGGAGTTCGTTTAGTCGGAAGGTTTCTGCTCGATTTTGAAAAATTGATAACTCAATAGAATGCAAAAAAACCATTTCAACCATACGTGTATACATATTGATAACAATAATTATTTATTCATACCAATAAATACTACAAATGCTCACAGACATCAATTATAAAACGATCAAGAAATATCACTCATAGAAATCAGAGAATTGACAAAACAAGAATTCATCTATGGAATAAAAATAGTGTTCTTCCTTGCTTAACGAGATACCGCGTGAATTTTATTCGTATAAACCCCTCGGATCTCAGACCCATTAGTCCAATTTTTGCGAGTTACCGGGTTACAAACGGTCATAAACGGTTACGATTTTCTGATACCGTTCGTATTTTTGCGAGATCGGTGATAGAGGGGAAGGTGTTATGTCGTAGCCGTCATTGTGACCGTTGTTGAAAATCTGTAACCTTCGCGCCAAATACGAAAAAAGCGTGCCTATACCTATGAAGTTTCTGGATTTATTCATTTGATTCATTTCTAACACCAGCTCAGCAAGATGTGAAAGAAAACCTATTATTTTGCAAAATATTGTTAGTATTTGATTTCACATCCTCTCTTTCCAAATTTGTTCTTGCTTCATTTTTGACCTATCGTTACGCTTAATGTCTAGAGATAATTCTGTTTTCAGATAATTATTTTTGAATATAGTAATAAAGAACAAAAGATCCTTGCGGTCGAAGTTCCCGGAAGGCTGAACGAAGCCAAATTGAACTATTATCTTCACTACCGAAACTTTTCCCGCAATAGAAGCAGAGTACGAATCGGGTGGTCGTAAGTTTAATTTTTTTCTCCATTGTGTTATAAACGCCTTATGTTGTAAATTTGGGCCGTAGAGTGCATTTGGTGACGTTCCCCTCTAACTTAAGGGAGTCTTATCGGACGAAATCTCTCATTGAAAAGTACCTAAACTCTTTTTTGTGAATGAAAGACTCCATGAGTGTGTTTGATATCAAATAGAAGAGAAAAAAAAAACACACTTATTAAAATAATTATATTCTCCGACGATCGATTTCGGCTCTAAGCCATCATCAGGTCAGCTGAAAATGATAGTCAAATTATAAAATATGATGACAAAATCAAGTACAGATTAAAATTTCCTTTACATAACAATTTCTAGTACAACAATAAAAGTGAACAAGTGGGACAGGCTTTTTTATTATCTACTCACCCTCAAAGGAATATGTACTTTTAGTTATCATGAATTTTAGTTTTCTTTCAAAGGATTTGTATTCAAGTTATATTTGATGTTATGATTTGGACTGACCACCCGAAAACGAATACGTCCAAATCATAGCATCAAATATAACTTGAATACAAATCCTCTGAAATAAAACTAAAATTTATGATAACTAAAAGTACATATTCCTTTGACGGTGAGTAGATAATAAAAAAGCCTGTCACACTTGTTCACTTTTATTGTTGTACTAGAAATTGTTATGTAAAGGAAATTTTAATCTGTACTTGATTTTGTCATCATATTTTATAATTTGACTATCATTTTCAGCTGACCTGATGATGGCTTAGAGCCGAAATCGATCGTCAGAGAATATAATTATTTTAATAAGTGTGTCTTTTTTTTCTCTTCTACCTAAACTCTGTTTTAGTTTATAAAGTATAGAAGTTACATAAAGTATATGTATGAGAAAATTATACACCAAATGATAATAAATTCATTCCAACATTTTTTCTATATGTTCGAAGTGGAATGATGAGTATTTTATAACCTTCGCAGAACAATGCCACTTCGGAAATAATATAGAAAATACATGATGGGTTCTTCATACAAAATATCTTATTCACTCAGGAACACGTCCATGGTTACTGCGAATGAGATGATTGTATTCCTCTCGAGGTATCTCGTTTTACATGGGGCGTATGATCAGGGCTGACTGTCAAGATAGCAGTAAGCCACTTCCACTGCCCGAATAATTTTCAAGAATACTTCTACGGCAGTATCGAAGGCAAAGAGAATTCACGCTATTCTCCATCATTTATCTCTGGACCGAGTTTCGGCAATGGTAGACGAAGAAATTTCAACAGCTCTCGCTGTCAGTAGTTTGATTTCCAAGAATAACCGCCAATTTGAGACAAAAAAAATAGACAATGATAGGATCATCAAATCGTAATCGAAAGTCTTCCAAAGGGTCTGTTTTCTAAGTTATATTCAGAGTAACGAGCAGAAGGAATGAACAAGAGTTTGGCAATTATTTAATTATTTTCGTATCTCTATGAAATCTTTCGACGAATTGCATCATGCTTTAGAAAATAACTTGATATTTTCAAATAGAGTTCGAATATCCATTTCGTCAGAGTTTGTGTATGTTGTAATTCGAGATTTCGAATTCCTTGATAAGAACAGTCTCCACTCCCGTAAGTTCTTTTTTTAAATGGTTTATTTTTGTAATCTTCGATTCTATGATTCGATTTTTGTTTTCAATGTAGCTTATTGATATTTCTGCATCAATTTTATATTGTGTGGAGTGATAGGTGAGCCGGGTTATCTTCATCCCATAATAAACCCTTATTCAGGAGCGAATAGAAAGTTTTTTCATCTGCCACAGCATTAAAAACAGTCGATGTAAGTACAAACAAAATTAAATCGCCACTGCCCTTTGAAGTACTCATGGGTGATTTTGAGATATCTCATCATCAAGATTCATGATTCATCATTTGGCAACGACCTTCTAAGTGAGGTACACTCGAACAGCAATGTATTCCAATTTGAATATGAGGTATTGGTATTGTAGGCAATCGAATATCTTATCCAAATCATTGCAGTTTAGAGTTGAGTATTACTTCATCTGTTCTGTCCAGCAGTGCCTCCACAATGAACCCTAGGAATGTTATTGTAATACATTTCTTCTCCTGAAGTCATATTTTCGTTTCAAAAATTAGATCGATCTTATATAGATGGCAGTATAGATAGGTGGGGTAATCAAGATCCACTTGTATTAATATCTTAAATTCGGTTGACAGACTTGGTTCTAGGAGAGGCAGTTCTATAAACATAAAAATTAAACCTTCTGTGTCCATGGCTCGTTTTCGAGAACGTTGTATTTAAACTAGGATCATTTTCATGAAGAACGGATAAATTCTGAAAAACAGATGTTCACCGGTAACGAATAAATGTTCTGTCAACATAAAAGTGCAACCCTCAGTGCTTGACTTGCTTCTGAAGACTTTTTTTAACTGCCCCTAAGAGAGCCTTCGGATCTGCTTATGCTTGATATTCCAAACTTTCAACAGAACGAACTAACATGTTCGTCGAAATCTAACTGAAAATAGTAGACAATAACAAAATGGTATGTTTTTCGTTAGTCTGAGATATAAAATGCGAATTTCATTTTATGTAATCTCGGAAACGCCATAAACAAAAATAGACGATATAACAACAACGAAGTTGAACTTTCGAATTATCCACATGACAACTCAAAGCATGATGTTTATCGGCATTTTCTGGCATGGCGCTCCTAAACTACCTGTGTGAAATATGCCCGATATTATCGTCGCATTTTTAACAATTCAATTAGAAACAACATGAAGGCGCGACTGGTAAACAAAGCTTGTCTACCAGCGGCTGAGAGAGTTATTTTTGTCGGTTATTGTAAGCCGAATTATGAGTATTTGTGGATACGTGTCTTCTCATTGTTTCTCTTTGTTACTGGGTGATAACTGTTTCAACAAATCCTTGCAAAAGATTCTGAAATGATTTATATGTTGAACTTGGATACCAGAACTACGGGAGCTGCAGTTCAGTAGCTTCAGGATGTACGATTGAGATTCGTTAGTTCAGTTACTAGTTCATCTCAATATGAAAGTTTTGATCAATCTTTCAACGAGAGATTTGAGTACGTTCGAATCAGCACGCATGGAAATATCGAGAAATAACATAAACCAAAGAAAAAATCAGGAGAACCCGAAAAAATTTATTTATTTTATTCTTCACGAGTTGCTCAAAATTATCATCTAATTTTGGGATACTTCTCACCCAAAAATTGTTGTCTATTGGTAGGTATAGTCCAATCACTTTCATACGAGGTGTATTTGGCTTTGGGAATTTTACGCATCCAACCCTGATGTAAAGGACCAAAATGAGAGGTTATGACACGGTCAAACATTCTGTTCAAGACAGAAGGGAGATAAATTCGTATTTTTCTGAAGATCATTCATTTTCTATCATTTTTATTTCATTCTATTTTATTCTATTAGCATTTTAATAGGTTGACCATTCGATACTTTTTCTTTTTCTTGCATAGGTGAAGTAGGGTAAGATATAATGGGTTGCGGAGATTTGTTTGTATGTATGGGGGGCAGACATCCAGAAGCTTCATGAGCAAATTAACACAACGGGTGTGCCTTAGAATTCCCACCAGGGTCCCTCATCATTTACATTATCAATGTCCCCTGTTTCCGTAGAGGTACTTTTTACCGCTGAAGATATTCATTCCTACATGTAAAGTGTGTTGTGGATGTAGCTTTCTTTCAGGAGGTTTCGGATAAATTCTCTCGATCTAGTAAAGAGAACTTTTTTTCTCAACCTGGATGAATTTTCAATTATTTCATTGACGGGATATAAAAATGTATCTAAGGTCATGTATCAAATTCAATTACGGAGAGTTGAGAGTGTTCGTGATCTGGGAGTGACTTCGGATACCAAGTTAACTTTTATTCAACATATAGATCATATTATTTCATCTTCAAATAGAATGTTTGGATTCACTCTTCGACATGGTAGATTGTTCGGGACTAATAGAAGATTGTTCCTTCTTTCTGAATATATTGAATTTTGCTTCTTCTGTCATCAAGAGTGTGATAAAAGAAAATTAGAAAGCTAGCAACACAATTTCTCGAAAACCTGTCATACCTTAATAGTTTATCTATGAAAGATCATGACCAGGCCGGGGCTTAGTCTAGGTTAAATATGCTTAGTTTGGAAAACCGGAAAAAAATTAATGATATGAGCTTTTTTTCTGCCGTTTTTTTTTGTACCCTCAATTTTGAAAAGTGGTTTCCCGAGAAAAGACTGATTGGGATCAAATGGAACTTTTGCTATACCTTACATATCGTCGATTGAACATAACAAAGAATTAGACAATTATCAGATTTTTGACGACGGTCAATGAGTTTAGAGATACTGATCCCTTTAAGAGGCCCTTTCGCCAATATGAAAAAACTTTTGCACTGCTTGTAGTCATAATTTTCCGAAAATGAAAAAAACTTTAAAAATATGAAATAGTTTTACAATTTACAAATAATTTTGTCCGTTTCAATTTATGTATGTTATTTTCAGTCATGAAAATATACATGTGGGATCTGAGCTTTCATTCAAAATTAAGTTAAATCATCGTACTTTTTAATTTTTACCTACGGCACTCAGTGGGTTTATCAGGCCGTTCGAGACACTTGACGCTAAATTCAAGATTTCCTGAGTGTTAGTAGGTGTCGATTCGGAAAAGTCGAGAATCACGGGAAAGTAATAATTTGAAGGTTCATAGGTCGCATGCATAAGAGAACAAGGGGTTCTTACAAAAAAATTGTCAATAAGACAACGAGAAGGTAGACGGTCACAAAGTTAACAGTTATTAGACGTGGTTCAGATGAACCGATTAGACATGCTCTTTTGACTCAGTAATTACACTAGTGGGAAAAAAAAACGTTAGAATCAATCTTGAAACGCAATCCTCAGACTGAGCAGAATAGGACGCTAGTCAAAGGTAGTTGATCAAGATTTTGAGACAAATCAAGTGTGTTCAGTGACTTCAATCCAAAGTAATCCATGATAATGATAAATATATGTTTATTCTTCATAGAGAACAATTTTACAAAAAAAGATACACATGAAGAAAAAAGTCAGTATTTTTTCTTCTAGGCATTAAACATTCCTTTAAAAAACCTGATGCCTAATTTTTTCCCAGACTAAGTAAAAATCCTACATACATATACGAATTATTTCAGATATATTAATCTTCTGTTGACTGCTTTTAGTCATGATATTGCGTCTTATGAAGATAGGTATGAAATTAAGATGATTCCATCTAATTGAGAAAACCGTTTTTGCCATTTTGTATATAGCAAAGATTGTTATGGATCTAGTTTGAAAAACAAATGATTTCGAAATGATGGAATGAATATAATTGACGTTTATATAAACTGTGACCTATGAATAAAAAGCTTTTCATTTGGTACTGTGATGTCACCATTTGTATTAAGGTCCTCAAAATACCCTTATGGTATAGATATCAAAGAAGGAATTTTTTATTTGTATGTTGTGTCTGAGAGATATGTAATATTGACGAGGCCATTTCAACTAGGAAACCGGTCTGTCTCTCCTCATTCGATTCATCTTGCCAGTCTGATGAAAATACTGTGAACCTAAAATATATGATTTTCATCTTTTCTCTTTGTCGTTTTTTTGGAGTTAATGTTTCAATTGTTTTCTGTTCATGATGACTGAAAAGAATTTCTTCATTGCGCAACGCTTAAGATTATTGTTGTTTTATTTTTTCACATATGTTTATCTTGAGGAACATTAGATAATTTTATTCGACGGTTTGGAAATTATAACCGGCTCTTTTGGGTTCCTCCTTCATTTCGAGAATAACATGATTTTAAATAAAAAAGCCTTGATAAGTTGACTCATGAATGAATTGGATTGATATATTATTTCCTGTAGCAATTGTTTATTGATGATTTCATGGTATCATGGTTGTTATATTCTGAATTTTATGGCTCTGAAGAACAGGGAAATGTTATACATTGTTTAAATTCATTTGAAGTATTTCTTCAATGGAGCCATCATTTTCTTTCTTGATTCAAAATAATCTTTAGCCATGGCAAGACACTGCTTGAAAAAAGTGGATATTTTATAGTAAATATTTGTTAATAAATTGTTTTCATGGTTGACGCTTCAATTTTACCAATTACATTGAAACTGATACAAGAACCGACTCGGGAAGTCTTGGTACATTTTATTTCAGAACGTGGTGATTCTGAAAACTTTGTTGTTCTTGTGTTCTTTCGTTTGTCCAGGGGAATGAATGGAATGGCTGACAGAAATAGAAGTAAGCCTTTATTTTGATTGGTCAAAATTATATTTAACTATTCAGACAATTTATACTAATTGAAGGAATGTACCTACCTACTCTGGAACTTCACCAATAGGACAGTTATTTAAATTAGAAGATGAAGCAGGCGAAGGTAATCTCACGAATGAAGTGGGCCGCTAAATATTACCAGAAATATCCGGTGTTATTTCTCAGATATGATCTGAGTTAGAATTCGACGAGGTACTGTTGAGATTAGCTATGATTTATCTAATTTAATTGTCTTCCGTCTGAACTTTCAAATTTACTGAAGGACATCTATCTTTTCCAGAAACTTTAATTTAGAAAAAAATTGTGCAACTTCTGAAAAGTCTGAAATTGAAATCTTTATTTCGTGAACATTTTGATGATCTCCATTCTTATATCGATTGTGAAACGGATAGTGTTTCGCAAGGTAAGTACTCAAAATTCAAAACAGAAAATTAAAGTATTTTTTAAACATCCGAAAACTTGATGCAATTTTATTCACATAATTTCTAGTTACTGTTTAAAAACTTGATGCATTGACTAGTAAATTGATATTTCCATTCAACCAAAAGCACCTCCAGTGACCTACTTCGTGATTAAATCAACATTTTTGGGTTATTTCTTTTGTTTTCTCAAGTCGAGGTAATTATCGGCATATTCACTTATTCTGCTCAAATAAAAAGTAGTTAGAATTTTTTATGTGTGACACTTATCGTATCGTTCAGTATTTTGTTCTACCGAAAGTATCCCAATTAGTTCCACATTTTTTGGCATGTTTAACCTGAGGTTGATGTCCTTCTAATTCGATACACATGATATTTTTGTTGCTTTTCATGTCTATCGAGACATGTGTAGCAAGCAAAGCTGCTAGTCGAATTATTTATGTTTTCAATCAGATTTTAAAAATTCATTTGATAATATTTGTGTGAAAATATTTATTCGAAAGGTGCATGTCGTTTGACCCTCGAGTTCAACCGAATTGATGAAACTATGATAAGAAAGATATTATTTCAAAGACCTGTAATGAAATCAGGAACTCCTAAGACCTCGTTCAATTTCACATCAATAGACAGCGCTTGTATTGAGATCTCAAAGTATATCATAAGTCTTAGCCTGTGGTATACCAGATTCATCGAATCGATAATGAAGTAAAAAATAAGCAACGGGGTATCGAATAGAAGATATGGGTTGTTTCAACAGCATTGAGGGTAACTTTGGCATTTCAACTGCCAGAAATAGGTGATGATAGAGTATCTCATAACCCGATTCTTATGTTTTACCTACCCTCTTTCATATTTTTGTTTATTGTCTACACAACCTTTATCCGAATTATTTCAATATAGTCAATGTGATAACCATTTTGCATGAAAATACGTTATAATTCATGAAACATGCTCGATGTGACAATTCAGAAATTGGTCATGATAACTTAAGTGTGGGAAATTTCATTTTTTCATACAGGGTGGTTCATTGGTAAATGAATATACGGTAACCTGAGCTAGAGCCACCCTAGGCGAGTCCAAAAAACCGCTATATGATAAGGTCTAATCAATTCCGTAACCAAGATACAGGCTGGTCCATGTATTCACCGAAAATTTCAATTAAACCAACCTGTATATTCAGTTGATACTTGGAACGTATGTCGAACGGCCACAGTTCGATCGATTTATATTCAAATTATCAAAAAATTCTAGGTACGTATTTGAAAAATATTGGAAATCTTCCAAATTGAGATTCAACACCCTGTATATTAGAATTTTGGAATTCAATCGAGATGAGCAAAATTTTTTTTATGTGGTTTAATAAACCTCATTGTCCAGCACTTGATTTTGCTCAAAGAAAGCTTCAGGTAAAAATCCAATTTAATGTTGGAATTCCAATAATTCCGTTTAAAACTGGTTCATTGCAATCAAATCGGAAAAATATTATCTCGAACTGATAAAATATTTGCATTCTTCAATAATCCATTTGATTTTCAAAAAAAAAGGTTTCATTGAGAGAAATTTGATTGTATGTATTGTATCCGACGAGATTCGTTTCGAATAGACTAAGACAATTTCTACAAAATGAATTTTGAGAACTGATATTTTCAATATGTGAAATTCGCATGAATGGGCTCAATAAATCTGCATTTAGTCAGGCATACGATATCCCAATACAAATTCTCAACAAACGTACGTTGGGGCGTTTATAAAAATCGATTGATTAGACCGCACGCGTCCTACCAAGAGGGCTTACGGGTGATATTTACCTAGATTTCCTTCAAAATCATCTTCATGTATTACTCGAGCTTCACCCCATTTCAGAGTCATCTTCAGATATTTTTGAGATCATTACTTTCTAAATCTGTAGATAGGCAGAGGTGGACTACATTCCTGGTAAGCTAGATCACAGATTTAAATCCTGTTGATCATTTCATTTGAAGTTATTCGAGATATTTAGGATATTCACCTAAAAAAAGAAGTTGGGAGATATTGCAGTCGCCTGTAATAAAATACGTAAAACACCAGGTATGATCAAAAAAGTATCAGACATATTTTGAAGAGAAAAAATATGTATATTGAGAAAAACGGTGTTATTTTCGAAAACATTCTGTAAATCACGTTGAGTGTTCATCGTTGTTGACTTCAAATAAATTGTTTTTAATCAATAATGTTCTTCCAAAATCCATTGAAATGATTCCTGAGAATATTATTACATAGGAATATGCAATTAGTAGGACGAAAAAACTTCAATTTGATCAAAATGCAAATTTTTTTTGAAGCTGAAGCTTTGTTTGGGCAAAATCACGTGCGGGACAATGAAATCCACAGAACCTCAAATAAAAATTTTCTACTCTTCCCAAATATCTCAATCAAATCCCAAAATTTCAATAAACAGGGTGTAGAATCTCAATTTGGAAGAAGTCCCATATTTTCCAAATGAGAACCTAAAATTTTTCAAAAATTTAAATGTGAATCGATCGACCTGTGGAAGGTTATGAGACGTTTCAAGTATCAACTGTAAATACCGGTTGGTTCAAAAGTTATTAGCAATTGAATTTTTTGGTGAATACATTAACCGCCCTGTATCTCGGTTATGGAATCATTTATCGGTTTTTGGGCTGGCCTAGCATATGTTCATTTACCAATTAATCACCCTGTATGTTCCTGCAGGAATTCATTTTACCAATTGTGCCGACAAAGAAAATCATAATTTTTGATTGTTTATGTGAACATGTACAAAAATCTACCTATGAGAACAATTGAATGGTATCACAAAAGATAACTGAATCTTTCAAATTATTCTAGTGGAAAATTTATAGACATTATTCAGTCACAAGATCCTGCACAAAAACATGCAAGTACATTAACTGGGAGGTTGAGAAAATAAATCATTTTAAAAATTCAGTCAACATGTAAAATATTTTTTTCAAACCCAATTCCTCACTCCCCTGCTGAAAATAGTTGGACTGAGATTATAAAAGAATTTCTGAAGTTTATTATAAAATTTAATACATATATAGTTTTTGCCTTGTTGACAACTCTTCATTCTGGATAAAGGCAATGCAACCAAATATTTTTGGTGAGTGTTATAATCTTCTGAATCCAAATTCCTTTAAAATTTCTCCTAGTTCTCATAGAAGTATTTCAGACAGTTCAGTATGCACTCTGCCGTGTTGGTGAAGATTTCCTCTCATTAAAAACTTCCCAGTATCTTTGATAAGTGATTCTCCTGCAGTCTTCTTCTGTTGGAGTTAAATGTGTTGAGCACCTGAACTCTGATCTGAAAGGATAGTGCGATATGCTGCCGAACTGAGAAAGTAACAGAACTTAGCTCTTTCTGATCCAATTACTTTCCGCATCCTCCGGAACATGTAACAATAAGTCTGTATCGAGGTCTGTATTCATTTGCACAAACCATGAATGTGGTTTTTCCAGCTGAGATTGGTCTAAAATTATAGCCCTGAATATTCGAGAGCTTGTCTAGCATGTCCTAGTCCTGTTGGAGCATTTCATACGTTGGATAAACTGTTCTTTCATAAGAAGTCCAAAAGGCGAAAATTATTTGTGCATTCTGCGTTTATTTCAAGTAGGTAAATGTTTTCCTGGGACTGCCCTATTCAAGAATGAGCGCTGATATGAACCGATTTCAAGCGAATAACCAGTAATGACCGCGGTTATCTACGGTCCTGCCTGCGGTTATCTACGGTTATAGTCTTCAGGGATTTTCCTTGTAAAATGATTATAACCTACAATGACCGAAGTCGCTTGAATGCAGTTGGTCCTAGTTGGTAATTACCAATAAGGACCAGGTTATTCGCTTGAAATCGGTTATAATTTGGTATACGTCGTAAGTGAAGAATATGAAAAGAAACGGCCCGACAATAGATCCCTGAGAAGAACGAACATCAACTTTTTGCAGATCCGAAATGTGCCCAGTCAACTTCACGGCTTGTTATCGATTTCAACTTATTCCGTGGTCAATGCTACCTTTGCTGTGATTAACATATATTTATGTCATTTCTATATTCAAAACTGGTGAAAGCCTTCAAAATATCATATCTTGGTGTTCATTTTTGTGATATTTTCCATCTGATCGGCAATTATTTTTCTATTATTATGAAATGTTTTCTTCATTCTGCGATATAATGCTCATACAATTCTGCATAAGCTTTAGTTCCGATATCTCTCAACCAACTGATAATCGATATGCGGCAGTTCTGTCGGCTCTATCTACGGAAACCTGCGGCAGATATCTCTCATTACCGAACTTAACTGCCACATTAAGACCTGAAACGTACTCTCAGATTTTCAATACTCTTGGTCTTTTGTTTCGAAAGTTTTTGATGGGCAGACTGAACGGCAATGATTGTTCAAATACGGAAATTAATCGTGTATTCATTTCGTGAGAATTACACCCTCTCATTTAAGAGTGACAAGAAAGTGTTGATTGGATAGTTATACTCAGTTTCATGTCCAACGAACATGAAGAACTTGGTGGGTGGAAATTCTGCAACTTAACCTCACATAAGTGTTCAAAATGAATACGAAAGAGTATACTTTCACATATTGGAATTCATCCAATTATTCGACTGAATTATCTGCTAAAATTAATTGAAATCATGTCGCCCATTGTACGTGAAATTCATTCTAGACGCCATCATGCTTCAATGATGCTGAAAATTTTCTAATTGTCGACAAGACAAAAAAACGTTCGGTCTGAAAAACTCTCAACAGAAGATATCATAGCATTCAAAATAGAAAACCAAACCACTTACCAAAAAAGTTATTCCTGCTGAAAAAGGAATTGTTTTCAACACCCATTAGTACCGTTTTCTTCACTACCCGCTTCTCCACTACCACGTGATTTCCGACACACTTTAACATAAGTCCCGAAAGCAGCACAACAGTCACATTTCACAGGAAAACACAAAAAGTCCATTCAAACACAATTCGTAATTAGGCAGTAAACAATGGAAATAATAACTGATCGGTAAAAACCACACTGTTGACTAATCACTTTTTAACATCTCAGTGCTATTTTCAGCAGAGTCAAGCCAAAGCGCTACTAGGTGCGTTCAGTTGAACTGAAAATTTAACACTGAAAGACTGAAATATTAGACCCAACTCGCTTGGTTTAGTTCCTAGCTTCTCTGATGTTCGCATGCATTTTCTTCCATTTTGGACTTGGCTTTTTTAAAACGTTTCTCTCCTCCTCCAATTTGGCTCAGCGCTTGATTTTTTTCATGTTTACTATAAGCGAAAGTTCATGTAGTCGTTTTCAATGCCAGTTGTACATAAATTGTTTCTAGAACGAAGGTCGTTAACTCACTTCGAAAATAAATAGCAGGACTCGACACCCCTTGCTCTGCAAGAAATATGATTGCAGAAATTAAGGATATTTATGGTTTCTTTGGATCTAGTTAACCTATTGAGACTTAAATTAAACGTCAAACATGCAACTAGAGCTGCGAAATTTATTTATCTACAAGCATACGCTTTCAACCCCTTTCCCGCACGCATTTCAATTCGTAAAGATCCGCTTCGCATCGTTCGGACAACGGCAGTTTCTTGCGGAAATGTAACACTTTCTGCACTTGTTAGGAAAATAACTAGTTAATATGACATCATTTCAACATACTCTCCAACTAGACTGAAACAAATATTTCGAATGTAAGTATTTTGTTGAATCGTTCAATCAAAAAGTGTGGATGCACATTACCTAAAAGGTTTTCTCACTCTGGATGATAATAGAAAAGCAATACTTTCTTTTCAAAAAAAGAATACCATGTTTCCCAAATTCTTTGAAAAAGGAGCAGATCACCACAGAATTTCTTTTTGTTGCCTAACCTAATCCGACACAACCCAATGAGTTCACATCGAAAATCCATTAAATTGATCCAGAATTGGCATAAAATTAATCATCTTTTGAAGCGGATGATTATGATTTTATTTCATAACAAGTTCGTTTCCATTCGCAGTCAATCGAAATTTGACGAAACACCTGGCAAAAGTCTAGGCATGTGGTTAATTTCTTGAAATATTTTCAGTCCTCTGTCATTACAAAATAAGAACAAAAGTGTTTTTCTGGCTCATACGTTCGTTGCTGATGAAAAAATACCAAAAGACACGAGACACTAAATTTTTTTCGATAGTGAAAGCTCAGTACATATTCTATGAAAAAAATATCATGACAGGAATCAGAAAAACAAATCCAGTAAATATGAATGTTGCAAAGAAAGGAAACTGGAAGGAATGAAACTGGAACAGTAGAAGATGATAATCTCATACTGAAAAATCTGACCCATTTTAAGTGAAAAAGAAAATTCTTCGCCTTTACGGAGGCCACATCGAGAACATTTCTGAAACATAGATGAATTCAAAATAGTAATAATCGAAATGAATACCATTTTCAATTCCCAGGCTCAGAGATCTTTTAACATGAGGTTGGAGAAATTATATTAGATTTTGTTACTGAGAGGAGAGATATACCAGTTTCGACTTTGTTGGGCCTCATCAGTATCATTTCTCCAACCTCATGTTAAAAGATCTCTGAGCCTGGGAATTGAAAATGGTATTCATTTCGATGATTACTATTTTGAATTCATCTATGTTCCATTTTAAGTGGTTGTTAAGAAACATGCTATCTTCGAATCAAGTTACAAATAATGAAAGAGCGTTCGTATTTTACAAAACATTGGTAAGAATACTTCCTGAAGGTGGGAGAAACTTCGACAACAACAATGTTATTCTCGAAGAACGAAAACATTAACAGGATTATATGAAGAGGAAGCGGTAAACAAAAGTTAAACTTCAGTGGCACTACAAAATGGGATATCTTAATTCTAATGACATACAGAAAATAAGTGATTTATATGGAGTGGTGCCCCATTCCCTTTCATGTACTAGACAGCAGATCAGTTCTGTGAATCATGTAGTATATCAAAGAAAAGAAGTTATCCTCTTTGAGGGGATGACAAATGACAATACACTCATCAAAAAGAAGCATCGGAAAAAGAAGAACGCAAAGAAAGAGAAATGAAAAAAAACAACATGAAAAAAATAAGAGGATAATGAAAGACCTCATAAACAAAGAAGACAACCACTCAAATATAATGATTATGTGTTAGACCTCCCATCAGATGAAGAAGCAATATTAGCCAACTAAGAATGTTTTCTGAGTTTTGAATATTGTCAAGAAAGCCCTGATGAAAAATAGCGGATGACAGCAATAAATGAGGAGAAACATTGCCTGAATAGAAATACGACTTAGAGATTTAAGGCAGGGTGTGAACGGAAGGGTAAAATGGATTTCGAAGATATTTATAACTGCTTTTTCTGCACAGGAAAATCTTCTTGTTTTAACATTTGATACAAAATCTGCATTCTTGCATGAAGAAACAAAAGATGGAGTTTATGAGGAAGTAATTCAAGGTTATGAGAAAAAAGGTAGGTTTATTGAAAAAATCACTGTATGGTTTTAAACCGCTCTTGTGAAAAAAAAAACTAACAGACCTTCTCAAAAGTGTAAACATATGATTGAACTGAAAACTGATCAACTTGTTTTTAAAAGCGCTGTCGATGATGAAATATTGTTCATGGGAAATCATGTCGATAATGGACTTGTGACGGGAAATGATTTCTCAAACATAAATTCAATGTTGCTACATCTTTCAAAGTCAGAGTAATGGAAAATGCTACAATAAGCTATTCAGGTACTGAAATGGTCCAAATGGAATGCAGGAAAAGTAAAAAAATAAAATTCTTTAACGATTTGATATAGAACATACGAAGCCAGAAAGAAGACCTCACTTGCATAGAAGACATGGGTTGTTCACTATACCGCAGCTGAAAAACAAGACCAGACATTTCATATGCAGTGTCCTATATGAGAGTCGATAAATTAACAATCCTTCGAAAGTGGATGTTGAAAATATGAAGAGAACTGCACGATATTTAAATGACTCCAAAGAATATGAAATCTGTTATACAAGATGAAATACTTATGGAAGCCTTCATTGCAGCTGATCATGCTGGGTGCACAAAAATCAGGAAAAGTACAACAGGCTATATGATAATGTGCTAGTGTACCTATAGCATGGAGCTTCACGACAAATAGTCCAATAGGAAAATTAACCACAGAGGCTGAATTCAAGCAGTAGCCCATATGCCTCCACAAAGCAATTAAGTCTTTGAAGAACTTCAGAATACAAGTATGAAAGTGATGTAAAAAGAAGATAATACGAATTCAATGAAAATGGTTAAAAAAAATAAAAACTAATATAACAAAATACAATTTATTACAATTCAACACAAAACCTGCATGAAATGACTTCGGTCTTTCGAAAAACTATGTTTTTTTCTGTCTGGTCGACAGTAAAGTTCGTGCTCCTCAATTCCCGTTTTGATACTTCGTTTTTTAGTACCTACCAATGTAGAATTTGCTGCAGTTGCTTTGAATCTAGTTAATACGGGCTTGTAAAAGAAGATCGACTTTCCCTTTGGTAATTCTGATCATTTGGCTAAGTTTTCGAGTGGGCTTATTAACGGTCTCCATGTTGTGTCGTTTCACTATTTTACGGATTCTATCTGTAACCCCAGAGATGATAAGAGAGATTATTCGTTGGGGCCACATTGTGATGAATGATAAATGCATACTGTAAATTTTAAAGTTCATCTCCTAGAAAAAAAATGGCTGGCATAAACGTCGGGCTCTCTCTACGAGTGAACCCTGTGTCCTAGTTTCAGTTTGGGTTTTCTAGTTACTAAGACGCCTAGAAGAGCTCCATCTGTTTCAATTTTCATAGAAAATCGAATATTTGGGTGCCAATTGTTGAGGTTAATCGAGAAGGACTCCAGTTCATCATATCCATCTTGTTGTTTCCATATGCACGATTTTTCATTTCTGGTCTTGATAACAAATTAGTGCAATTTTTTAATTGTGTTTGTTCCAGATTATTCCAGATTCAATATTAGTCGTTGTTCAAGATGAAGAGGGAGAGGAAATTATGAAAATTTTCAACATTTACAAAAAATCATAGCTACATAAGAGGATCTGTTTATATATGAGGTGAAATTTAATTTCATTGGAGAAAAGATCTCGATTTTGTGAAAGAATTATTTTCAACTCCTCTGGCAGAATATACCAAAGCAACAATTCCGATAAATATGCATCGACGGATATAAACTATCGTTTAAATTGCGCTTCTTGAAATTTAAAATTTACACTCCAAAGATTAATTTCAATTTTGTCCGTAGAGATACTACTTCGGATTGTTCTGTTTTCTCAGAATGAAAAGAAAGTAATTTTTTCTACCTTATTTTGATCATATTTCGATATTTTTATCGTCCGGATCACGACTTAACAGCTTCTGGTAATATCATGTTTCCCCTGCTTCATTATCGATTCAATGGACAATAAAATTAACGATTCTATCTCTCTATTCCATTGGGATATTTCAAGCAGAACGGGAGGTGCCGAGAAAAATAGGCATAATTCTGTTATAATTCTGCAGAATCGCACACATGTGTCAGATCAACGGTCCGAATTCTAAATGTGAAATTATTATAAACGTCCTCCTACGTCATTGCGATCGGTTTCAAAATAGATCCCGATATCTTCGGATTGGAGGAAGTTACACTGTTCAAAATTACTTTTCGAAAACTTTGTAGAATGCTTATATGTTAATCGCAATATGCTTCCGAACAACTTCAACTCCTCTTCTTTTCATTTTACGTGATATTGACAAATTTATTTGCGACGATGAAATTGCCATAATATTCTGGTGTTCTGATTTCCACATCAAAAATAAGCGGCTTAAGATTTATAAATTCTAAAACCAAAATTTTGTGAGAGACTGTTTGTCCAACCAAGGTGTCACATTTTCATTTAAAAATCAACAAAGATATAGAAAATATCGGGGTACCTCTACAGTTAGATCTTCATCTTCTTCTTAGTTACCAGTCGTCTCATACATTGTTTCACCACAAATTCATGGACAGACTGCAACCTTTAATTATTGGACCATATTCGATGCTATTCCGAATTCATTTCCAATACTCTCCTATAATCCAGAGTACCTATCCACACAATGAAACAACCAGGTTTGAATCTTCTCTAACCACCTCATCGAACGTTTTTCTTAATTTAAATAAATTTAAGAATATTTGAAAATCTGTGGAATAGTATTTTCAACAAAGATATAATTACTCACTCTCTTATTTATTGATATAATTACTCTTTTTCCCCTTCTTTTTCGGGATCTTATTTTCTTGGTGAATTATAATTTTATCGTAATAGCATTAGTTTGCTCTGAATTCTTCGGGATGTTCTAACATCTCATAAATATATTATTTTCCCAGAATAAATTCGGGAAGTTTCAAAATAATTTTCTGAATGGAAATTTAAATAGATTATATAATTATATTAAAACATAATTGAATTCAAGTCCATCCAGATCTTCATCCTCATTTTAAATTATAAATTCCTTCAGCAATACGCAAAAAAAAATGTTATATTATCTTGAGAACATTCTTACCTCCTTTTTGTAAAAACTTTCATTTTCTAAGATTCGCATCCTTTGGAATGTTGCGTCCAGGCAGTGTAATTTGCTAATATCTATAATTGAAGAGACTAGTAAAACAATATTGAACTAGGTACATATATACAGCGTTGGCGGACAGCAGAGAGAAAATTATTATTTTTCAATCTTTAATTCATATTTAAAACTGTGAAACTGATTGATCTGGTTGTTCCTTAATTTTTGGCAATAATTTGGAAAAATTTTTCTTCATTCCCTAGCAAACTTCAGTTTCTCAAAAAACATATTTGTAATGTCGGGAATCGTTGAAAAGTTTATAAAAAATGAAATATAATTGTATCCTCAGGTTTGATAGATTGAATCGATTAGTAAGTTGCATTGGATCCTGAAAGAGTTCTTGTTGTACATCGATCAAAAAGCTGAAAAAATTATATCTGACTGGAGTTCTCGAAGGAGATAAATATGAGTTTTTTGAGTTTCACAGAAAAATGTTTACATTTCAGAATGAATTGAAAAAAATTTACCATTAAAGACTATCAATGTGATAAACTAGATGCAGAAAAAAATATCTTCTCCTGCTTCTTCAGATACACCTGCCAAATATTATTCGTTTTGTTTTATCTTCTTATCGATAAAAATGGGAACTTTTCAGAATCGAACTCAGCATAAACATCGGTTTTTTCATTGATTTCTCTAATGAGGAAAAGTCAAATTGACCAGTTCCAGTGTTTTAACTCGGAATTATTTGTTGGAATCTTATAAGCATTTCTATCACATTTCGAATTCAGCTTGTGCTTTTTGAATTAGGGACCTCAATTCATTGCAAAATTAAGTTTTTTTCTATTCCATTTTTGTTTTTGAATTCATCAAGAATCTTGAAACATGAACTACAAAATTCGCTCTTCCAGAACACAAGCTATCTTAAAATTGTTCTGTTTTCCATTTAAGAGTTTGGAAATTCAAGAAAAAAAAATACAAATTTTCATTTATGGATATTAACATTCAATATGCAACTTATAATAAGAATGACTAAATAAGGCCACAGTCATTTTTCACCCTAAATATCGACATACCTTATGAATTAGCGTTTTCATTTTTTTTTGCATCTACGAATGAGATCTTTTACGTATCAGTAATCCAGTAGTTGACTGCAATACAATATTTGAGGCTGATTTATATCTACTGATGCCGTGTGTGCGTTTAAGATCGGGTATGGAATAAATGTTTGGGATGGATCATGAAATTGTCACATGAAAAGAGTTGAAGTAATCCAGTGATAGGTGATAGCTATGTGTTTTTTCTGAAAACCACTTCTATTCATATCCGATGATTCGTATGAAATCTACAGAATTATAAATCTTCAGCAGATATTTGTATGGAAAATCTTATCTGACATAAGTTCAAGAATAATCTATATTCGAACAATAGCATATTCTCATGAAACAAGAGATAAAATCAACAAATGGTTCACACCAAGAAAAGGAAAACGTATTGATCAAACAACTAATTTAATTCTCGTATCAACTCGTAATGAAAAATCTCACTTGTTTTTTATTGTTATCTTGATCTGTTCCTTCATTCTATTCTATTTGTGTGAGATCATAAATGTAACTTTGTTCTTTGTCTCATTGGAATTTTACATTATGTTTGAATAATGGCTGTTGTTGTCTTTTACCCCTTCGTGATTGCTGTTAATATCTGTAGTTTACAGAATATATTTTTTTTATTATTTTATCTGTTATTGGTTCTTTATATCATTTGCTGTCGCCTTCGGTCGTTACTATTAGAAGGTGTATGAAGGTACAAGTTTCAGTTACTTGCTCCAATAAATCTTTGAGATGTATGAGAGTATTCATGAATCAGAATAAAGTCCAAGTTTAACACAAAAATTGGTGATCCGTCCTATCCGATAGGACTGCACATAAACTCTGCTGATTCTCGAAATCGGGATGGACAACTTTTGTTTGCTTTCAAACGAAGCTTGGATCTAGAATAATGCGATATGTTTATTGATACGAGATGAAAAATTAACTTCTTCATTACCGTAAAATTTACTTTCATTTGATTTACTTCGCCGATTTCGAATTCGATTCAATCGAAATCCAAAACAAACATACCAGTCATCGCCTTCATAATAATTTTGAATTTGATTAATATTGATTGATTCTCCTTTGTACATCATGCCAAACTGCGGTGCGAACTTCATGATACCGGATTTTTTTTCAATTGTGAAAAATCAACGGTTAAATTTTAAAAAATGGGATAGTCTAGAGCTTCTAGTCGTTTGTTCAAGCAATTTCCGAAACGAATATTCAAATATATGTCAAATGTCATTTCATAAATCCAGTTCTCCTTCAGGAAGATAACATACTGACAGTTATATAATGGATTATATGTTATACAGCAAATATTAGAAAGAAACTAATTTTGAACAGTTTGCCTAATAGTAGAAAACACCGAAAAAAAAACTGTTGAACTGTTTATTCATAAACCGAAGAATTTTCAAGAACACAATGACATTTTAGGTACTCAAAGATGTAATAAAAATGACAATATTAGTAAGTTATCCCCGCGCCACAAAACATTCATTACCTTGAAGTAAATATTTGATCTTGCTTTGACGGAATCTAACATATTTCTGATATTACAATTTCAAAATCAGTCACGAAATTTTTAGCGTGACAAATTATGTTTCAGTTGCAAAAACGTCGATTAAAATAAAATCATTCATTTCAAATTGAATCATTCATTAAACATGATATTCCATTTGCGTAACCATGGATACGTTGTTTAATGGAGGATTAAAACTCTAATGAATCGATAAATTTCGATGAACGTTCGTCCAACTGACTTCCAATCAATTTTAAGAGATTAGAAAAATACTGGTTTAACTATTAGAAATGATTTTTGCTCAGTCAAATCTCATAGCTAAATCGCGAACTAAATGTTTGTGTAGACCAGTATTCACCAATTATAGAATTAATACTGTACCATGAATTTTACACTGTTCTTCTATAAAAAAATTTTATTCCGTGATTAAATATTCCGAATATCATACCAGGTTTAAAAAACTTTCTGTTTTCTGAGGAATTGTAACTTAAATTAACCTCCTTCACAGCAGAGGTTTTGGAACCCAAAATGTTCAAGAAACAAGTGAAAGGGTGGTATGATATACGTAGTTCGCCCAGTGAAATTTTCAAATTGTTTTTAGATTGACATTCTATTGGTGATGTTCATGATATATTCTACTAAATCGTAACAATTCCAGAAGTGATATGACCATTATTCATTCTGTGTAGATCGAAAAACTAAACTGTCTGTAGATTCTGTTTTACCTAGAGATAAAAATATAACTCCCTAACCAACCTATTGATACCTGCTTCTTCTGCATGATAACTTTTCCATTGCTCCTTTTATACATTCCCAACCCAAGCGCAAGCTTCGTGAGATGAAAGACGACAATCCTGGTACATTATCAAACCATCATCAGTCTCTGATTTAGAGTACCATTCATTCTGTACAATAATTGCAGGCTACATCATTATGTTCCTCTTCATTTTCGGAACTGCTGCATTTTTTTTCTTTCTCGGGATAGTAGGTATCCAGATCTATCGGATCGCTTGGTATTCCGTTTTGCGGGGGGGGGGGGGTTTAACCCAGCTATCCTATTTTGTTCAACTCTCCCCTATATGTGTGTAATGGAATTGCTTTATCTTGCGACAAAAATTATATCTTATTACAATTTAAAATTAGTTTTCCTGGTCGGAAAATTTGGTATTGGAAATATTTTATTGAAGTAGTTTTCTAAGGGTCAATTTCACAAATTTATGTGAGATCCTGAGATTCTGTGGCTTATGGTATGCAACTTATTTTATATTTATGTTGTCCGACAAGTGTTTTTTCATACCCTGAAGATGTTCAAACAAAGAATCACAAGAGATAGATTATGACACCAATCTAAAAATGTTAACTGGTAAAAGAAAATTGTGTGGCTCTTAACAGACGACAAATTTAAAATGAATGACACTCAGACTGAGATTTCTTACATCCTCTCTAAAATTTACAGTATTATTGCGAATAAATCGTCTAAATTCCAGATAATTCGTTTTTATTTGAAAGTATACATTGTTTTGTTGAACTTTTTCGAACTGACATATTTTTTCGAATCATCTTGGTAAAAAATTGAGTGAAGGTATAGCCATATACCAACTCCACAGATTCACCTATCATAATAAATTTTACTTAGTGAAGGTGAAATGTACATACAAATTAACTTTTTATGACTATATTGTGTAGATGACCAAATGTAGGTAGTGGGAGTATGCATTCTCAGAGTGTCATTTGAAATTTTGAAATATGCGAAGTACTACTTCTCAATTGCTCAATGTGGAGACCTACTGCAACCCTAACTAGCTTTCGTTTTTCGAATTAAAATATTTGTCATATTGTGTAATTTTTTTTTTTCAAAAATCTAATCAGAAACTGAATGATTGAAACGGATCGATATGCTGAGTTCAATTGTGAGTGACTTTTTTTTACATCGATTAAAAAGGAAACGAAATGTTATCTAGCAGGTGTTCTTGAGAACGAAAATTTATGTCTAGTTCGAAGGACTGATAACAAGGATGTTATTTGCATTCTTCGAAATTTTTTTTTCGGATTTATTGGAAAAATTGGCCATGGTGAACTTCAATCGAATCGACATTCCCGATTCTGGTTCATACTAAGTGAAATACTGAAAACTTTCTTGCCGTAATTTCCTAGTCTTACATCATAGAGCGATATTACTCAACCAAGTCACCTGCATTTCCATTTGATGAAACAACGACAGAAATTCGATATTTATACACCAATGTTGCAGGAAATCCATGCAATGTTGCCAACGAAGAATCAGGAAATGACCGATATAGACGCCTCTAGCAAAGATAAAGCACGCTAGGAGAAAAGAGTAGTGAAAAACCATCCCATTTCTTACGTCATAACATGAGTGTAATATGCAAGTCCGAGATGTATTTTGGGAAGTGATACACAAGTATCACAAGCAATGGCGGATATTTTTGGAACATACATTGGCAATCCTGCCCGAATTGTCATTGAAAGCGACTAATTTTGAATTTCTTTCGCCTTCATCTTTTCTTACGTCGTTTGCATCAATAAGATAATGTGAGGAAGAAAGATTCAGAAACATATGAATTATGCGTTGGGGTTCCGTCTGAAATGCAGGTGCGAATTCGACTCAGAAAGAGCTAACCTACCGTAATGAAACTTTGGTTAACGTAAAGAGGGAATTCGTCATAGGAGAAACCAATCAAAATTGCGGGAAAAGCAACCTCAGGAACATGCATATTACATACTGAGCGGGAAAGTCGATATTTCACACCGAGGGGCGAAGCTACAGAGGCTGGAATGATTTCCCCCGAGGTTTGTATTTTTCAGTTCGTTGCTAATGAACATAAAAACAATTTGATCTGACAGTTGATCATTTACAATCTAATTTTCTATAATTTCAATGAAATAGGTCTGACTCTAAATTTAAAACCACACCACCAAAACACAAGTAGCTACAGAACAAGCATCCGAAGACCTCGTTCCAGAGCAAAGCAAGGGAAGCTACGAAAAATGCTTACGAAGCTATATTAACTGACTGGTGTGGAGAATGGTACCGACGGCATTTGAGTGTGCAGGTAAGGAAAGTGACACATAATATATTCTGTGTAAAGTGAGACTTGCTAGCTGGAAAAGTGACATTTACTAGCCGGAATAGTGAGATTTACAAGTTGTGAAAGTATGAAGTTTGTTATGAAATCCATTACCTATCGATTTGTGCGAGTAAAATTATTCGCTGTGATTAGAGCTGATAAATATATTATGTTATTATTTATAATTTGAGCATAGAGACATGTCAGATTTCTAAACTGTTACTGTTACTCTTCAATATTTCCGTGCTGAGATGCCTCATAGCCAATTCACAATGGACGTAGCACGTAGCTTTAGTTTTAAGTAACACAGAAGTAAAAATCAAAAATTCAAACAACAGAAATCATACCAAATACGAATAAAAGTATTCACAAGATGTTGTGTGATCTCTATACTTACATTCGACTCATGCATATTTGAGTATGATTTTGATAATAATAATTATTATTTATTGATCCTGTGAGACATTCAAACAATGTGTAGGACAAGTCAGAGAAAAAGATAAAGTGAACAATTACATATTACAACATCATATACTAATTAATAAAACTTTATAAATAGGGATCATGAAAATACATCGGAGAGATACTCCTCGACACTATAGTAGGAACCCGTAATTAGCAAAGTTTTAAAATGATTTTTGAATGAGGAATGTTCACATTTTTCAATTTCTACATATTCCTATTCTCCGTAGAAAATGAAAATATTGAGTCCAAAAATTATTTGAATACTTCAAATAGCGCTCGAGATATCGAGTTATTAACATGAGTTCGATGGATCCGTGTGACGTCACTTTACATCCAACGACTAGCGAGGTTCAGTACGTGGCCGGGTTTAATATAAGGGCCTTTCGTCTCACGGAGTGCGATGCGCGAATGTAGTATGACGTCACATCGCCGCGAGGAATTGAGTATTCACGGGGTTGTAAAATCCGAACTACTTGGTCTTTTCAACTGAAACAAAAACTAGTGATTTCATATACATATAGGTTAGACTGTGACGAAGTTTCGATCGATTTTGCATACCTGTGAACATTCCTCATTGTCTGAAATTCATTGATTTGAGTTTGCAGTCCAAATGATTATGATATAGCTTGACTCCAATAAAGGTTGGTGTTGACTCGTACTTAGTGGTATGATGTCTGAAGATACAAAAATTATATCCATGTCTCCTTTGCGTAATCATGGAAATCCGACCTTTTTGTCAACATATGCTTGTTCGGATGGATACATAACAAACAATTTAGAACGAATATGCATGGGAACGTTAAAATATCAGATTTTAGGAAAAATGGACGGCAAGAATCAAGTGGTTTCAGTCTGAATATGAGCCTCAAAATCTTTTTTTGACACACAAAAACTCCACCACAATCAACCAATGATCCCCACAGAACCACATTATGACATAGGTGGCAGTACATTATACTGTAATTGATCCCCATTGAGGTATCTGTTGGTGCTTTCTTGGGTTTAGTTAAAGCGTAAAAGGCGCTATTTAACTTTGTACAGACATAAACATCATGATGGTCCAACCTGAGGCTTCGATCCACATTCAGCCGAAGGAACCTTACACAATCAGTCGCCACCAGATTTCCCTTACGGTGCAGAACGACGAATGGATCAGTAACTTGTGTATAACTCTTTTGAAATTCGAAAATTTGAGTTTTAGCCAATTTCACTACAGAACCATTATGATTACACCAGTCAATAAAACACTGAAATATAGATTTTCAGAGAGTTTCATGTTCCTGCAGGCTATTAGCTTTGATTGAAAAAAGTATCAGGATCAGTGGCGTAGCGCAAAATTTGAGAGCCCCCGCAAGATTTTAGTCGGGGGCCCCCTCCAAAGATCCATGTTATTTATGATAAGTTTAACCTGACGTTTTTTGAAGAAAAATGTGGTAAAAATAATATATATTACATTGAATAACAAGAATTTCTAAACAATGTAATATAGATTCTGATATAAAAATAATTACAATGAAATCAATGTGAAGAAAAAATTGAAAAATTATCTGACCAAAATGCATTAACGGTATATTAAAAAACTGTTGAAAAGAGGGTAGAACAGGGGAGTACAAATTAGAAGTCCAAATGGAATAATCGGAAATCTTATATGATTTTTTTATACCATTTAGGAGTATTTCTCTATTATGCGGAATTAATAGTTGTATCTCCATTGTTTGTTTCGTTCATTTTGTCATAAGAAAAATATAGCAATAGAATGAAATTATTGGGACCCCATTTGGAGCTTTTCGTTCATCTTGGGGCCTCTTTAGTGCCGGGGCCTTCTGATACACCACTGTGCTGAATAATTGATTGTGACTCGCATTGGCTTATTAGAATATTAAAAAACCTTTCGTTGTTTAGAAAATGCATTTTGATTCCTCTCTGGAGTTTTTTCTGCAAGCTCCACTCAAATATTTTCTTTTCCGCATTGACCTTTCTTCTAATATCTGAAAAAGTATAAGTTATTCAAACTGCCGTTTCTAATTGAAGCATTCGATAACTCCTCTTTTTTCCAATATTGAAAATGAAAAAAATACGAGAGAAAGAGAAATGAACTACGCAATTAATTTTAGAACTAAACCAAAGTCACTGAAAAACTCTGAATATTAAAAAACCCCCAAGTCAGTGGCGTATTTACCTATCGTCAATCTAAACATACATTTCACGGTTTGACAATACTTCCAATCCACTCTAGAAAAACTCCTCTAAATCCATCCCAGTTGGTATAACTTGTTGCATATAAATACATTTGTCAGCGTATCGAAAGCTCAGGACAGGTTAGTTTCAACTTTGATTTATACTCATGAGATACGGAATTCTTATGTTTATGTTGATTGTGAATTGGCCAAAGTGTCCATGCGTAGATGCTTGAGGAAAGTAATACTTTCCAAACGTTAGTAGGAAAAAAAGTATGTAAGAAAGGTTTTCCTGTAGTCCTCTCGATGTATATTTTTATTTTATTTTATTTATTTATTTAAGTAATTGAAACCCCCACAGGCAAGGCCCAATGAAGGGGATTCACATACAATGAATTCTGACAATGAATATTATATACAATTTGGCTTATATACAAGTTGAATTAGTGAACAAATGTAAACTAAGAAACATGTTCTCTACCCTGTAAAATATCAAACAATTTCCCTCTGAATTCGCTCATCGATACAAAAAAGATATCAACATGACCCATGTGCCAGTTGTAATATCGCATCAATCTTAAAAAAATTGAGTGGTAATAAAAGGTGGTTCTTGCCCTTGGAACACAAAAGAGATGCTTCTCCCGTCCCTGATAATATGGGATATAAAATTTCAAAAATTTGATTATGTTTGTGTTGAAATGATTATTTACTATCTTATATAGGAAAACTCCATCAAAAACCACCCTCCTATGCTCCAAGGATAAGATACCGTGACGATGCAAGGCGGAAGCGTAGTGAAACTCATCCTCAATCGACCTCCGCTCATATCTACAAAATAACGCTCTGAGGAACTTTTTTTGTACTCTTTCTATTCTATTAATGTATTTATAATAGTATGGTGTCCAAACTGGTGTCGCGTACTCCAAACAGCTTCGTACCAAGGCACAATATAGAATCTTCACAGTTTTACAATTCTGAAATTCCCTAGATGTCCTTAATACGAAACCGAGCATTCTAAAAGCTTTTGTTACAATTGTATCGATATGAGCCTCAAAACATAGCTTTTCATCAAGAATTATACCGAGATCTTTTACTTGACTTGCCCTTGGAATAACACGCCCGCCTATAGATAGAGGAGAACAGAGAGGAACCAAGTTCTTATTTATATTCAATTTGAGATATCGCCTCTCACAGAAGAAGGACAGACGACTCAGATCTTCCTGAAACAACAGTAAATCGTGCATATTCTCGACTGTTTTACTAATTCTGAGATCATCAGCGTACAAGTCGTATTCCGTGTGCAAAAAACAACTCGATATACCATCGATATACATTGCAAACAGTAGTGGACCCAAGTGAGAGCCCTGCGGTACGCCTGAGGTGATATTGATCAACGACGAGGAAAAGCCATTTATAATGACGTATTGTCTTCTTTGGTACAAATACGACCTGATCCACGCTCGCAAGGGATCAACAAACCCGAAATCGTCAGTAATGCTCACGAGTGTGGCATGATGGACCCTATCGAAGGCCTTCTCCATATCAGTGTAAACCACATCCGTCTGAACACCCCGATCAAGGTTCTCAGACAAAAAATTTATGTATAGTGCCATGTTTGTCAGTACAGATCTGCCGGCGAAAAAGCCATGCTGCCTCTCAGACAATAATGTATTAACGTTCCGAAAAAGGTGATCCGTGACGACAGATTAGAAAATTTTCGAGAAATGGTTCAATAAAGAAATTGGTCTGTAATTCTGAACCCCCTCCTTATCTCCGCCCTTGAATATAGGTACGGTCTTCGCCACTTTCCACCTTCTCGGAAAGATTCCTGTTGTTAGAGATTTATTAAAAATTATCTGAAGTGGAACAGCCAGGCAATATCCGCACGATTTACAAAAAATGGATGGAATGGAATCCGGCCCTGTTCCCTTATTACAATCTAGATTATTAATTCGGCGTTCAATATCTTCCAAAGAAATATGTGCAATATTAATTGACTGATAACAATTCGACTTGGGCGAGTGAAGAACTGGCACATCTGGATCCTCGAATATTCCGGTAAAATAATCGGCGAACGCGTCTGCGACAGATTGTGAACTGTCGTGAATGATGTTATTATGGACTACTCCACTGGGAAAATTGTTGCCTTTACGTTGTTCTGCAACATACGTCCAAAAAGACTTCGGATTTTGCTCAACACTACTTTCGATAGACCTCATGTATTCCTCCCGATCTATATTGATTAAAGTTTTACATTTCTTTCTCATCTCATTGAAAAGACCGTAGAAAATACGATTGCCGGTTTTCTTGAATTTCTTATGATATCTCTCTTTTTCTTTTATATGTTTGATAGTATCGGCCGAGAACCATAAGGGAAACCTTTTATATCTAACTGATCTCTTAGGAACGTATAAATCATTTATCTCATACATTTTTGAGTAAAATATTTCCACACAATTATCTACATCACCTATGGATAATAAACTGTTCCAATCGATTTGAGAAAGCGCAGCTCGGATTGACGGGTAGTCCGCACAGAAAAACTTATATACAGAGCGTGATTTATCCGGTGCCCCTCTTTGTACTTTAATTGTTGAATAGATCTCGAGAGCTGGATGGTGCTGATCCTCTCGGACAAACGGCGTGGGTGAATGTAGTACTTTGAAATCTGAATTTCCAGATAAAACTAAATCTAATATTTTCCCGTTAAAATTCGTAACTCCGTTGTATTGAATAAGTGAGTTGAAAGCAATAAAATCTCTGAATGCGTCATACTCGTCTCCTCGAGCTACGTTACAAATGTATCCGTCGTATACCGTTGTACATACCAGCAAATCTTATAAGACTTAGAATCTCTCAAACTATACGTTTACACTATCCACCAAAACGATTTTTCAATATTGTTGGAGATACCAAATTTCTACCTGTGAAACATATCTATGGCTGTTTGTTGAATTATTGGGACAAAGACATCACATGGCTGTATCTGCGTAATATTCGGGCAGAATTTGTTGACCCGCGAACTAAAACAAAAAATATTGTGAAAAAAAATTGTATGCTTGAGCAATATATTTATTCTAAACCAAAAACTGACAAGGACAATAAATATCGTGATCTCTGTTGACGTGATTAGAAAATCTATGAAGGTTTTCCATGACCTTGTCCAGCTTCTTTTGCCTCTCAACTTTTTCTTGTTTCACGCTGTCATTTTTCAAATCTTCACAACGTTTGAAAGATGTCTTCTTGAGAACTTCTGTAGGCAAACAAAGAGGAAAATTGCTGTTTTCTTCCTTCTCTTTATGGATGTCCAGATATTGCATCGGATTGCTCATGATATCATAGCCAGCTTTACCGTAAACCATTTGGTAGTGTGTCAAAGGTGTATACATTGCTTCTGGTCTTATATAACCATAAACTAGAAAAAAAAATATCTCCTAAAGGTTTCATTTTATCAAAATTCAAATACCGGGTGACCAACCACAGATGCTGATGAAGATACTTTTTTTTGCCATGTGGACAGGTTGGTCTGAAGTATAATTGAAAACTATTTTCATTTATACACGGTGTTTGAAAACGAAATTCTAGTTCAAAGTTACAGTTTTTCAATGTAACACTCTGTATGTGGCCTCAGAGATGAAATGGCAAGTTATAATAATATGCATCTAGACACCTTAAGCCTGTCACCTTATATTTTAGACTTAGAATCACTTTTTTCACACTAAAATGGAAAAAAATTTAAAATATGAAGTGTTCTTACTTTTGAATTGATGGATCAGTCAGTTACACTGCCGAGACCAATAATTTTTTTTCAATTATATATTTTGACATATTTGCTACTTCTATACAGAAAAAACAGCTGTAGACAGACATATATCCATGGGTTGGGCAAAATAGGTCTCACCTGAACTTAATCCTAAGAGAACGGTGGAAAAAATGATACATTACGGCTATTTTTTTTAACCTGATAATATCGTGAACTGTATAGGTATTCTTCTACCTTTTCGTTTTCCAGTTACAGGCGAAAATGGAATTGTGGGTGATTTCAACATTGTTAATTATCTTTTTCAAGCAACGATATTAGAACTTAGCTGAAAAAAATTGATTCGTTCCATTTGCCTTTTAGAAAACAAAACCCTTCAGAAAGTATATACATAATACATCATCATACATCACCCCCATATTCATTCATATACCATGAAAAATATAGTTTTTATGTGAAATTTTAAATATTGAGTAGTGAGTAGCCGCAATCTGAGATTTACTTTTCAAAAAATCTCGAAATTTTGTTTATTATGAGAGATGGAATTGTTCCTTTCCTCAATCGATATTTAATTCATGAACTTCTGAAGGAATTTGAAATATGCATACTCACAGAGCGTTCGACAACTTCTAGTCTAGTACCACAAAAGAAATCTATATTATAGCACTGTCTTCAATTTTTATAACACGTATTTTTTTGAAACATCGTGATTTGGGCATTGCACCGACTATAATTAATGGTCCCAACCCTAATAATTTCTTTAGTTTTATTGTTTCTAACACGCCTTTATTAGCTCCAGCTATATGCTTGTTTGTATGTTTGTAACCAACTCATTTGGGCTCGCTTTTGACGCACTTTGAACAGACAGATTCAATTCAAACTTTGTACATAGGTATTGGGGAAGATACTATTTTTTTTTTGAGTTTATCTCATTCTAATAATCAGGATCACCAGCATCAAATTATTTCCTCACCCAGCTCGAGCATTCGAGATATAACTGTTATTACAATCATTCAAGAACAGTGTTGGATCGTTGTCTGAACACGCTAAGGCGTTCTTCGATCTCGTCCTTTTCCGAATGAAAAATACTTTATTATTATGAGAAAGCATGCGGAACTTTATTTCATATTTATCGCACATCGAGCACTGTCCGTTTTTTCACAATAATACTAGTATTTTTCATTCATTAATGTCTTAAGATAGTTTTGAAAATTATTCTTCACTTTTAAATTCGATATGCTTCGAAAGCGTGATTTTTTGTTTTTTTCAAACGCACGTATACCCCTTTTCAAAATTATTGTCATCAGTTACGAAAAGTTTCAATGTGTTCTTCATAGTTTAACCCGGCGTCGGTGTGGTGGGGTCAAAATGACCCCACCATTTCTTGAAAATCACGCCATTAATTGGGATCCCCAAAAAATTCATCCCCTCTCCCAATAGCTTCCTATCTAGCAAGAAGCTAGCGTTTACGTATGCCAGAGAGAGTATTTGTTAGAGATGGGTAACTCAGTGAAATATTCTGCGCTAACACAGTAACTCAAGCGCACCTCTCTGCGCCAACTCCTTGAGTTAACTCAATTGCGCCAAATGGCGCATCAGTGTCAGAGTATCGAAGAGAGCATCTACTGAGTTTCAAGGTGGTATCAAGAGTTGAATACAATCAGCGTATTCACGTGTTTGACGAAATCACACAAGTGGTCGACTTTTTTTGACCACTACTGAAAATACGAATTTTACGGAATCGAAAGTATTTCGGTATCGTTCTAACACAACATACTTTTACCAATTCGAATTATTAATTTTGTTATTGAGAGAAATCCGAATCTATGCAGCATTAGAACAAATCGCAATTCAAATGAAAATCCTGCGATGGGCAGTATTTTCACATGATACACCACAAATAAGTAAGAGTTAGTACAAAGTTTTAACTCATCAGTCATTTTCAGAGTTAAACTCAATGCAACGAGTTGGCTGTGTCAAACTGTTGAGCGCAATGAGTTGCTGTGTCACAAGCGTCGCAAGCGCAGAGAAAACATACATACAAACACAAGCGCAATGAGTCAACTCATCTAACCCAAGAGGTAACTCTATTTTGTTATCAAAAGGAAATGTAAAAAATATAATTTTTAAAGGGTTAAAAATCGTGAATGCACATTCCTGAGTCTAAAATTGCAGTTTGAAAATTGAGAAGGTAGGAATTGTTGAATGAATTGCGCCATGCGCTGATACATTTCCGAAAAATGAGTTGACACATTCGACTCAGTGGTGTGAGTTGGCGCAATTGCGCGGCGCAGCGCAGTGTTACACATCTCTAGTATTTGTAGCTGTACTGACAAAACTGACATAAGTCTGCGTCTGCATCGAACGGGTGATTTTAACCACACCACACTACTATTGCTTACGTATTCGAAACTCTTTGGGTGAGTTACACCCCACCACACAGACATAGTTCCAATATTTATAGATAAATTTCGAATTCTTCATTCAGTTCATTTTCATCTGAGCAAAAATGAATTCTTGGAAAGAGCAACAAAAAAGACTCTTGGAACTTTGGGATGAAATGGATAATGAAGAGGACTTGGGTTCAGGGAGTGAATCCGATGATAATGTTTGCGGTGTACTGCAGCAACAATCCTCAAAAACGTGTTGAGCGTCGTCTTTTTCTCAAAGAACTTGGATTTGCATTGATAAAACCCCATAATGAGAAAAGGGGAATGAATTTTCGCATATCTGGTGGAATTAGGAGTAAACTGACATCCCTTCTTTGAGTCACGGATACGACCGAAGAATCACCAGAAAAAATGAAACAATCCTCTAGCTGTCCGCGTGGAAAAGATAGAAAATGCCAAAAGAAATTGTCCGACGGCCATAAATTTTCATGCTCAGAACACTCAATAATTAAATATCCTGAATGTGCCAATTTATGATATGAATGATTTGAATTATATTCTGTTGAAATTTATCGGAAATTTTCTCACAAACATTATCTTTCAAGTTCATTAAATGTAGAATAAATGTTTTTTTTTTTCATTCAAGTGTTTTATTTTCAAGAAATCTATTTTTGAGGGAATATGAATTTTTCAATTGTTTATTAGTCCATAGATATCTTGTTAGAAAAAAAACAATTTTTTATAATTCACTTAGAACAATTTCTTTTATAAAAAAAAACTGGAATAGAGGAGGTTCTTTGTAGCAATTATCCAGAAAAAAATTTTCTGTTTCATTAAAAACATAAATGGGGTCATTTTCACCCCACAACACTAATCTTGTTAGGAAATGTCACCACACCGACACCGGGAATTTATAAACATAATCAATCTATGTATACATTTATGAATATGTTTTTCAATTCAGTTTGAAATTGTTGAGAATATTCATAATACTCATATGATACGCAAATATGATCATTGCTAAAGAATTCTTTATACAATGATGTTATTTTCATATTGTTGAGTTCACATTCGAAGTCGGCTCCAATAGCAAAAAGACATACAGCTAAGATAACGACTGATAATACACAGCCACATTATTTGACTGTAGATCAAGCACGGAAATTCGGGATGGATAATGTAAATACAGTGGAATGCTTCAACATGAAATCATCCAGGCTTTCGAGGAATATAGAGATATCATTCAATAAATATCGAAGATCTCTAAAAGTCCCTTCTCTATGAAGACTTTTCAGGTATCTTTTCAGTATTGATGACTATTGAAAATTCAGCCAAGTTCTAACCCTGTGCTATTTTTTCTCAGTATTCAGGAAGGAATAGAATAAAACTGAAATAACTTCACACTTGCATAGCCGAATTGTTGAAACAAATATGAAGTATTTATCGAATTTATTGGGAACACAAATTATTGGCGATATTCACTACATGAAGCATTTTTATATTACAATAATTTTGTGAATCGTTTGAATAGATCAAGTTCCATTTGTATATTAAAACCTACTGCCTATATCCTGACATATTAAATAATATACCCGATATTGATTTTGATTGAAATTCCTACTTATTAAGTTTCGGGCTGTTCATAAAAGATATACAATATGATATTCTCATTGTTTCTGATTTAAGAATTATTTAACGTCTGTTAAAATTTCTTTGGAAGTATAATCATGAAGAATAGGTTTCCTTTCAAAATTCTTCGGGCAGTTCTGAGAGAAATCTGAAATTTTAAGACTTGTCCATCAATCAGAAAACACCTTGAAAGGTTAATTATTATTTTCCTGAAAAACATGCGAAACCCGATCAATACTAGCAGAAATATCTACTGAATCCCCGAAAAATTCTCAGTACTACCGATGCACTGCCTCAAATTCCCTTGTGGTTAGGCGAGAGGCGAGAGGTTTCTTGATGAATTTCATAACACTTAAGAAATACTCAGATACAAATCTAATTTTTCAATTAAATCAAGAACATACACATGCAGTATCAACAATATCAAAATATATTCAGTAGGTCAACTCAAACTTGAAAAAGTCATAATTCAGTGTTATTCATAAACAGCAACCAAATCCTATGCCGAGACATTTTCGAATTATTTTCTTGCCGATTTCGAATATTTTTCTACTCGACAAGAAATCGTGTGTGCGCGGTTTGCCTCAATATTCTCATGCTTTGGACACATTCTGACACATCATATTTCTATATTCACATAGAACAGGGCTGTCCAACTTCACGTACCTCAAGGGCCACATTTTGAAAAATTACGGTGCGGAGGGCCGCATTAAAAAACTTTGCAGCTTAATGCTACTTTTTCAGATATGTACTCCCCATCATTAAACCCACTGTATGTTTTAAGTTTCTTGAGTTGGGGTATCGTTCTTCTGGCAACAAATTGAAGAATTCCAATTCAGTTCAAGTTCTTCCTTGGTAAAAAGGATCTGTTTGCAACTCACACGATTTCAGTTCTTGAGGGGCTGAGCAAAAACTGAAAATTTTTTTACAATTTTTTGAAATTCGCTTAACCTATTTTCGACTCCTGCAGTCTTTTCGATACATTTTATCTGAAGTTGATATGAAACTTTTTCAAAATAAAATCCTTCATTTCTTCAAAGGATGTTGGTGTGGTACTTCGGCTAGTATTGTCAAAATTTTCATTTGAGGTGACAATTTTTCACATTGCGGCTCTTAGTGAATCATACAATATAACACAAGACTGTTGAGTGTTTATGTGGTTTTATTTCAAGAGCCCTGCAAATCCGATTTCAGTTCCTGTCATAGCTCTGGCTCAATCAGTGACAATATACGTATAAACGTTCATGGACACCCCAGTTATTCACAGCTTCAAAATCCGTACCCTTGATTGTATCATTCAAAATCAAGCATCTCCTATGAACGGTTCTGACAAACTTACAACCTGGCTGATATCCGATAGATCAGTACTTTCAACTGAGGATATCGAAAAATACTCACACTTTTCAACTGAGTTATACAGTTTTTTAGATATACCTATATGGTCTACTTGTCTTGCAATCATTTGATGCGATACAGAAACTGCTTCGAATTTTTCGAGATTTTTGTTTCACTAAACTCTTATGCCATTTTGATGGTACAATCCATCAGTAAGAGGTTTTTCGCTTTGGTTATTTCCAGAACCCCTCTGCGAGACACAAAATATGAGGTCGCGGGCCGCATGCGGCCCGCGGGCCTCGTGTTGGACAGCCTTGACATAGAACACTGATAACATATTCTAAAAAGAGATTCGACCATGGAGAGTTATAAGTTCCATCAAATATTCAACAGCGAAATAATATTTTTACCGTGCGTAAGGATATTTTATTCTGAGATTGAGACTACCTACTACTTAATTATTCAATTTTCACATAATATTATATTTTGTATAATACCTACCCGAATGAATTTTATGCCGATTCATGATGGATTATATATTTTTCAAATGAAGAAGTATTGGTGAGTATTCCTGAGACATTTTAAACTATTGTTCTTTCAAGAAAGACCACAAATTTATCTCATAACTCCGCAAGGAAACCTTTAGAAAGAAATCAGAGTAAGCCACTGGATTGCTATCAAAATAATGAGTATATCATACTCGTATATTATAATACTTTACTAACTCACTAACAAGAACGAAGTTGATGACCCATGATTATATCGCCAAAACTTCAATTTTCAAAAGGAAATTATGTGTTCGAATACTTTTCAATGTTATACGTCTTGAGTTGAATTTCTATAATATGTGAACAGAAAAACATAATCGAATTTATAGTGTTATGTTTTGCTACGAAGATCGACCATATTTTTACTCTTCAAAAGTATCACGAAACATAAACGTTGAATATCCCTAGTAGAAGAATGTGTCGATAATGAATAGAAAAAGATTTACGTTTCGAAACATCCGTACCTAAATTTTTAGTGTTCATTTCTGTCGAAGACTGGAAGGAAATTTTATTATGTTATCGATTCAATTCGTTGAAGCATCACAAATAACCGCAAAAGTGAAAGACAATAAAGCATTCATTTTGGACGTCATGAAAGTGAAAACGTCTACAATGTCCAAGTTCTTTTTTTGTTCCTGACAGTAATTGTCATCTACGTTCATGATGGAATATTTGAATCGAGAAAGAAAGTGTTCGTTTATCCGTTGGGATTTGAATGGAATAAGCGGACGAAACAAAAAATCAACCGCAGGTAATTTCTCAAGTTTTCATTACGATCATTTGATACTGATAATGAATGCCTCCTCCGTTTTTTATAGCAAATGATGAATTGAAATCATAAGCATTCCTTCATAATATCAGCACTCTCAATATAATAATGTGGCTTCAAAATTAGGTACACATCACGTGTAAGGGCATATATTAGACAAGTGAGCTTTTCAGGAAATAAGTGTCAAAATGAATAGTTCATGTGCGAGTACTTTTCCGGATTAGTGTTCTTGAGGACCATTCGTTCCATACGTTAAATAACATATGATCACAACAGCCGGCAACATTGACACTTTTCACAAAAGACGAAAAATGTTTGTTAAGGATTATGAATTCGATTTGAAAAAATACTACGGTGACACGAGCGAGGTCAGGGTTCTTTTAGTTTTTCGCTTTCCTCATTTAATCATACTGCATGGTTTTCCTGTGTTGCACTTACCTCAGCTAGGTACCCTTTTGTTTCAATATTTATTGTATTATTTCAGCTCTCTCAATGAAATACTGAATATATTGAAACTAAATAAAAAAGATCTCTTCGACATTATACGTATCCAAGTGCTTTTGGAAAACGCATTTCATACGAGAACTCATTTTTGTGAACAAATTGTGGATATCAATTGGATAGCAGTTAAAGGTATCTCAAAAGGTTCACCATAGGCCCCTTTTTCATTGATGGCAATTTGAATGGCTATAAATATTAAGCACTAATTTGAAATTATTTCGTTCAACTTTCGGCAAATTTATATCTTAATCGAAGCAAGTTCCACTTAATACGCTATCTTGATATCCAATTTCCATGATCAGCAGAATTTTCAGTTAGATTCATTCACTCTTTTCTCTCAAATGAGAGAGAGGAAAGGCTTATCTCGGCGACCCAATCCATTAAATATCAATTAAAATATTTTATAAGTAGGTATGCGTGCATTCATAAACATTTTATCTTGACTGACACTATAAGACTGTCAGCTTGAAGCCAGAAAGGTACGAACCTATTATTAACTAGCTCAAACCCGCGGCTCCGCTCGCGTAATATTTCATTTTAAAACATTAATAGGTTCGCAACCCCAAATTCATAATCTCGTATCGAAAGAGAGGTAGGCCTATGACTAAGAGACAAAGCGACCTCGCGTAGATTCAATAATTTCCTACTCATAATCGAATTCGTTCAACCTGCGGTAATTTTGACCCAATAGGAAATTATACTGTTAAAACCATTTTTCATCAGGAATAAATGCCGCAGATATCAATCACATTCATTTTTATATGAATTCATTTCATGCCAGTCGGGAGCCCTCTTCAAATTGAATATTAGCTTGAATTGAACTGAAAATGTTAAAAATGGTTATCGTTGGCTATCCTCAGCAGTTACACATATGCCGTGGCGTACTTTTTCATAGAACTTTTTGAGCACTACAAAATTGACTATGTTTTTCTATCTGTTATAGTTTACCCAGCGTCAGCAGTGAAAGCCTGAAAAAACCTGCTTATTTACCATGAAAACTCGATTTTTCGTCTTATTCCTTCTCGATATAGGAATGAACCCTACATGAAATTTTCTACATTATAGTGAAAGTTTCATCAAAATCGGTGTTCCAGTTCCTGAGTCCATAGAGGACATTCACATTTATAATATTAGTATAGAGTATAGATTACCCGTAAAGTGTCACTGGTAGCTCCCATTTCATTCACGAAATTCTTCGAGTGAATGGAGCGAAAAGCATTAGATGAACCATCGGACAGACATCAGACATTCAGTCGCTGTCCAGTATAAAGTAGCAGACGAAACGAATGAAGGTTATGAATCACTTATATCCATTGCATAGCTTTTTATAGACGACTCGCTGCCCAAGACACCATGGCTGAGCTCTTCTACGAGGTACGACATCAGTCGAAAGAGGTAAAAATATAAACGAACCGCCGCTGACTTCACACGTTGAATTTCCCAGAAACGCGCCCGAAATGTTTCAGCACCTTGTAAACATTTCGCGAGCCAGAGTGGCTGCCAGTGCGTTCAAAGAATTCCCGAGGAAATATGGCTAGGGAAATCCAACATTGAGTACAATATTGCGAGAAGTCTTGTTTTATGATGTAGGGGATTACTCAAAATTGTACAAAGTAACTGAAACGATCATTAATCACTATTTCAAGTTGAATTGAGACAACTAGCTTATTTCGCATGAACTACAGATAAAGTATGTACCAATAGAATTATCTGAAGGATAAAATGTCTATGAATGCAATGCTACCCTAACTCCTGCATTTTAAGAACTCATTGGTAGCGATTCAGGTTGTCAGAACGGCAGGGATAGGCTGAATCATTTTGAGAGGTAGAACTTATTCCATAATAAATATTCCAGTATAAATAATAATATGAGTAAATACCGAAAAAATACACGACAGCAAAAACCAAACTTCGAAACTAGTCAATCAACAAGCAAGATGGCCGATTGGCGCCTTGACAACCACGAAGCTAGCAAGTAATCAATCACGTGCTAAATTTTAGTCAACACATGACTCTTCAGATGGCGCTGAAAACCGTTGTCACCTCGTTTCCCATCTTTATACTTTATAATCTTTGCATCTATCATTATATGAGGACTAATTATTTCCAGAGATGTACTTGTACCTTCCACCTAGTTTTTTATATTTTCCTGTGTATTTTGAAGTATATTCGCTCTTTTGTTGGACTTTCTGACAGAAATTTTCAGTGTCTTGTTCATTTGATCCTTGCTGTGATATGTCTTTCTTCTTTGAACCATCTTTTTCATCTCTTAGAGAACTATTTTCTCTACAGTTTGAATTCATTTGATTCATCATGGGACACCAAGTGCTGTTATTTATGCTCTATTAAGGGTGCTTTGAATTTTTTCTCTTTATTCTTTGTTTCTTATACTTTGAAAACGCGTTTGATAGAGTACAACTGTTGGACGTTATCCTCCTTCTATACCAGAAATGCCCAGAAAAGTAATCATGAAAATTATATATTTTTTTTCAATTTTGCTTCAATATGATTGCAAATTAGGAAAAAACATGTCCTTCTGGAAGGACAGTGAGCAAATGTAACACCTAATGCATCAAAAATACACACGATTAGTTATGAGGAAATTGTTCTCTTTATTGAAAAATGAATCATTATTGCTTGTGGTAGGAAATAAAACGTTTCACATGAAGAGCAACATCACATTTGATGCATTTCGCTGATACCTTATGGAAGTAATAGACCAATAAATCTTTCCATTTTTTCGGCGGCTATGTCGTATTTCCGGTTTTTCCTCGAAGCATATTTATTCGCATATAAAACGAGCATATCTATAACTTCGGAATCGAAAAAAGCTGAAAAAGTTCCGAAGGAGTTTTATTATTCCAAACTATGGAGATTACTGGCCATTTTGACTCGATTTCCGCAATGCTCAATCCACCTGCGATCCATTTATAATTGTTTCTGAATTCTTCTATCTTCCTTTTTCTTGATAAGATGGAAAAATTGAATGAATTCATCTTCTTCAAATGTAGATCGGTTTCTTTCAGCCTGGACTAGAAGCTGACTTCCTGGTAAGTTTTGTATATTCACATTTTCTTCGTTACCGGAATCCTCATATGCGTCACCATTATCTTCTGACGGAAAGAGATTAATTTCTATAGAGTCTCCACCTGTTAAAAAGTAATCTTCTTCTACTAATCTCAATATTTCATGAATCTTTAGTCCACTGCAAATATTAAAAATATGTGTTACATTTGCCCACCATCCTTTTGAAAAGAATACACATATTTATAAGTAGGGGAAACCGGGGCAATGAGGCAACCCGGGGCAATGGGGCCACCCCCATTTTTCCAAAAAAATCTTATTTGTGGATGAAATTCCGAAATTGTAGTTTCTGATCTCATTTTTTTTAATAAGAAAGTAACTATAGAATCAAATTACTATGCTATATCGAAACGAAAATTTTTATGCAAAACAAACAAGAACATAACTTCAATTTAACGTGTAAATTGTTATTAAATATTAAATCCTACAGACTAGTAGTAAGAGAGCTAGTGAAACCTCCGAGTAACGGTTTGTGTGTAAGGCTAGAAATTCTTATAGTGGTAGTTCATAGCATGTTAAGGACGGCAATCGTCTCTTGGCACCTCTCATCCTTGCACGTCATTACCCCTTTATTTTTGCAAGTGTAAAAAAAAATTTAAAAAGAAACTTGTTCCTGTAAGCTTGAAACTTGCATACAATTTTGTTCATTCATTTTAAAGTTAAAAAAATGTTGACTTGTGATTTTGACGAGCACAAGTACCTGCTAGGCGACTCGAAAAGGATGTAAAATATGAACAAAAATTAATTTTTTTCTGTAAGGCCTAGTACACTGTGTCCCAAATTAGTAGAGACTGCTGAGATACAGTATCTCACTCAGCTATTATTAAAGATAGAGACATGCATTTTTAGCGACCCTGTGTTACTTTTTCGTAATATTTTTAAATCCATAAACAGAAATATTCCAACTACCTTTGTTTCTGGAATATCGGGGGAAAAGGAAAATGTGCACTCCTTGAAAATGATATTATTTCTCGGGCCCTGTATAAGAAAGAAAAAAATGAAAACTGCTTTTAATGCTATTTTCACGTAGAAGTGGCGTAGCTCAATTTTTTTTTCAGAACATTGTTTTTGAGATTGATTTGGAACGAAATGGAATTTTTCATATGGAACATCCTGTCTATTTCAATGTCAAATTGTTGCCCGACAAATAATATCATCTTCAAAAAGTGGATATTTTCATTTTCGCCCTTCCAGAAACAAAAGTAGTTATAATATTTTTGTTCGTGGATTCAAAAGTTTTACAAAAAAGTAACACAAGGTCGCTAAAAATGCATGTTTCTATTTTCAATAATAGCTGAGCTATAGTGCAGTATCAAACAATATAGGACACAGTGTGGGCTTGAAACGATTGTACTATAAGATGAAGAAACTAATGATAACATATCAGATGATGATGAATATTAATAATAATGTTCGTTGGTTTGTTACATCCATGTTTTAATAATACTGTGATCGGTTAATAATAAAAATTTAGATACAAACATAGGTAATTTGTTCCACATTCCCGCAACCGATCACAGTATTATTAATAATAATACTTATTTTTTCATTCCCTCTGACGAATACATATAAATTTCAGACTCACAGAAAAAATTCAGTTTTGTTCATATTTTACACTTTTTTCGGCAGGTACTTGTGCTGGTCGAAATCGCCTGTCAATTTTTTTTTAACTTTACATTGAAAAAAAAAATCTTATAAAATTTCAAGCTTACACGAACAAGTTTATCTTAAATTTTTTTCACATTTTCAAAGAGATAGGGTTTGAAGACGTGCAGGGGTGAGGGGTGCAAGGCGATGATTTCTGTCCTCATCATGCTATGAACTACCACTACAAGAACTTCTAGCCTTATCCTAACCTTACATTTGTGGCTGCTTTTCATCAATTCAAAGCATTGGAAATGCATTAACATTCTTTCAACTTACTATATTTGAAAAAACTGAAAGATACTTACCATGACAGCTTCATAATCCCAAGGTCAGCGAAGCCGACGATTTTAACACACTATTATAGAAAGAAATACGTTCACGATGTGAACAATACTAGTTAAACTCCATTCAAAGGTATCTCATCTATTAGTTTCTGACCCATGACGCGTCGTATCATGTTTGATACATACTTATTTTGAGATGCAATACGGTTCATAATGAATTTTCGCTCCAGAATATAATTTCTGACTTGTTTTCATTTCCATAGTGTAGCTGGTTGATGTCATGTCAAAAGTGTGGGGTGATTCAGACTAGTTTATACATTTATTTATCGTGAAATTGAATTATAAAAACTATGAATCCTCTGATAAAGGTAAGATATATTTTATAAAACATAATTTTATTAATTTATCCCATATGATATCATAATATTAGACATATTTTCAGTCGTATCAAATCTGACACATAGCGCATATTTGAATTGAATTGATGAGATTGTTGCGACATGTTCTTCTTGACAAGTATTATTTTTTCTTCAGATATGACTAATAAATGGGATAGAAAAAGACCTCTCACACAATAACAACTGGAGGATGCTATTGCTCACTTGTCGGACAGTGAAGATGATCTCGATTTTGCCTCTGACAATGAGATCGACAGTGATTCTGAAAGTATTGAAAGAATCAATAAAGAACAACTCCCACTGGAGTTTGAAGATGGTACCATACTTTTTGACAGTATTTTCGCATGTTCCTCCAAAGGACGTCAGGACTGATTCTAGTGGTCATTATCCTTTGTATGAAGATGTGAGACAAAGATGTATTATTATTATTATTATTATTATCCTGAACAGGGGTCGTTGTGGCTACGTTCAGCCTTCCGGGAACTTCGACCGCAAGGATCTTTTGTTCTTTACCGAACTCGTTCATTTAAATCCCAAGGAGGCCATCAATGGCATTGATGAATCCAACGACATCCTTAGGAGCCTTAGCTGTTACTTCATGTGGATCCAGAACGGACTTCCCCATGTGAAGAGACAAAGATGTAAATATCCATCTTGTAACTCATTCGAAATGTTCAAAATGTGGTGTTCATTTGTGTCTCAATAAAAATAATAATTGTTGTTAATTTCCACAATCCGTGGTATGCACTATGTATCAAATTTGATACAACTGATGTTTTTCAAAAATAAAACTTTATATAAACTCTAGAATTTTTTTCTCATTTTTACACATATCACTCCAATACAACGAATCGAAATACTATTTTTTCTAACAGAATAAAAAATTTGAGAAGTGTAGCGTTAAATCTGTTGTGCGTTAGTATAAGAGTCATATAAAGTGATCGCAATCTGTTGGAAAGTGTTCAAATTTCTGCAAGTCGCTTTTCAACCTGCAACTACAAAGTTTCCTTATAGAAGGACGGTGGGCATATCTGGGTTTTAAACACATATTCTTTACTAACTATCCATAACCATAGAGAAGGGAATTCCAGGCGAAAGTGGAGAGAGGACAAACCGAACCAATACCAGTGGGTAACGGAATCCGATAGGGAGATTCCTTGAGCCACTCTATGAAACATTAATATGGATGGGATTATGCGGAAAATGCGTATACCTAATGCGGGGTAAAGAATGTCAACAAAAAAAATATAGTATGTTTTGCGGATGACGCAGTATTAATCGCCCAGCGTGATACGACCTGTTGGCAATCCTAGCAATCTTATAAGTGTAACCTCATTAATTCGGACACATTTAAATCGACGAACACAAATAACTGCGTCTGAAATTTACTAGTAAAGACGTAATAATGTAGAAGAAATGAATATAAAACGAATAATTCCTCCACTGACTATGATCTTCACGAAAGTGAAGAATGAAGAAAACAAAATTTTCAGACGAGCAGATGAAGATGTTCTTCGAAATGAAGAATATATCAGTGAGAAGTGAAGCTCATTGTGTAGTTCAAACCAGAATTTCAGATTTCCTCAAAGTTGAGTAAAATTTTAATGTGATCACTTGATTTTGCAGATTCAAATTCAAATTATTTTTGCTCCTTTTCTGAATAATGCTATAAGTTCAATAGACAAATTACAAGAACAATAAACATATCATTTCTATTGTGATATGAGTTTTGATATCCTGTATTTGAAAATTCGAACTCATCAAATACTTTCTCTTACTTTCATGGTTAATAAATTTTATTCAATGAACAACTTTTAAAATAATTCTGTTTTTCTTTAATCGCAAATCCGGACAACTGCCTTGCCACCAATTGTCCGGATTGAAGAGGTTGCACTGTAGGTATTTACCACAGTAGCGAGAACATTTAACATGAAAATATCTCTAGTGGAAACCAGATGTATGACGACTTCAAAATCTCCGTTTGATGAAAACTCCAAGAAAAAATCATTTGGTTGTCAGTACTGACCTCCGATCCTATCAGTTTTCAAATGAAATCATTTCAAATTCCGTAATCTGTTGAATTTCGTTAAATTTCAATTTTTATTTGAATTTCGAGAGTATTTCACAAAACTTGACTGAAATAGAGAAAATATCGTCTAAAACTCGTTGCAGAAGACAATTCCAACACTCATGTTTTCGAAAACTAGTTCCTTCATCGCTCGTTTTCGAATTTCGCATTCGTGTTGTAATAGAAGCTCATTCTTCAACTTGTTTTATAATATGCTATATCGAGATAGGTTTTCTACTTCCTATTTTTCCGGAATTGACTTGAACGTGTACAATAACCCAGGATTTTGGAGAGAAATAATAACTGGTCGTGGAATTTTCCTTTTCCTCAAGTTTTTGCCGCCACAATAACATCTAATAAGAAATAAGTAAATACTCGTCGGTAATTTTCTACTTTCAGAATTTGGACAAAAATCATATTTTCGAAATTGATAAGATCGCGTGTGTTCGAACAGAAGCACCGAAAGAGGCTTGAGTAACCAAACCCTGTAAACATGCAAGTAAAACGAGTGTGTCTTTCATATAGAAACCAGACTTATTAGGAATAGTTTTCTCCTAGTCTGCTAGCACTGCTCTCCCTGAGCAAGCGTTGTTGACATTACAAGATTTTTTTCGGTCTTATTATTCCACCTCGTGAAGCCTTAGCCTATTTCGCTTTGTAATTCAGATATCTATCTAATTTCAATTCGAACCTATCGGTAATCAAATTACTATGCCTACAGCACATCATTGGATTTATGCCTAGCGCATTCAGCAAAACCGTGAAGCCAATTCAATTGTGCTTGCATACGTACAGAATACATTTCATTATAGTGCTTGCAGATGGACAGAGCACACTTTGATGATAAATTCATCGTCACGGAGACACGAATAATCGTTTCGGTATAGAGCTAAAAAATAAGGAATTGCGTGTACGTAATTCCTAGTTCTAGAAATAACGCAACGACCGACAAATGTAGAAACAATAAATCTTCATGTGAAATCTGCAGAATAATCTCATAGCTGAAATTGAAAACAACACAATAAAAAAAACTGAAACAAAAAACTTGATACACACCTCTTCTTGCAGTTTCACCAGGAGGTAAAATCTTGGCTGTTTTGATACTATATAACTCTCTACAATATCTCAACAATTCGTTCTCGAATGATTGGTGTTCTATTTGGGTGCTTTTGTCACCTGCAGCCTTCTGAACCGATTCCCTCAACACCCTGCACCTTTCTCTCACCTCTGAATAATAAAAGCGTTAAGTGACAGAATTTATTTATTGAATTACCTACAAACAGGGAATTCATCATCACGGAATATGGACTCAGAGTCTAGATAAAATTGGAACTACTTTTTTTTTCAAATGCCAACATGATTAGGATTTCGCAAAAATTGGTATAATGTCATATTCAAATGATAGGTATGTACTCACGGTCTCTGCAATAGTTTGTTTGGTAAGTGCTGAACATTAGTCTCCCCGTAGATTGATTCTTCAGAGCCATGGCTAGAGGTACATTCAAATCCTGAAAACAAACTATTAGAAACACGACCATCGTCTTAGGGAAATTAAACCTTTTTCTTCTTTTTCACTTCAGTATCTAGCCAATAGTCTCCTGCTGGGGCTGAGGCCGCATGTCTGTCCACCGGCCTCTTTCTGGTTATGATGAAAAACAATATTTCACCATGAAAAAAACCCTGATCGTATGATTGATATCATTATATCTCGCCCTAACACTTTATAGAAATTCGAATAAGACCTAACGCACACGAACGATTGTCGGTGACCGACTATTTTGTAGGAGGTTAACGCACACGGACGACAGTCTACGAATAAAACCAAATGTAGCGAGCTCCGACAGTTTTGTAGGTACGACTAAAATTGTAGCTCACAGATTGTCGGTCGTGTGCGTTAGGTCTAAGGCTCAGGAGATATTTATTACAGAAAACTTTTGTTGTTAGAAAATCAGAATTGGGTTCTCATTTTCCTCTGACACAAAGTAAAATTCAGAATAAGTTTATGTATGTGTTGATAAAATCGAAGTTACACCAGGTTGATACTCACGATTTCCTGAGCGGTTCCTTATGATTTCTGAAATGATTTCGATATGTTGTTACAAATGCTTGAGCCATGTTCGGAAATTATTTATTGTCTTTCTGAGCTTTTTGAAATATCTACGACTGATTTACAAGGGGTTAACTTCCAGGGAAGTATGAGAAAATCACATATTAATTTAGTAACACATCATTCTTGACACTAGAAACTTGAAGTGACAAATTGAATTAAATCGTTCCATGTGACCACAATGAAAATTTTGTGGTTTAATCTGTTCTTGTTAGTCTGGATCAGTTAGCATGAAAGAACAGCTTTTCCTTGCATATAAACATAACAATAATTCTCTCATCTCATGTTCAGTTTGGTATTGTTCCATTTACTATCGTTTCTACAAGTTTTCGTTGTTTCACATTGTGAGTTCCATATTTTTTCAATCTTATGATGTCAATCAAATGGATCATGTTATTTGTTTCTTGAAATACAAAGTATCGTTAATATAGAAAATCAGCCCCCACTTGATCATAACTTGGGATCGTTATTTAGAATATTACAGCATTTAGATACTCAAGTTTGAAGAGGCAAGAACTACAAAATTTTACAAAGAAGACAATTAAGAAAAAAAATGAGGAAATTTTCCGAGAGAATATTCAAATGATTTTGTCGAAAACTGAAAAGGAATACGATGTGAACCATACTAGTTTAAATCTGTTGTGCATTAATCTAAGAGCCATATAAAGTGATGATTAAGTAAAAAACGTACGAAATTTTCTGAAAAAATATTCAAATGATTTTGTCGAAAACTGAAAAGAAATACATAATAATAGTATATTCTGAAACAAGTTGCAGAATGAGCTCCTATTCCAACACGAATGCGAAATTCAAAAACGAGCGACGAAGGAGCGAGTTTTCGAAAGCACGAGTGTTGGAATTGCCTTCTGCAACGAGTATTAGACGATATTTTCTCTATTTCAGTAAAGTTTTGTGGATAACTCTCGAAATTCAAATAAAAATTCAGATTAGTGACTTTTGTATTGTATTTTGGCAGTTGGTGACACTAACGAAATTTGACAGATTGCGGAATTTGAATTGATTTTATTCGAAAATTGAGTGGATCGGAGGTCAGTACTGACAACCACAAAACTAAAAATATAACTGAAAACAATGCTGTAATGAGTTTCATTACAGCACTACTTTCAGTACTGTAATGAACTCATTACGATACTGAAATAGAGAAATTCATTATTGAAATCGATTCTTACTTATTGCGGGATTCTTAATAGTATATTCTAAAACAAGTTGCAGAATGAGCTCCTATTCCAACACGAATGCGAAGTTCGAAAACGAGCGACGAAGGAGCGAGTTTTCGATAGCATGAGTGTTGGAATTGCCTTCTGCAACGAGTATTAGACGGTATTTTCTCTATTTCAGTCCATTTTTGTGAAAACCTCTCGAAATTCAAATGAAAATTCAGATTAGTGACTTTTGTTTTGTATCTTGGCAGTTGGTGTGACATACGAAATCTGACAGATCACGGAATTTGAATTGATTTGATTCGAAACTTGATTCGATCGAAGGTCAGTACTGAAAATCATAAAACGAAAAATATAACTGAAAACAATGCTGTAATGAATTTCATTACAGCACTACTTTCAGTACTGTAATGAACTCATTACGATACTGAAATAGAGAAAAATTTTTTCATTCCCACATCGAAATGTCAAATAATGAAAAATTGTCTAGTATGATCTTGAGTTAATAAACATAAAAGGTATAATCATACGGATAATAGTAAATTTTATACAGGAGAACCTATTATACAACAAGTGGGGTGTCGTATCTTCTCATAATTCTACTTTTAAATGTTGAGCGTGTTTGTTAATGTTGGGTTGAGAAGTGAATAGGTCCCTCAAAATTGACCCTCCAGTATGAAATCTTAATGAATTAAGCGTCATTTTTTTCGAAATTATATTTCACGGAAGCAAGTAATCAAAAATGAATCATACCATCCAAATTATTATTGAAAAGTCAAAGACTGCAGTTATTTTATACTGTTTTATTCTATACTCAACAAGAAATAAATTACTAAAAATAGGACTATTCTAATGGCATTCTTTCGCAAACACTCCCGCAGAATTTTACCATTTACTCATTCTTCTTCTGTCATTACGACATATACATTCTTCCGTCTACTGTTGTCTCTCAGAAGATCGCTCACCAACCTCCTAATACGAGGATTCATTATTCTTGCACTAGAATCATAATTCTCCCTATTTCTGAACCTCACTAATGGCATGACGTGTCTAGTAGTTGGTTCCCTTGAGAAGTTCTTCTGATGTTGAGTAGAAAGGTAACCCTTAGGTAGATCTGAACCAACTTGTGAATCCTCCTGCTGCAATGTCTTCCCATACATTGTTTGTACTCGCGTACTGTGATCTAGTTGGGGATAGTATTTCGATATCGACTTGACTATTTCTACAGAACCATGATTGGAGTTCTGCTCGGAAGAAGGTCTGTGATCTTCACCTAGATTCTCATACTTCACGGTGTATCCATTATCTATATGATTCTCATAAGGGTCAGCGGGGTAAACAGATTCCCTTGTATCATCTGATCCCTCCGGAGTCTGAAAATCATCTGCAACCACTATAGGTCTACTACTGAATTGATTATTGATATTATTTTGCTGAGTTATCTTTTGCGGCACAAGACGCATAATGTTATTCGAGTACTCCTGATGGTTTTGGTTCCTCAAAATTTGATTCATTCTTACTGGGGTATAATAATGCTCAGCAAGACTCTGATAAAGCTGCTGATTTCTTGTGCGAGAATCATCCTCGAAATCTCCATTTCTAAAGTTTTCGTATTGCGACTGGTACTTTTGGGTCTCTTGTTGGTGCTGATTATTGGCCCTATCAGGGACCCTCACCAATTTCATAACTTGTGGTTTTCTCCAGGATTGTCGAGTTAGATGGGTCTGAGGCTGCGGACGGCTTCCTACGGTACTGGATTGTGGAAAAACATAATGAATTAATTTAGTTGTTGGCATCAGGTCTTCCAATTTCACCTTGTAATTTTGATTATTCTCTTGTTGTACTTGTTGATTATCTTGCACTTCATCACCTTGAATATCATTATAATAGTTATTAAGAATTGCGTTATAAGGCTTTTGAAACCCTGGAAGAATATGGTACCGGACGGAGTTCGTTTTATGACCACTCTCCAAGCCAGAAAGATTTGGTGGTTCAACCTCATGGATCGCTTGTGGTTTACGGTTCTGTTTGTAATTATCCATAGTATATTTTGGTACGTTAACGTATTGTTGCTGTACGTTAACAGAATACGGAGAACTAGGAACTGAATATTCTTCGCTTGGATGTTGTTGATTCAAAGTCTGGTGGTATACTTCTTCGTTCGATTCAGTTTGTGGATTTTGGCTCTGATGATGAGGTGTTCCCAAAGCATGTAAAAAGGTTGTTCCATATGGAGATGGTTGAACTTCGTCTTCAACTACTATGGGTTGCATTTGGGAGAGTGGACGTAATTCTGTGTATGGATTCAACTTAGCCGTTTGTAAGTGTTTTATTTCCTGGTTAAAACTCTGATGAGTTATTTCTGGCGCTAAATATTTCATGAGTGGGTTCACATGTTTTGTATTCTGGGTGTTTTCTTTAGCAGGGTTAAGATTGAAATTAAGAAATGAGTACGTTGGTGCACCATGTGTGAAACCAGCCAAAATTACCTCATGCTGATCATGCACATATTCTCTCAACGGTTCCTCTGAAGACTCAAGTTTCTGCACAACGTTTTGAGACAATAGTTTACCAAGTCGGTAAGCTTCGTCTGTAGGATCTGCAGGTGGACTATAACTATACTGGTGTGCTACGAAGTTGGACTGTGGTTTCTTATAGTCTCCTTGATAGTGATGTTCAAATACCAGAGGTACTTCCGTTACCTCAACTATATGATTTTGTTTCGGGCTTTTGTAACTGGGTGCATCTTCTTCGCTGTCTAAAGTATGAATCACGTTCTGTATCTCTGGTAGAGTGGGCCTTTCGCTTATTTTAGGAATGTTGCGAGATTGAGATGATCTGGCTTCTTGAGCAATAGGTTCGAACTTGTAGGAAAACTTCAGGTAGTTATCATTTCTACGGGATTCTGCGGAAGCCCTGATATCCTGGGAATTGTTTCTTTTCGGTATTTGAGCATTTTGAGGTATTTTTCTGTATTCCAATGGATAGTATTTAGATCGCTTAGAACTTTCTTCTGGCCGAATGAACTTATGTTTGACTCTACTCTCATCTTTCTTCAATTCATTCATACTTTTGTATTTTATTGATGAGTTCTTTCGAGTATTGATAAAAAAATCGCGAGTGTTTTCGACGTGTCGTGATTTTGTGACATTTGGATTATTCCCAATAAATCTAGTTTCTTGTCTATTCAAATCTGCATTTTCCTCCTTCACTTTGTAATTATTGTCGATGTTTGCAGACAAATATATTTTCTTAAGCTTGTTCGTTTTAACATTGGGTTTTTTCTTGAAAATGAATGATATCTCTGTGGTAACATTTTTCAGGTCTTCTGCTTCATCTTTTGTTGTCGCAGTTGATGTATTTCTTGATTTGGTTTCATTCACCAATTTTAGCGATTCGAATTCCGTTATCGGTTGAGAAGTAGTGGTAGTTATATTCAATTCTTCCTTCGAGTGACATCCGATGGTCAACAGGAAACATATCTGCAACAAAAACACATTAACTCCATGAGGAATCATTTAGAAGGAGTTGAAAGTGGATTGCACATGAGTTTTTAAATCACACTGTGTTGTCTAGAACCGTTTCAGTTCATCCATAATCGATGGGTCATTTCTTTAGGATCAAAATAATGTGAAATTAAATTCAATTCTGATTGTTTTCCGTTATTCTCTTCATTTAAATTTGATAATATGTTATTCCCTGTTGCTTTCCACTCAATAATTATATGATAATGTGCAAGATACGACAACCGAGTACAAACTTGGTTCCGCTTTCAGCATGTTTTACGGATTGAACACATCGGAAATAATTTGAATTGACGGTGTTTTCACTGAAACGAACTGTAAAAACTGGACTTGGTCCAATTTCAAAGACCAGTGCCAATATTATATTATACCTACATTTATAACGAAATTCAGATATAATTTCGAACTTGCTATATCTTGATGAATTCATTAGGTCCATCATTTAACGTGTCTGCTTTATGTATTTTTACATGATCAGTCTATTCAGTTTATTCTTGATGATTGTTTCATTATATTATCATAGCAAATAAGACATTTATCGTTATCATTTCATCTCGAATGTTTTCACAGATTATGTATAGTCTGAACATATAATCTGCTTCTACATTATGTAAGTCAGGACACAAAAATGGATATGAGATTTTTGACTCAAAAAATCACAACAAAAATACAGACACAAGCGAAGGAGATATTTTCACTTTGCAGACTGAAATTTTCGATCAGAAATCCCAACTGACTATATTATATAACCATATGAAAAAAATCACAGAGTTAACTTTTTGACACCAAAATTGGACATGTGACTTCAATCTGAAGATCTTGTTTACTGGAATATAGGAAATTAACTATCTTCGTCTGTCTGCGAACACGGACAGCGGAGGAACAAATCAAACATTATATGTGCCGACAATATTCAGCAACAAAAAAAATTAAACGTAAGAGGAAATATTGATATTAATAATAATAATGATTTCTTCATCAGGAGTATACCAAATTTAAAGAAAATTTACAAGAAAAATTTGATTGAATTTTCTTCCAACTAGTTGATTTGTTCCTTTCTGGAGACGGTCTAGCCTGAGACTACTCAACTGAACCAGCCGAAAATCATCTTGAAGCTACAATAAAAAGAAATATAAAAAAAAATTCTACAATATTCATTCAAGATATCGACCAAGAATAATAAAAACTAGACTTTACTATAAATTATGTGGTACAGTTAATTTTACTTCATCTTTCAAATAAAATTTGGGGACATTACTTCAGAAAATAAGGCTAAGGTGCTCAAAAGAAAAGTTGAGAAGTGAAAGACTCAGCCGCCATTCAGTTTCAACCAACTAATATCTCTCTACATATGGGAAATATTAAATATGATCAAACTTCCGTAGACCACAGACAAACCTCGAAACCCTCATTCTGCACCATCTGAAAATGGTCCAAACAGAATCCATATACAAAATCACTATTGTTACAATTTGATAGAACTAGAGTTTCGAATAAGTTTTTCTTGAGTGATTATTCACAATATGTTCATTAGAGTACAGGAGAACCTCAATGGTTGAAAATGACATTCGAATCAGTTGATTATCCACAGTTAGTCCCAAGCTTCCTACCTTATCAATGCAGGCTTTTTTGTACCTATTGTTTAGGACTATATTCAAATTACAAGCAAGAATCTCAGATATTTTCTCACTATCGAAAATGATTCCTTTCGATGTATCAGAATTTAGTTTCAAGTTATAATCTTCAGAGGACTTGCATGTGTTCCCAAGATCTTCATTGATTCATTTTTCAATCTCCCCGTTTTCACATGGATTGGAACACATTGGTGTATATCAGCGTAACATCAGCAAATGCCTGGACCACGCAGTAATTTATAAACTCAATCAGAACTGTAAATGAGGAATAACAAAGGACCAACGATGGAACCTTGAGGAACTCCAGATTTGATTTTATTTTTTTCTAAAATTACATCGTTCGAAAAGATAGTTTGAAATCCGTCAGTGAGAAATGGTTTCAGGATCTTAACAGAGTCACTGGAAAAACCGTAATGGCAGCTGCTAGAACATCAAGATTCACAGTATCGAAGGCCTTAGAAAAATCTAATATAATCAAAATGAAACTCTTTATCACTTGCTCTGAAAATATCATCCAGCATATTTGTACGTGGTACTGATGTCCCAAAACTTTTTCGAAATTCATATTGAGAATGAAGTATAATGTATATCAAGTATATAATTCTCCATACAGTATTCATACATCTTTCTGTTTGTAGTATTCTTCCAAATATCTTCGATAATCTTCGTCAGTCTTGTAATTAACTGAGTAAAATGAGTGAGTTTAACTTCATCCACCTTGCGTTTTTTTGATATTTTTGTAGCAGAACACCTGTGAAAAGTTTGGCGACACAGCTTTGATATTATATCAACATCAATAAGTTGAAAATATGGCATCAATCGAAACGGAACATGCATGGTGACCCAGATCTTCTGCTTAAATTTATACATTCGTTATTCCATCAAGCAGAAACTATAATTAGGAAAAATTTGGCGATAAAGAGGTGTTCATATCAAATTAACTTCATAGGTTCGAAGCACTTCCATATTAATGGGATTCGTCAAAGATCACACTAGATGGTTGTCACGGTCCAATTATCCCTGCGATGAACACATTTAAATCAGTTTCGTTTTGCGGTATTGAACTTAAAACTAGCATGTGAGATTTTGACAGGTGGGATCGGATCATCTTGAAATTAAAAAATATCGATTATACATGGTGATTCCGGAGGAGACCTTCAGATTTTAGGTGAAGTTTGTCGTAGTCGAGACAGTTCTCACGATTCCGAAAAGTTTCATGTTGAGATATTTTCTGACGGAAGGGTCAGTTATAAACTCCGAAACGTTACAGAGATTGAAAGTTCGAAGTGCTGTTTCAATGTTAGGCAACACTCTTTAAGAGGATTTTGACGCCTAACAAATTAGTTTTCTCTCATTGATAAATTTCTTCTTATTATTTGATGTTTCATAAAATCGGAGCGAAAACCATGAAAAAACATTCACAAAACTGCAATGACTTTCCATAAAATATTACGATAGATATCTGGTTATAGTCTACAGGTTGATTTGTCCGATCTGACTGATTCTTATTCTATTCGTAACTCTGGCTTGATCAATTGAGGTTAATTTCATCATTCAATCTTTCCACAAAAATGTGAGAGCCAACTAGATTTCCGACTCTTGTTCCAAGTCAGATATTGACAGGAAATCTGTGTTGAGGATTAATACAAGGTCAATCGAAAATTTGAAATAGAGGTTGCGAACATGAATTTAAAAACAGAAAATTTGCCTTCTATATGTTTCGAATGATTATTCTGTATGAGTTCTCATTTGAGTAATTTTTTTTGGTTTAGGTACGTATGTAGATACTCTGAATCAAATGATTTTGACTATCTGAATAGGGGCAATTAAAAATGGATCCCGATTTTTTTAAATGTGCCTAAGAACTCAGAAAGAGCTTTTCCTCATTGGAAGGTTGGTTATTTATGATACAAGTGCAGGAGGCATTGATATTCACAAACGAGTTCAAAATTCAAAAACGAGCCACGTAGTGGTGAGTTTTTGAATAAGCCTTCTGTGCTAGTATCATACTTTATTTTTTCTAATTCGCTGAATTTTTATCAAAATTGATGAAATATTTCCAAATATATATTGTTTAATGATTTTTGCATTAAAAAATATCGATTGGCAGAACTGTTTTTCATCTCATATATTCGACAGATGCTGAATAAATACATGGCAACATGTCATCAATAACTATTACTGAAAACAGTGCTACAATGAAATATTCTAACATTATTTTGTTCTACGAGATGTAGCAGAATGAACGGATTTGACTCATAATTAGAGAAATATTATTTATATCCTGATCCTAATTTTCTCACTGCTTCAGAGCGAAATTACGAGATTGTTTTTTTTTTTAATCTTTTCTACTCCAAATTGTTACAACAAAAACACCTGAGTAATGCCACATTATGGTAGAACCTGAAACAGATAGTCAATGATTGAAAACGGAATGTACAAGGTGTGTTTCAACCTGCAAAATTATTCTGATATGAAGACAATTCGCATCCTGTATCTCTTAAAAAGTGTTAAAATTATTGAATGTACACAATCATTTCATTATACATTCAAAATTCCATCAAAATTGATCAAGACATACTATAGTTATGAAAACCGAAAAATCAGATAAATCACCCTGTAGACTATAAGTTAAGGTCTCAAACCTTTATCTAAACATTGTTTGGAAACTTGTGTAAACTTCACCTAAAATCTGAAGCCTCTCCTCTGGAATCACCTCGTGTGAGATAATATACCTCCTTGAAAAACGTAGATTTTAAAGTTAATTAAAACCAATGTGATTCCAATTCGTTCAAGAATTTTATGGTTGGCCATCTTCATTCAATAAGATGCAATTAAATAAATTGATTGAAGAATATAAATACATTTCATTAAGATGCTATGAATGATATCTTTCGGATAGGTCTTCTTAGCAGATTTTGATTTCTCGATGATTATGTTAGATTTTAGGTGTTATAAGATTAATAAATACCGAATAACATTTCCCTGGGTGGAGCCCAAGAAGCGGAATATTTTGTATTGAATATAACACTGTCGGAAACAACAAAATTCTTTTTTTTCTTTAGATTCATGAAGGATAAGGCTCCTATAATATGAGGATGGTATTCATTTTGATTGTGTTTTTTGTTGATTTGTTTTTTGTTTTTCTTAGATTAATGCAAGTGATGTCGAATACTGCTGCTGTAATATTTCTTAACGGTGGTTTAAGATTATTGCTCAAGTTTTGTTTTACCCCTCAACTCATGAAATAATATACATTGTAACATTATCATTTTGAACTATCAGATTGATTTAAATCTTCCCTCTCATAATGTATATCCATATCTGGTTATCTATTTTGAATAGCCCTGGAAAAGTGAATGACAATTTCCGCGAGCCAAGCTGGTACAATGCCGAGACAGTCCCCTTTTTATTTGGTCACTGTGAAAACTATCCCACAAAAATGAAATTCCCTTTCATCATAAAATCAAAACACGAGACATCGTGATATGAGTACTGTTAAGATCCAAGTGATTAATCTTGTTGAATGAGAACTGAGCTAATCATGAATAAATGGCTGAGAAAATATGAAATGATCGATATGGGAGTAGGTACCACTGCAATTTCAATCAATTTCAATCGTCCATGATGATTGTTTCCTTGTTGTCATTCAGAAATGAACGCTACATTAATTACCCGTATATGCTCGAGAGTTTCAATAACGATAGAAAGTGTAACAAAGAGCAATATTGTACCTTATTATATCAGAGACAATATGCTCAACTTGCATAACACTGAAAATGTGCAAGAAATCGTGAAAATTCTCATTAGGAAGCCCCCAGAATGTAAACGAGTAGATATGCGAGCCCGCCAATTTCTTTCTGAAATTTTGAATAAGCCCTCATATTATCGGGAGAATCAGATTCGATAGGAAACTATAACAAAATTTGTCAACGAAATAGTACCTTATGCATAAAATTCATGAAAGGAAATTATTACGTACTTAATTCATAACAGTTTCAATTTCTTTTTTGATGTATACTACTTCATTTCACGAATCGTTCAGGAATTCTGTTCGAATGCTGGGGTGTCAACAAAACCCACTATGAGAGTACCCGAAATATTTCATACATTTCATTCAATTTTCATTAAGTGAGAAAATTTCATTTATCGGAATTTCTCGAAAGAGATCATAGTATGTCAAATATTTTGCAGTATCAGTCTATTATTACGATTTTTCCAAAATGTTATGGATTTCAAAGTTGGAATTTTTCTCGAAATGAGACACTTCTTAAAAGAAAACGCAATTTTCATTCTTAAAATTTTTGCGAGAACATAGGATGGAGATATGTGAAATGACACATTCAGAAAATAGCCTCACCGGTACAAAGGCCTTTTTTTTCGAAAATATCCAACCCAGATAAACCCATCTCAAGAAATTTAATGGTGCTAATCTAACCATCCATGAGGTAACTTTAGAACGAGATAGTACTCAACAGATAGAATCTTTTGCAAATATTGTTTTAGTTGACCTGCCGTATGACATGTCGGATTGCAACGAAATATTAGACACATATGGATCGTCGAATTTTGACAGCAAGAACATTCATGTTGCAGCACCTTATCGAACACCACCAACAATACTACTAAACCAGCATAATTTATAAAAAGGGTAAGTCAATGTTTTGGCGAATCCGGCATCTACAACATGCTGCGGAAACGAAAATTCTCTTCATTCCATGTCATGATTCGGATGAAAAATCAGCATCCACTTGGTGACATTCAATAATCCATTGAAGGAACTCTCTTAGCTGTGTACATTATCCCTAAGCTCCATTTTATACACAATATGAAGGTCCAGATCCTAAGTGGGGTCCACTGTGAAGGTCTTTTTGAAACTGGCACTCTCATGCACTCTTTCGATATTGATATTTGAACGACTGTATTGTTCAATACCGAATTTTTTTGTCACGCTCCATGTCCAGTTTAGCTAAATACTAGCTAAGGAAATATCTTCGACAGTGGTGGAGAAATAAATAAACACCTTTTTGAATTGTTGGACATGGACATTCTTCATTGATATTTGTTCTTGATATCTTAGTATTCTGAAACCATTGACCTTATTCAGATAGTTGTAGGGAAATCATCTCTGATTCTCTAATTCGATACCGATGACATTTCCAAAAATCCGAACAACAACAACTTTTGGTTGAATAATTATATTGAAAAATATGGTGCTTCTAATAAAAAATTAACTAGTTTTTTCTTCAGATTAAGTTCTCCCGTTGAGCCAATAACAATCTGATCTTCAAATAAAACTGCATCAAACCGTTAAGGGCTTTTTAGTACTGAATTAATTGTGAAATAAGTTCGACTATATGAAGTAGTATTCTCCCAGTCCTCAAAAACTATTTTTCCGTAGTATGAGGTATCCAATCGTTGATGCCATTTTCTACTCTAAACTTCTGATCTTTTTGATGGACGTAGAATGTTATGAAGATCTCAAAGACACCTTGTACACAATTACCAAATTTTGAGATTGCTACGCCAGACATTCAGAAATTGATACCATTCATCTGATTGAGAAACCCTTGTCTATACCTAGAGATTGCCAAATCAAACACGAAAAATACAAACGGATACACAAAAATCACAACGCCAAACCACTAAAATCATGATCCTGACCGGCACGAGCCACTGTTTAGACGTTTATCTGTCTAGCGAAAGAGTGGTACTTACGAGTAGCACTTTCATATTTGTTCAGGAGCACTAAACGAAAGAATATGAGAGATTTCTACCGAACACCGATTTTATATGGCAATTAATGCTTCCTAAACTCTTTTTCCACTTTCCTGAATCGTAAAACGGTATTACGGAGCGAATTCGCTGATATGCTGGTAATAATTCATCAAAATCTTCTTGGACGGAAAGATAGGTAAGTACTGCCTCCGTTCTCGAGATTCGCTTGGTATTTCGATACTTTTTTGTTTAAGAAAATTGATGAAACCCTGGATGCTACACCTGCCGAGAATAATAATATTATATTTTCAAATGAAAAGTTGTCAGACCAGAAATTTTCACAACGATACACAGGAAATACCAAAAAACAGTGTGTGTTCCCATTAGGCAGGAACTATCGACCCTATATCTACATATATTTCAGCAGATTCCGAAAGATCGTAACATTTAGAACAATACAGTTAGATCTTATCTGCGAAATATTTCCTTGTGAGCTGAAATTTTTGACACATCTCTATTACGGCGTTTTGATAAAGATGAATAATCGATATTGATATCATGCCGACTTAAAATTTATAGGGGTCAAAAGGTCTCATCTCGCGACATATTGCTCGGACGTCGGTCGATAAAAGAATGAAAATGTTTGAGACGTTACATTATCTACAGAAATTCCGCTCAGATCTTTCTGTATGAAAATGTTTGAGATGTTACATTATCTACAGAAATTCCGCTCAGATCTTTCTGTAAAATTAACCATTTCTGGGTGGAGCGCTAAGAATACAGAAAAAATCAACTTGAATATTAATTTTTTTCAAATAAAACATGATTTTTTGTCACTCATTGTGGATGGCTTCAATTCATATCGATAATAACAATTGCTGGAAAAACGTCGAGTAGATTAAGTTTCATATTAAATTCGACAGTTTGAGCATGGCAACACAAAATTCATGTTGCGTTTTTGTGGTTCGGAGGCAAAGGAACTCAACAAACATCATGGAACTGTAACTGTACAACTTTATATATATATATATATTAGACTGATTCAAAAACATCGCCTTTTTTTGTTTTCACAAACCCCCCCCCCCCCCTAATTATCTTCAGGGTATCGAAAAAAGACCTCTGTGAAAATATCAGCTCAAAATAATAACATTTAGAGGTCGCTCATCAATTATTTCTATTTTGCCTACTAATAGCAGGTGAAATTTGTTCTTTTTTCATTGAAAAATTCCTATAACACAAACCAATGGACGGAATTCTTTGTGTGATACATTTTCGTGCAGGCAATCAGATACTCTACAAATATGTCCCTTATGATATTTCGATAAAACGGCCTCTTCAAAAGCTATCCGATTTGATGCTAATATTGAGGTAGTTTTGAAGAAAAAAATTATTCAAAAAAAAATTGAACTTTCAACTCGCATATTATGTTTGTGTTTGATGAGAAACTCGATGATTATGCTGTTGAGCAGCTTGAAAAGTAGATGGTTTTGATGGAAATTTCACAGCCCTGCTTTGTTTCACGACTTCAAATTTCAAAAAGGATCCTCGAAGAGTCTAGTTTTCGAAAAAAACGATTGTTAAAATAGCCTTATGCACGAGTATTAGACGTTATTGGCCCTCATTCATTTAATTTTCATTGAGATTAATGTGATATATCGTTTAGTGATTTTTGCATTGAAAAATATTGATTGACAGAACTATTTTCTGTCTCATCATATATATATTTTTCCACGAAGTCAAAATTTGAAAAGGGGCCATGTGAAGGCGAGTTTTTAAATGAACGAGTTTTCAAATTATTATTATAACTATTATTAAATCAGAACAATAAATTAGGCGAAGCCTACAAACTCAAATAAAATAAGAAAAAATGTATTCCAGCATTGCCGATGACATTTTGAAAGCAATTTTTCTGTTGAAATATTTCAGAACAATTGTTTTCATCAGGACTTTTTTCAACCATCTGTTTTTCACTTTTTCGTTCCCTTCAAAGGCTGAAGTACTATATCCGATGTTATAGTCATGGATGAAAAACAGATTTTTTTTCTGCATGGTTGGTGGTTACTTTTTGAGGCTATCTTCGATTATATGTTTGTTCCAACATTTTTTTCTCCTGGTTGAGAAAAAAATTGATGTAAGTTGATCAAGAATTAGCATGGAAATTATTTGAGGTACCAGCATGTCTATGAATGCTTTTCAGACCTTCAAAAATTCGAATTCAAAGCAATAATTGGCATTTGTGGACAGTAAAGAATACCGAGCGTTGGTGCATTTCCAGTCGTATTCTCAACATTCTACGGTTAGTTTTACAGAAAATATAAGATGATTCCACCCCAAAGATTTTTTATAACCTTGCCTTCGAGCAATAGGTCACGAGATATTCGTAAAAGTTGGTGTTCGTGTCCTTTTTACCTTCTTTCAGATAAATTCACATAAATGGAGCTCACTAGGAATTTCTTCGCATATTGATATTCAAAGTGCCCGAAAATACTTGACTAACTCTGAGTTGCAAGAACATCCATTATCATTTGATGCTCCTTTAATTCTCCCTCAAACGAAGTACTCCGTTTAATGCAGCTTTGAATTTAACAACAATTATATCAGGGTAAAGGTATCAAATATTTTCAACGATTTGATTTTAATAGATCTCGTTCAAGTTTCACTAGAAATTATATTAGGGATTGCTAGAAGCTGTTCAATTTGAACTCGATTTTTTTCAAATATAATTCGTTGATCAGATTACCCATTGAATTATATATTGTTTTCATTCACAACTTTCATAACATTTTCAGAAAATTCATCTGAAATTTTATTAAAAACCTTTTTTTCTCAATTGAGGCTTCATCCCAATATTGATATTATGTAGATTTTTGCATAAAAATTCCTAATTTTTCTGCTTCCATCGGATAATTTATCAATAGTCGTTTTTCTTCAATTTAAAATTAATTTCAACAAACATGGTATTTCCAGAGACAACAATGAGACGGTAAACTCCTTCACCAAATTTGTCCGATTCATACATCCATGTCTATATCATTCCAGATCACATAAAGCTACTTTGCTCTAGTTTAGCGGCCCTGCAAGTAGAGGCGCAGCGTACGCTTTTGTTGGCGTTGCCAAATTTCAAATATATACTGCCATTGGCTGAAAATAAATTAGCTCTATCTTGTTTCTTCTATTGCGAAAGTGCAATTCTATATTCATCAGTCCACGTGCATTTAAACCATTGTGGCAACACGGAATATATTCCGTGTTGCTGAAGCATCACGTGATTCAACTGAGTGATAAACAGTTTGAAGTTTGTGTATTTCAAAATATGGTTCAAATATGATTAGGTAAATGCTTTATACAGGCTGGTCATTTGAAAACGAAACAGACGAGATTACACACGAAATTTTCGATAGAAATGCTCGAACAGGTCGATTTCTGTTTCGAGGGGGACAACTTAAGATGTAGGTTACGGACGCATAGCGCTTCAACCCTTGCTACTACAACCGTCACCCCCAATTTTTGAATAGGGAAGATGGGGTGAGCGATACCTCATTTGAAGGGTTCTTTTATAATGATTTCAGCACAGTAATTGTTTTTTCATTTTATGCATTAGTTCTCGAAATACAGGGTGACCATTTGAAAACGAAACAGACGAGATTACAGGCGAAATAAATTTGAAAGGTAATGTTATACTGATTTCAGTACAGTAATTGTTTCTTCATTTTATGCATTAGTTCTCGAAATATTCTTCACTAAGCATTTGAAAATGAAATGGTGTTTTCATGGCACTTGTAGTTTTTTTTTGTGAAAAACCTTTCAAATGAGGTATCACTCTGCCCATTTTCCCTATTCAAAAATTGGGGGTGAGGGTTGTGGTAGCAAGGGTTCAAGCGCTATGCGTCCGTAACCTACATCTTAAGTTGTCCCCCTCGAAACAGAAATCGACCTGTCTGAGCATTTCTATCGAAAAAATTTATTTCGTCTGTAATCTCGTCTGTTTCGTTTTCAAATGGTCACCCTGTATTTCGAGAACTAATGCATAAAATGAAGAAACAATTACTGTGCTGAAATCATTATAAAAGAACCCTTCAAATGAGGTATCACTCATCCCATCTTCCATATTCAAAAATTGGGGGTGAGGGTTGTAGTAGCAAGGGTTGAAGCGCTATGCGTCCGTAAACTACATCTTAAGTTGTCCCCCTCGAAACAGAAATCGACCTGTTGGAGCATTTCTATCGAAAAAATTTATTTCGTCTGTAATCTCGTCTGTTTCGTTTTCAAATGGTCACCCTGTATTTCGAGAACTAATGCATAAAATGAAGAAACAATTACTGTGCTGAAATCACTATAAAAGAACCCTTCAAATGAGGTATCACTCATCCCATCTTCCATATTCAAAAATTGGGGGTGAGGGTTGTAGTAGCAAGGGTTGAAGCGCTATGCGTCCGTAAACTACATCTTAAGTTGTCCCCCTCGAAACAGAAATCGACCTGTTGGAGCATTTCTATCGAAAAAATTTATTTCGTCTGTAATCTCGTCTGTTTCGTTTTCAAATGGTCACCCTGTATTTCGAGAACTAATGCATAAAATGAAGAAACAATTACTGTGCTGAAATCATTATAAAAGAACCCTTCAAATGAGGTATCACTCATCCCATCTTCCATATTCAAAAATTGGGGGTGAGGGTTGTAGTAGCAAGGGTTGAAGCGCTATGCGTCCGTAAACTACATCTTAAGTTGTCCCCCTCGAAACAGAAATCGACCTGTTGGAGCATTTCTATCGAAAAAATTTATTTCGTCTGTAATCTCGTCTGTTTCGTTTTCAAATGGTCACCCTGTATTTCGAGAACTAATGCATAAAATGAAAAAACAATTACTGTGCTGAAATCATTATAAAAGAACCCTTCAAATGAGGTATCACTCATCCCATCTTCCATATTCAAAAATTGGGGGTGAGGGTTGTAGTAGCAAGGGTTGAAGCGCTATGCGTCCGTAACCTACATCTTAAGTTGTCCCCCTCGAAACAGAAATCGATCTGTCCGAGCGTTTCTATCGAAAAAATTTATTTCGTCTGTAATCTCGTCTGTTTCGTTTTCAAATGGCCACCCTGTATGTGGAGCTGGAGAAGATGAAGTATCAAAAATGCATCGTTTTTCAACTAATATAAATAGGTGAGTGGGCAATATTTATAGAAAGGAATGAGCTTTGAATACAATAGTGTTTTTTATTTGTTCAGATCAAAAATCTGACAAGAGAAACTAGGAGTGCAAGTCATGGAAGAACATCTCCAAAATTATAGAATATGCTTCAACCATTTTACTCCAGAGTCATACATATCTGCACCTCAGAGGTGAGGTGTGTTGAGTCATGAAATCAAAATCAGCCAAAACCTGGAACTTGATGATGTCGCAATTGAGATATGTTCCAAACTTAAAGGGTATAAGAGGCAGAAGATGGACCTTAGACGACAAAATTTTGTCACCATTATTATTGAAGAAAAGTACTAGATCAAATTACAATTGCCTTTCGAGCATGCTAAAAAAAATGGTGTTGAATCCTGGCATGAATAGAAATATTTTGAACGCATATATGAAAACATCAAATAATAATAATAATAACAAAAACTCTCTTTATTAGCCCTGTAGCTAGTACAAACACTACAGATCAATTTTTATACCGAAAATAAACAAGTGCAAATACAATACAAAATACAGAATATTGATCGCTGTTGCGTGTTAGTCTTTGATGGAATGGACATCAAAGAAAACCTACATTATGATGAGGGTCAGAGAAAAATTATCGGCTTTGAAGATTTTAGTAGAGAAAAAAGTGAAAGGTTACAGTTTTTATGGTGGTGGGACTAAACTGTGAATATATTAATTGTTGTTTTATATGTGAGTTGATTGGGTTTTAATGCAAATTACAATTTACAATTAATCAATTATTTATAGGTTTTTTCCACGCAACCATATTAATAGCGAAAACTTCTGTCTACGGTATTAAGCTACATGGCAAAAATTTCAGCTTTTAGTTCATGGTGGCGCGAAATCGCTCCAATACATAAAAAAAGGAATAAAACAGAAATGAATAATTCGAAATTCCCGCGATAAACGCTCAAAAAGCGGCCGTAGCGACATCTCCGCATAAGTTCTATGCAGTGAGACAAGGATGCAAAATCTTGGATGAAATTTAGTGGGGAGTTGTGCGTCTCATTTGTTGTCTCTGGTATTTCTGTCATGCTGATTGTCCTACTATAGAAAGCGAACTTTCTGAAAATTTTAAAATTCAGGAAGCTCTTCGTTGACATGTCATTAATGGACTAGTGGAGCAAGTTTAGAGATTCATCCAAAGGGTGAAAATGCCGCCATCGAAGCGTAGTAGTGATAAACCGGTTTCACTCTCATTAGTCTTATAAAGTTCAATCAGTGCCCCTCAGTCCAACCATAATAAATAACATAATGAAGCTAAAACTGTGTTCAGTGTCGTTTATGCCGAAACCCAAATGAAACCGAGGTTTCATGTTTTCATTAGAGTGATATCGAAAATATAGCTATAAACCCATATGATATCTAACTAAAGCTCTTCACCAAAGTTTAAATATCGTCGTTCGGACTGCAAAACCTCGTACCTGCATTTTTTTTCCAAAATTAATATTTTTAATAAATTAGGATTGCAAGGGTGAAACGCGTGTGTGTGCAAAATCTCGAAGCGCTTCGATATTCCTAAAACGTGTATTTTGTTTAATTTGAAACAAAGTCTGTATGAATTTGAATTTTAGTTCGAAAAAAATCAAATTTAATGCTCTCCTGCATTACATTTTCAATCACATTATTGCGGATATTCAATAATTTTATTAAGAATATCGGAAATTAGGAATTAGCTGTAGGTAATTCTTTTCTTAAGTGTTCCAGCCCCAAATATATTATAAGTCGTAAAATTTCTCAACAGTAACCCCAATTCTTGAAAGGTTTTATCATCATAATTCCAATGTTCTACAGCTACTCCCGATAAAGTAATTCGCATATATTATTGTTCGAAATTCAACCATGAGAGATTATTTTATTGAACCTGTTTTTGTATTGTCTACATGTAATTAGACTGCTGTTATAAATACAGAAATCCTTCGAAATATGAAGTAGGTATGTCGGGATGAGGAGAAAAATGGATATGCTGAAAACTCCTACTGTTATTGATTACCGGTTGGCCTAACCTGCAGATCAAGAATAGCTTACGAAAGCTCGACTCCTCTTCAACACCTCATATTTCTTTCACGACAGGAAAATACGCAATACTTATAACTATTTTTTTACTCCAAGAATAAACTCTTAATTTTTCCACTAGTTAATCTCCGTGTCCTGAAAAACAATCTCAAGGATGCGTTTTTTTAAATTCTACTCTAGTGTTTTGTTTTCCTCACGTCATTGAAATATTTTGGTTTACTGTTCTTCATTGTTGTTGTGAAGGAATTGAAAATCCCAAAGTTGACTATTGATAATGAACAAATGATTGAAACATTTTTTTCTATAAACGTCAAAAAATGAGAAAGTTCGAGCATGGACAAAAATATGCGAAGTGACCCTTTTTTCGGTTTCCTTCGTTACCATCACACCGTTCGCGGTGCGAAATACTTACTTCGAACACTGCATGTAAGCTATATGGGATTTTTATATTTTAACCTTTATTTTCCTCAATCCAGCAAAATCCAAGAAATATTTTATTTATTAATGTATAACAATAATTGACACTTTCAAATTATGAGAAAAATTTTGACTACCTATTTTTATTTATTATTAACAATGTCAACATTAATGGTGCAGCCAGTGCACGAACCAATATTTAATTCTTAAACCAGATAAATCAGATTCAGCTCGTGATATCGCAGCTTTGGGAGATGAAGGACTATCCATTTTTGATTTGCAAGCAACTACCGTAGAGGTGACAGCACTTGATCCTGAAATTTCATAGTCTAAAATTTTATTTGATATTTGAATTTTATTGTTGATAGAATCTTCCACGTATCATTCGGAAACAGTCGAAGATTTCCATCTTCCACGTCGCTTCAAAATATATATATCGGCCCCCGTGTTAGCAAGGAGTTTGCTACGTAAATGAAGGCGTTCTTTCAACGGAACGGTAGGATTATAACCTACTATATTACCTGGATATATTGTAATAACTATTGAAAAAATAATCTGACTTGCATGAGATACTACATCATGCAGATAATCTGGATATGATTTCAGAACCACCTGATAGCAAAATTTTCTTCTGCACATAATTCAATAGTTTTCTGTAACTGAAATAACAATAATGTTGCTTATGCGCCTACTAATTTCTTATTCGTATTTCCATGCACCAAGCAAAGTAATAATATATTCATCATGAGAAAAAAATATATCATTAACCAACCAAAACTCATGCAACATTAGAATATATAGGCGTTGACTGATCCCGTAAAAACATGAGTTAGAATCATATTTCGACAAGGACAAAAATTGTATTTCCCACTTCTTGCACACTGCTTTGACATGGTTGTTCAAAACGCAGAAATAGTAACAAACTAGACTAGCTATCATCGCAACAAGATTGCTGGAATTTGATAGAAAACCAACAAAAACAGGACCATCTGAGCAATCAAAGAGTTTACACCAATCTTCAGGATAGGTCAGAGTAGACCATCTGATTGTTTACCAGAATAAAATAAAAAAATTGTGAAGTGTGGCATGAAAACCAATATTTAATAAGTATTAAATATAAAAAAGCATAACATCCGAAAAATTGCTTCTATAATTACGACATATAATAATTCAATGTTCATTTTTCATAGAATGAATTTTAGTAGCTCAAAAACCTACCGTTCCTTCAAAAGAACACCACAAATTTTGACTTCTCGTGAAAAATAAGTACACATTAAGATGAAAAATATGAAAAGGCTCCATTTAAACCATAATCTGATACAATTCTTGTTGAAATGAAAGAAAAAAAATTTCAGGTCTATTTGGGTTAAGTTAGGTATCTTTCCAATACTATTTATTTCAACAACTTTGTTACAACATCTCTTATTTTGATACTTCAAAAATAATCGGCAACTGGTAGCATCACTTTGATGAATAGAGGAATATTTTCGGTAAATGACTATTAAATCTAAATTTGAAACTGCAAAAATTCGGGTACGATCAAAATTGATTTTTCATCTTCTATGTCATCGACCGTCATTTCAGTGAAATCCTCACGGCGTCAATCACCCGAAATACGCAGTATTAAAACAACCTCAAAATATATCAGTAATTTGAAAAACACATAAAACAATAACCAAAAATCTACCTTAAGCAACGAATAGGATTCATCATCTTATGAATTGTCTAACTTCTTCTCTAGTCAATACCTTAGATTTCTTAGGGTGGTTTCCAACTGACAATGTTTTCAAATATGGAACCAACCTGCCAAATTTCTTGAAATTCACGTTTTCTCAAACATGGAGTGTTGCTTTGAACATAGAATATATCGCCCATAACGTGGAAGACTTCAGCTTCTTAGACTTCTCTGCAAAATATGCCAACAGCAAATTTTCGGACATTTTTGTAGCTTTATTTGCTACTTGTACTCTTTAAATTGCTGATATGCATTTTCATACTGACGCCTCGATTTCTCCGGTGGAAGATTCGCAATTACTGCAACTGTCAAGTTAGGTGGGGTACTGCTTACTTCATCGTCGTAATATTCATTATTGTACAGTTATAAATATACCGTACGAAATTGACGAGAAAAAAAGTCACTCCAAAATAATTATCAAGAACTGTCGCTTTGAAATAATTGTCAACAAATGCCATTTTTTATCCATAGTTACAGTAAATACTTGATTTGGAAAAACAGTTTAAGCCAGCTCCATACTTTTTTCATATTAAGCTAAGCATATATTTATTTCAGAACAATATTTTTGACGTTTGTAGAAAAAATTTTGTTCGCATCTCATGCGCGAAATACTTTGGTGATCTCGACTATTTTTTTTTCAACTCGTTAAAAAAATCATTTCTTGATCACCAAGGTAACATTTCGAGCACTAGATACAAAAATAACTATTTCATGATTATCTGGCTTCCATAACAATCCGGTTCATGTAAATATGTGTAAGAATGGGCCTTACACATTTTTCAACAGGACCATCCAATTGATTTCCCAAATTCGATTTCATTAGTCAACATAATTATATTCGACGGCTATTTATCTATATTCTATACAAAATGTTCGACAAGCTCTATGACAAATTTAGACCAAGGGAAGCTGTGCTTATTCTGAACATTTTTTCCTATGAACATATATCCGATTCGTTTTTATTGAGAAGATACAAGGATTTGAAAAATCATATTTTTATGTTTACTTCTTAATAACGAATGGAAATTTTGAGACTATAAAAATTGTTCAAAATGCTCACCAGCGATTTGAATGCAAGCTTGACATCGACGAACTGAAGATGCCGTTATTCGGTGGATCAGATTTGTTCAGTTTCGTATTTGGTTCGCTGCATGTAGTAATTGTTGATGAGATTGGATTTCAACAAGACAACTAAGCTGCTCCATATGTCCCCATGAAAAAAAGTCTAAGGTATTTAGATAAGGCGAACGAGGTGGCCATAGCATTGGTCCTCCTTGACTTATCCATTTATTCGGGAAATGTTCATTCAGACTAATTGTTTCCCTTCATCTGGTGATGCACCATCAAATGCTTGTAACGCTGAAATGAAAACGAATCGGACCTATGTTCATGGGAACAAGAATGTTCAAAAGAAGCACAGCTTCCTTCTTCCAAAGTTTGTTATATAGCTTGGAGAACACCCGGTACATTCAATACCATTTTTGTACAAAAATTACCACAGTGACGAATTTCATTTGACTGAAAATCCAACACATGCGATTTTTAACCTATCAAAACGTTTATTTTTTACAAATCACCATCACAACGAGTGAATTTTAGTGGAAATTTTTCCATCGTGAGTAGGACCTAATATCGAATATGTCATTTGTATTGGCAATCTGGTTTCCATTTGTTCACATGATAATTTTGATACACTTCAATTAGCTTATTTTTTGGACCCATTATGATTACGGTTTATATTGACGTAGTTGTAAATCAAAAAATAAATTTTATTCATATCCTTTAGAATTTCCTTACCGAATACCACACGAAATTGAATGAAGTCCGGATATTTCCTCTCGCCCATGAATATTTTGAAATCTATTCCGAGTCTGAGAGAAAATTTTACTTTCAACGGTGTTACTAGTGAAAATATTCTGAATTTTCTCTGGAACGAATTCGTTGAAAAAATTCGAATTCTGGCACTAATAAGAAGCAAATCCGTGTCGTTTCAAAATCTATATGAGGGTTTCACAAAACTTTGATTGTCTAAGATCCGTTTGCACCATCGTTCCTTAAAGTTAAGGATCCCTTAAATATTGACAGTTGTCACTCAAATGGAATTTCTACGTAAGGGACCTCAGAATATAGAACAATATTTTATTATCTATGTAGGGACCCTTAAACAGTAATATCTAGTGATATTTCAGTTTTTCATGTTGTTTAACTTCACCCTAGTTCAATAAAGCCTTTTCATTGGCTGGCCGGATAAAAATGAAAGTTGTCATTTCTTTTAACCTAACTTTACTGTCATTTTGACGATTTCATGCTAGTTGAAATTTCAAATTTTCTGCTATAATTTCATAGAAAACAAGAAATGTTTGACAAATTATTTTAGGTTAGAATCCAATTCTTAAATTTGAGGTTAGGTTTAAGGATGGAAACGTCACTTAAATATTTAAGGAACGATGGTGCAAACGGATCTCATCCAAGCACTGTCAAATTCATCAGGGTCACTGATATTCGTTGAAATATAAAATAAAGTGGTTCGATGGGTTCAAACTTACGAAATCTTTTTGATCTGTCAATCAAAGTTTGTGAAACCCACCTCAATGATCGAAATTTAAAGTTTTTTGTGGATCGTAGATTTCCTCACTCTGAGAGCCGAAATTTTTTCAAATATTAGATGACGAAATTTCAGAAATCTTCATTTGTACAAAAATATTCCTAAGTAAATTACATGTTCTCAGGACCTAACGTCTCCATATCACTGTTTTGTAGTTTTAAGGAATAGAACAATTTTTATTTTTCTCAGAATGAAACTTGAATAGCGTTATTTTTGTCTAGACTGACAATATTCCATCAACCGGAATTTGAAAAAAGTTACATCAAGAAAGTCTACATCAAACGATTAATTTTTTTCATCGAGAAAGCAAGTTCAATATATCGTAATGAAAATTATCAAGTCTGTGGTTTCGATTTCTCAATAACAATCACATTTAACGGCAACAATCGCTACCATGATTAGTTCTCGACCATTTCGCCTCAGATAATGGTTCGACTATACATTTCTTATTATTAATTCGTTAAAACAGGAGGTTGTTACCGAAGATGACCCTATTGTTGCTGGAATTTGCTACTTCTGAATTCTTCGGCACAATATCATTGAATCCAATTGGTTTCAGTACAGCATTTATGAATTAGAGATAATCCGTTTCGGTGTTCAATAGCCAAGACTAATTCGTGCATATATATTTAATTATTCCATTGGAAGTTTTCATTGATCAGTACAGTGCGAATTTAGTGTTAATATGAAGATTCTTCTAATAGAAGCTTTACCGTGCTGCTCTGCTTGTAGGTTTTTTTTCCTTTCATAGACAAGAGGTGAAAAATTCATTTTGAATATCTGATATATTGAAAATAATTCGTTTCTTAGATATTCATCAGAATACAATTTCAAAGATACGTATAAGATTTTCAAACGGAGAAAACCTACGGTAATCAGTTACTGTAGTGTATTTAAAAAAAATTTGGGGTTGCATCTACTGATGAGATGACACTTTCACATTAAGGGAGGTCATAATTAAAATATGACATTTTTCGATATTCTCTGTAAAAATGCACAAGTAGGTACTGTTTTTACTGATTTTTTTTTTTATTTCTTTCAATTTGGCTGATGACCACTGCCATATTATATTCACGTGTATGTGTTAGCCACAGGTATCCTTTGTTAAATACCTTGCCGTTACAGTAACTTTATTTCCACAGTGGTGAAAACAGGTGATAATTCTGTCAAAAGTCCGCTCCGTTTTGTCAAGACGTTTTGCAGGTATTTTTGAATTGTATATCCTTACCCTACGTCAATATTTCATATTTGCCCCATTTGTTATGCAAATTACATTATGATCCATGAATTCGATCGAATGTATGACGTTCCAAATGAAATGAATCGTGATATCAATTTCTCCGTAGACCCAGATTGACAGTATTGGTAAGAAGTTTTTAAATTTGATAAATTGATTGATTTTAGTTCCTAGTTACTGACTGGAATAGGATATTCGTATTAACTAGTTTGAAATGAAAGGTATGAAAGCTAGAATAAAATTTTATATTGTCTCAAGATATGAGTTAATTTTTAAAATTAGCACATAACAAAACAACAATGTATGAGGTCACAAAATATATAACCTTCCCTTATCATAACTCAAAATACCAGAGAACGTTAACACATGAGTAGTGGTTACGTTCACCCGTGCTCGTCTTTTTTTTTGCTAATGAAATTTTTTCAAAACCATTTTGTGACCGGATGACGCGACGCGAAAAGGAGTTCGGTCAAGCAGTCGAGTACGTGAAATGTAACTTCCACGTGAGTAAGCGTGAATAAAACACTTTCACGAAGATTTTTCCTCTTGATACTGACATTAGCGAAAATTTTATCGTTAGAGCATGGAAGTCAAAATTTCATGATTGGACGCTAATAATTAATATTTAATGTTGACATTAGTATCTGGCACAGTGTCAACAGCAACGAAAATTTCTTCAGAAGAGAGAGAGAGAGAGAGAGAGAAAGAGATTTATTGGTGAGCATTATAAATGAAAACATTGTTTTCACACGTCAATTAATTAAAAGCTAGGAATTCAAAAAAATTCTAGCTCCAGAAGAGGATCATATATAATCAGTCTCATCGAAAATCAATTCATGAAATTCGTCAATTGAATAAAAAGCTTTTGCATCCAAAATCTTTTTCACAATATTTCAAATTTGAACCTATTCTTCGTCATATTCTTCAGTCCACCTGGAAGTTTATTTTACAGAGACACCGCATGGATTCCAAGGGCCTGTTTGGATTTGCTCAGTTTTAGGAATTCCTTCAGAATGGGTGACTTGTTCCGTGTTCCGTGTTTCTTCATGGGTGTCAGATTGTAATGGGTATTTCCCGCAATTAATATAAAGTAAATTCTTCATAATGAAAAGCGATGGGAATGTGGGAATACCCAAAGACTTAAAAGCATTTCTACAGCAGTCCCGATACCCCAGACCTCCCATAATTCTTATTGCTCGCCTCTGCATTCTGAAAACGGCCTCACCATGCTCTTCTCCCCCATAGCAAAATAACATATCTTGAATTCGATTCAATCAGAGCAAAATAGATAGTCAATAACACATCTGGGGACCGTAATGGCTCCAGTACACATTGGGCCATGCTGGCCCAATGCCGGCCATCGCCAATTTGTACAGGTGCCAGTACACATTGGCCCATGCTCGGCCCTGAGCCACCATCGGCTAACTTGACCGATCGACAGAATGACACATATTGGTTGGGAACACAGACCAAGTGTCTTTGTTCGAATATTTCCCTCCTGTCAAAAAGTTCAAGTGTATACAATGCAGTTTTCGAAACATTCCAGTGGTAATTGCATTGTGGAAAGCGGAAGATCCCTGCGATCTCCTGCACTGTTCGTATCCATAGCGATTTCGGGAAATATTCTCCCGAATTATACTCATCCATCAAAATGACCTGATAATTCTGCATTTCAGCGAGTTGTTTTTGAAAAACTGCATTCAGAAATTTTCATTTTTATAGCATATGAACTCCTGCAGTTCTCAGACAACACACTGTCATGAAAAATTATCGGTAATATTGATGCACTTGTGCAATTACTTACAATTATATTATATTTCAGAAAAAGAAAATTTGTAATAGGTGGGAAAAATTCGTTGTCTACTGAGGCTGAGAACCTTAGCAGACAGAAGAAAACTGATTACTCATTCTCGAGCTTTTTTCCAGAATAAACGAAATTTTTGAACAGAACCACTCTCTCATTTATGTTGTCAATGAGATATTCTTGATAATGGTGTATTTGTTGAAATATTATTTGGGCTGTTTCCATTATCTATGTGGTTGTTTTTTTTACCGACGTTTCGGCACGCATTCGCCTACCGTCTTCAGGGTGTTGGTCCTGAGAAGGACCGGTTTTTGCCAAACTTGTTCTGTCTGGACTTGTTCCTGCTTCGGTAGACTAGTGGTTAGAGTGAGTGGAATTTCGGAAATTGCACCTCTGATATCTCGTGTTAGAATCCCCACACTATAATCGCGAAATTGAAGAAGTATGAAACAAGTCCCGACAGAACAAGTTTCGCAAAAATCGGTTCTTCTCAGGACAAACACCCTGAAGACGGCAGGCGAATGCGGGCCGAAACGTCTGGAAAAAACGAACCACATATATAATGAAAAATTTCTAATATATGGTTGTGAGTTATGAACAAAAATAGAGTAATCGTCATTTTCAATCTTTTGTTTCCCCTCTTAGTTGAAAACGATTGTTACATTTCACAAGCACTTTATCAGGAAAAATTCAAATATGATATACCTCCTTTTCATTTCACTTTTAAATAATAAGTTAGTAGGTGCCACCTTCAATATGCATTCAAATTATTCGTGAACTCAATATCCTGAGATGAGAATCGCCTATTGCCGATTTAATTCATGTGTGGCTAATTTATTTCCTGTTGTTCTCGAGGAGTAATTCTCATTTGTCCATTATTATCAATGGCCTGAAATATTCAAAATTACAAAAAATCCTATACATAGGTGCTCTCGCAAAAAATTTTGAGTCTCCATCACTCGGACAAACTTGTATGAGAGCCCTAATTCAGGTTCATTGTTGATATTTCAAAGAGTATATAAGCAGTTCTTTTCAGCTTGAGAACTGGAAAGATAGAACTCACTTTGGATGCTACTAGATGTTATCTATCGTATCGAATCACTCGAAAGACCTTCTGTAGTAAATTTAAGGCTGGGAGATTTTATGAATAATTCTTTTCTGAGAGATATGCGAGACTAACGAGGCCAAATGAGGTCCAACTGGTCTATTCCCCTTCTCAGTGACAAAATCTGATTTTATCTGTCGAGTTCAGATGATGAATTCTTATGAATTAGAGAGCTAAAATAATACAATAAATGTTGAAACAAAAAGTACCTAAGCCGAGACCTAAGCTGAGGTAAAAAAAAAACGGGGTACCGTTCTTCGGGGTAACATTCTTCGTATGATATTATAGTATCATACGATACTATCATCACTATTATCATACGATACTATAGAGCCAGGAGCAAAAACCTCAGCCGAGAAAACCTGACTCCCCGTAAAAAAAAAAAAATAAAATAAAATTGTTGTATCTGAATATTTCATATTGAAGGACATCACGATTATCGGAACGGCTCTTCGGAGGAAGGATTTCCAAACAAAAACTCCAACCTGAAAATAGAAAAAGACAGAACAGCAAATAAATAAATAATAAAACCATATTTAATGGTCCCTATGGTAACGCCTACCCACTTATTAATCAGAAGGTAAATTGGATACAGAAAAAAGTTAAATTTTTTTTCTCATGAAATATTCAGATCAACAGTTTCATATGATACATTTATCGAAGCATCGAATGTATAGATGAAAGTACTTTCAATTATGATCCACATTAAGAAAATCAGGAATCTATATCTTATATCTTGATATTGGCTGGATACAAAAATGCAAATATATCATATTCAAATTACTCCTGAAAAGTGCTTGTGGAATATAACATAATTTCCAATTACGAGTCAAGTCAAGCGAGTAATAATTACTGCTAAATTATTAAGCATTATTGAAAATGGAATTCACTGAGTTTTAGTTCACAACTCAAAATTTAGAAATGAGGGGCTGTTTCTGTTGACAGATTTCCATTATTCGGGAAAACAAGAGGTAGAGATTGATCAGTTTTTTTTCTTGTTCTTTTTTTTGTTTTCGAGATACCCTCAGAAGAACGAATTTTGCCCACCCAGTACAAATGTACAAATTTTGTCTTTATGAAATATAATTTGTTGATAACTCAAAATCTAGATATGATAAGACGGTTCTGTTTTTAAATTTGAATTTGTCGAGTAAAGTGTGTCATCCATTTTCTTCTAGCTACTCGAGATCCCCTAGGTAGCCAACGACTTTTGCCCGCTCTCTACTCGCCACATTAGTACTATAGAATTATGAATGGCAACTATATTATTAATTATGCTTTTTTGTCTTTCATTTTTCGGTCCTAAATAGCCTCGGATTAGTATAAATTGAAACTTGAGAGTTTCTTCCTTATTTCTAGAGATATTCCAATCAATTCACTCAACGATTAAAATAATAATAAACAAACGTGAATTCCGCAAGCAAGGTACACCTACCCCGCTAGCGGTGGTTTACGAACTGAGAATTGGGTCAGCATCCCAGTGTGCGAACACCACAGGCCAGGCTACGCCACGATTCCTTTGATGTGTATCGCAAAAACCGACAACCTAGCCATTGCGAGCCACTAGCCATGTTCCACTGGCCAACATACGCCATGTACCCCTGTACACACTGGCGATGGCTGGTGACAGCATGACCATTGCGCGCCACTACTCACAAATCGCTGGCCATCATACGCCAGCATGAGCCATCCTACGCCAAGTATCCCTGTACACATTGGTGATGGCCGGCAGCGGGCCAGCATGGCCCAATGTGTACTGGACTCTTAACACAAACCACACAAGTGATTCTCCTGTAGCTACAAGTCCAATTTAATTCGGTTTGATAATGCGAATGACTACAATTGTATAAATCATTTTCTACATATGTGATGTAATATGGAGTTATTTATAATTTCAGTGCTCATTGATATTTTTCCGCAAGTTCGAAATTCAAAAGAAAATCAGAGTCACTTGACAACATATATATTGCGGAGATGGTTACGTACGCGTCCCCACAGTAGGGGAATTCTCTTGATACTACAAAACTGCATCTTCCTACCTAGGTTCGAAGATAGGTAAAACATTTTCTTCATTTGTTGAAAATTCCGTATCATATTTGTATAAGTGTAAACTTTGTGTTGCAGAAAACCATTACATATGTAAAGATTTCACCTTGATTACTGGAGCCGCACGAATCACTTTTGATTGCACTTGTAGATACAGGCAAATCACTCGTAACTTCTACACTTGTAGGATTTGTGTTAGAGGCCTCTGGTATGAGAGAAAAGGTCAAAGTTCCCAGGGCAAAAATATTTCGACGAAGCTTTGTGGACTCCATGTGAGTGCAGCGTCCATATAAACACCGAGAAACCTCACCGAATCCACCTTGTCGTCCTATCATCCAATGGTCTCAAAGTCATAATCATATTATGTGTCTTTTTCTCATTCACCCTTATACCGTTTACAGTGAACCATTCAATTAGCTTGAGCTACGTTTTCCGAGATTGCTCAAACAATGTCTGCGTATTCGAGGAACTAATTACTACAGTTATATCATCAACAAATAAGGTGGACTCAATTTTCGGCATATTAGATGGTAAGTGATTAACAAAAATGAGGAACACGACTGGTCCCAAGATGGATTCTTGAACCACTCCCATCGTGATGGGGCTCATGGTAGAACTTACTCTACCTGAACTGACTACCAGATGTCTTTCGCTCAGAAAAGAACTCACCATACCTATTGCCGTGTCATCAGAACGATATCTTCTTAGTTTCCAGAGTAATTCGTCATGAGGTTTACAATACACAATCAAAGGCCTTCGTCAGATCGACGAATGTAGACAGACGATAGTCCTTATTCTCGAAGCTTCGGATAGTATAGTTGACAAAATCAATAATCGCCTCGTTTGTGCTCCTATGCCTACGAAAACCGAACTGACGATTTGTTAGCAAATTATTATCTTCAAGAAGAATGACGATCTGCATATACATTACTTTTTCAAGTATTTTAGCAGAAACGGGAGTTCGGACGGTAGTTGTCAATATCGACCCTGTCACCTTTCTTCAATAGAGATCACCTTGGAAATTTTCGAATACTTGAGAAATTTGCCAGTGTACAAACACTTCTTTATTAAGTTTGTTAGAGGTTAGATTATAGAAAAGAAACTACTCAATGATTTGAAAAATAAAAATTTACCAGCTATCACTGTCGCAGCCAGGTAGCCCTTTTTATTTCCTCGGAAGACTAAGAAAAGCTGTTTTCTTAGTTCTCAAACAAGTTCAACCTAAAATTCTTTTTTTTCCGACGTTTCTAGCTCTCGTACTACGGGATAGGTTGGGAAATCTATGCAAATAACAAGAATTTTGACTTCCGAAAAAAAATGGCGGAAACTATAGAAAATGAGTCTGCCTATGTCGTCTTTGTGGAAATAAAATCACTGTAGTAGTTGTGTTATACGCCCTCCATCTAGCAACATCAATTCCTACTAGAGTGGGTTGTGCCCATTCTAAAGAGAACGTTAGCAATAGATATTTCGATAAAATTATCAAATAAAAATTTGGCCAGTTCTGATGGATTCGGATTTCTTGTGGTATACAGAAAAATTTGTGTTTTTGAAGTATAAGTGCGGAAAGTGACTAACTTTCCAATAATGTGATATCTGATGAGTCGTTCGCTTGAAAGATCTCCATCTTATTTTCAACTAACATTCTTCATTTTATATCTCATATACGAGTAATTCTAAATATTTGATTTTTCTGAAATCCAAGAATTTTCTATTCTGAACAAAAATCGATTGAACTCAGCGAAAAAATTATACTTATACTTAAGCTTGAGTATACTGCAAGAAGAAATTTCATTCAGCAGTCTTTCGAAATGTTTTCAAATCAACATTTTACAAAGTACAATACACGAAAAATCCTACTTCCACTTCCTCAGCTTTCACGAAAAAAAGTTTTTGAATAGGACTATGAAATTTTATAATTGTATTTCGGCGGAGCTACAGATGAAATTAATGGAAGTTCCTACATTCAATTATATAGAAAAACTAGCTGACCCAGAAGACTTTGAACTGCCTCAATAGATAAATAAAAAAGCACTTCAATATCACAATAAACTATAATTGTATGAAAGCTTGAAAGTGGACATAAAATTGTCCTGTACAATATGTGTTGCACCAAACGATGCCGTCTGGAAACAGCTGTTACATTTTTGAAGGTTGGCCGAAACCTATTTAGAATCATTTCCTATCCGAGCACCTAAAGAGAGTAAGGGATCTGGTGGTGGGACCTATTGTGGCAATTAGATGCTAGCTGACCTGGCAAACTTTGTTTCGCCTTAGAAATGAAAAAGTTTCACTAACCATTGGTTTCCTTCAAGAAGAAAATATATTAGGTGAAATACAAGAGTGAAAAATATACAAAAAATTTAATTGCCTTGAAATAGGTATGTACATTGTAATTCATATATCAAAAGAATTCTCTTTATTGAAGAGGTAAGAAGGATACTTTTTTTTCATTTTACAGTTCCTTCATTGTAGTACCTTGTGATGAACAAAATTTTTAATTTGCGAGAATAAATAGGACAGAACTGTCTGTAGGTTCAAAAATAATCGACTGCTACTGCAATCTCTGATTTTGCACGAATAGTAGCCTGAATTATTGATGTTAGTAAAGTTTTATCAGTTTCACCAACTGCATCAAGAAAAAAGAAGTTCCCATTTCCTTCCTCAATTGTCTTCATTATCCTATCATAAACTCCCTTTTGTTGTTAATTCAATAGTGGTACATTTGTTTTTACTAAATGGTTTAAGGCATTTCGATCATATTCGCGTTCGCGTTCCAATTCTCTGTTGAAAATGTCGTTAGTTCCACGATGAGGCGATGGCATATCTTACTTGACCAACAAACTGCCAGACATTAGATAATACAGGTCTTCGATCAAAATCAAAGCCTGTAATATACGATGTAATATGTGTTCTGACATGTCACAGTTCACATGGATTCGATGGAAAGCATGCCGAAATAATGATGGCAAATAATGTGCGAATCTGCCTGGCAGATGCAGAAACAATTGCTTCAGCGATTGTTTTATCCCAGTGAGTACCGTTTTCAAGTAGATTGAGCTCTTGACAAGCAGCAAGATATGTTGGATACACAACACTATTGACAGTCCGAAGAGATTCAAAAGATGTCAGCCCACGAACGTTCACCAGCAATAATCGCATGTAGAAACTTTCGTCATTTTTCAGGTGAACTGTGTAAATGCGACTAAGAGCATCAGTTGAACGCACATCTAGATGATTGGGCACCACATTACCTTTTCTTCGACGTTGAAATTTCTTGGAAGAAGCATTCCAAGTATAATAGCGTGGCATCTCAGAGTAAAGCAAAGTTCGTGCAAATGGATCACTTCGGCATATGGAAAAACACTGGTCAATGTTGTCCCTGGAAGTGTTTCAGCTCGTTGAGCCATATTCGCAGAATTGAAATACACTCTTTGTACATTTTTCAGATGAACTGCCAGGTGTACAACAGTTGGATAACGTAATATCCGCCAAATTGCCTCATTGCAGCTGACATATCAACCAATTTGACATTGTGTGATCTCTTCATTGGTGTTGGGATTGAAGGCGATACAGTGGATAATCATTCTAACCAGTGATAGAGTCCACAGTGAAATCTTATCCACGTTTTGAACATTTTTCATCAACATGCATGATGATTGGGGATTGATGATGCCACATGGTCTATGAATCATGTTAGTAACTACAATATGATGTGGTTCAGGATCATTTACATGATCAGGAATCTCGGCACATACAGGGTGTTTCAAAAAAAGGTGACCCACTCTCTAGGATAGGTAGAAAACTGAAAAATAATTGGGGTTTGCTCAGTAAAAAAATTTCGTAACGCCATCCGTATTCAAGATACGGGCATTGAAGGAAAAAATATTATACACATTTTTTTTAATTTTGCAGAAACTACTGGCAACATTCTAATGAAATTTTATACGAATATGTTTCAGAAGCTGATAAATCCAATGAATTCGTTCTTATGTCTGATTCTCGTAGTGGGCGCTAGTTACACAGTTCGTACCAAGTAGTATTGAACATAACTTTTTTAATATTAGATTTATTGAGCAAAATTCCAAGCGTACTTAAACATCATTCAATTTCGCACAAGAAAAATACTCTTGGTAAAACTCGATACTTTGTACCGTTTTCGGAGTATTTTGATTTAAAAATTATGAAGTGATAACCGATGTTCGTATGAAGTAATGATAAAAATTGTATTTATTAAACAAAAAATCAGAAAATTCAAAAAAATGCTAATAACATAAATATGATTTCAATTAGAGTAGGTGTTCAAAATGTCCTCCATTTTCACGAATACACAAGGCTATCCTTTTTTCTAAAGAATCCATTAATCTACTAAATGGTTGGGAGTCAGCTGTGAGATCATTAAAGTGACGTTGTATTCTATCTTTAAAATCTTGAGGTGAATTTACCTCTGCAGCATAAACTTTTTCTTTAAGATACGACCAAACTGTGTAATCCAAGGGATTAAAATCACATGACCGAGGAGGCCAATGAATCGGAGCTTCTGCACCTCTACCAATCCATCGATTCGGAAAATGGTTACTCAACCAACTACGACACCTTCTATCAAAGTGCGGTGGAGCTCCATTGTGCATAAAAAATAGATATCTTCGCTCGTTTAACGTTAAATTTTCTAATATCTCGAATGAGTGATTGCTTAAAAAGTCCAGGTACATATCACCATTTAAATTTCCAGGTAGAATGTGATAGCCTATTAATTTGTTGCCTAAAGTTGCTGCCCAAACATTAACTTTGAATGAGTGTTGGTAATGTGCTACCCTTTTGACATGTGGATTCTCATCACTCCAGTAGTGTGCATTATGGGAGTTAAACATACCTTGTCGCGTAAAAGTGGCCTCGTCCGTAAAAAAAAATACATTTAAAAAAATTTGGATTGAGGGCTGTCCTTTCTTGTAATGTTTGACAAAAATCCATTCTAACTGGTAGATCGTCTGATAAGAGCTCTTGAACTTGTCTGGAAATGATAAGGATGTAGCTGCTGCTCTTTAAGTATCCTCCAGGTACTTGAAGAAGACGTATTTGTTTGTCTTGCCACATCCCTTACGCTAACTATTGGATTTTGATCAACTAAATTTAAAATCATATTTTCTTTATTAATGGTTCTTGTTGTTCTTGGCCTACCAGAATTTATTTTTTTAGGTCTCACACTCCCAGTTTCTCGACAACGTCGTTCAATTGCTCTAAATGTATTTTTACTTGGGAAGTTTCTTCGAGGAAACTTTTCTGCATAACGCGTAACAGCTGCACTAGCGTTTCCTAAACACTCTCCTAGGGTTAATAACATGTCAGTGTATTCAAAATTTGAGTACATTTTGATTAACAATTTCTAATTTAACAAATAGAAATGTAATTATTGTTGACTCAACGTCAAAATTATTAAATGGAAGACAGTTTTCCATGGCAACTGGAATTTCAGAGAAAATGCTATTGCCGTGTAAAATTCATTGGTTATTACTTCATAATTTTCAAATCAAAATACTCCGAAAACGGTACACAGTATCGAGTTTTACCAAGAGTACCTTTTTTGTGTGAAATTAAATGATGTTTAAGTAGGCTTGAAATTTTGCTCAATAAATCTAATATTAAAAAAGTTATGTTCAATACTACTTGGTAGGAACCGTGTAACTAGCGCCCTCTACGAGAGTCAGACATAAAAACGAATTCATTGGATGTATCAGCTTCCAAAACATATTCGCATAAAATTTCATTACAATGTTGCCAGTAGTTTCTGCAAAATTAAAAAAAATGTGTATATTTTTTTTTTCTTCAACGCCCTGTATCTTGAATACAGATGGCGTTACGAAAATTTTTTACTGAGCAAACCCCAATTATTTTTCAGTTTTCTACCTATCCTAGAGAGGGGGTCACCTTTTTTTGATACACCCTGTATAATGTCATCTATCTTTTCTCGTCGAATTCTTTCTACTTACCAAATGAGAATGTGTGGCCTGCGGCACACATTCTATCCTCATTTTGGATAGCAGGTAAATATAATGAACAAATCAATACGACCATAATTTCGAACGTTTGTTATTGCATCTTGTGCATATTCATGCATATGACGCGGGCTGGTAAAATTGTCAATCTACCTAATCAGCTGCAATTTCTGATGGAGGGTCTTTATCCCAGTTTCTGTTAGTGTAGATCTTAAATCATTTTGTATTATGTGTTTTGAAAATAGTTCGTATATTGAATTTGGAACTAATTATCCTCATTTCTTCTGAACTGTTTTCGAAACAAAATAATTTGAGAGCTGTACTAACAAAACTAAACCTTTGAATGATGAACAAAAGTGATAAAATGCTTTTCACAATACGAATTTGTCAGATGAAATAGTCTGATATAGATTCCTAAACGTTGAAATGTCTTATAGTTCGGAGTATTATTTCCTGGTTCATTGTTAGGCAATAATAGGTTTTGGTCCCTGACAAATTGGTGCACGAGTTTTTATTTATTTATTTGAATAAACGGATCTTGACATCTTAGGTCATTGACACGAGGATCAGTGTGCATGGTCTGATAATTTTATATTGATAAACAAAACATAATACATTATGATTCTAAATATTGAAGAAAGTTTGGTTCAGATGTGCACGAGTTTTTGCAGGGATACCAATTTTAAAATATTGCATCTGGTGAAGTTAGACAATATGTAAAATATAGAGATCTTTAGGTCTTAAACAAATAGTAAAACTATTTCAAAGGCCCAAATAATTGGTTATGATTTTACACTGGTCTATTCTTTATTACATTGAACGACCATATTATTCGTGAGCCCATGGAACTATAAAGTGTTTTCATTTTATGTTCAATGTTCTCCTTGTTGTGAATTGCTTGCATTTCTCATTGCTCTGTAGAAAAATATTTCTCTATATTTGTGTCAAATCCGTTCATTCCGCCACATCCCTTAGGACAAAACAATGTTGGAATATTTCATTCTGATATTGTTTTCAGTAATATTTATTCATGGCATGTTGGCCTCCTGCCACAGATTTATTCAACATCTGTCAAATTTTATGGGATAGAAAACAGTTCTGCTATTCAATTGCTTTCAATGCAAAAATCACTAAGCGATATTCACGAAAATATTTCATTAATTTCGATAAATATTCAGCGAATTAGAGAAAATAATGTATGATACTCGTACAGAAGACTCATTCTAATACTTGTTCGTTAAAGAACTCGACACTTCGTGGCTCGTTTTTTAATTTTGAACTCGTATACGAAAATCAATACGTTCTGCACTTGTACCTATCATAAATAACTTTTCTGTCGTAATTTAACTTATTAGAAAGTTTTTCATTTTTGATGCAGTTTCATTGTTAAAATCTGGTGATGTTGTCAGTATATGAACATATTGTTCTTCCATCTTATAATTCATGATATTTTATTTCAATTTACATTTATATGGGGTAAGATTTGTTTTGATAAGTTGACTTTTTTAGCTCGAATATGAATAAGCGTTACCCCATTTAATTCAATAACCTTTGGGCTTGATAGTACTATCACTTTCTATTCAGACCTAACTTGAAACTGAGACTATTTTTTGGTACGAAACAGGTTGCCATAAAATCAAGATTGTCTGACAAAATGTTTTTTATTTTTGTTCTCGTTCATATGTTCTTCAAGATATCTCAATCAGAAATTCCCTATAACGAGCCTCAATAAAAATTGGCTTTTGGAATCTTGGAGGTTACCACCCAGCTCAGGGTGTACACACACGAATTGTCAATTATAATTTGACACATCTCAGATGAAAATCATCCTGTTTCGGAAATAATCACGTTATTTTCCAGAAAAATATGAAACAGTATCATCATTTCAATTGTGATCTTCAGTTGTCCGATAGGAAGTTACCCAATGAAAAAATACATATTACATTACTAGAAAAATATCCATGGAAGACAGTTATTATCTTCTACACATAACACAAACGTTCGGATAAACTTCATGCAACAGAAATCGATGTAATAACGGGAATTTAATCTTTTATGTAAGTAGAATCATGGTTGCTGGCTATATAGGAAAACTAAACAATTTTCTATTACATATTCAAGAACAATTTCGTTTCCTATCTAGAATCTGTCGAAAGCTGATGTAATTAGTGTTTGGTCCAGTTCATCTCAGAATTCCAAATTGCTCCTTTCAAAGATGTAACGGTGGTTGGAAAGGTATTGAAATAAATTTCCTGTTTTAATTGTTTTATTAAAATATCAATCACATGAGGAAGCAGTACAAAATGCGCCTAGCGTTTCTACCATTCGGTTAGCTCATTCAATTGGCTATTTTAAAAATTCTGGTATGAAAGTTCGAGGTGAAATTTCCCCTGAAGAACAATAGCAGTCTATAGTAATCAGCACTGAACGCAAAACTCGGCTTTGCGGTCCAATTTGTCAATGCAATGTATTTTCTTCCTAGGTAGATAGACTTCGAGGATAAAGTCTGGGAATTATGGAAAAATTGGGACTATGACAAATCTATCATATGAACATTCCCAAAATACCTGAAAGTTGATGGTTCTGGCATTTCAAAACTTCTAGGTGACTGCGTCGCCATATAATTAATGCTTGGAATATTGAAACTTCTAGGAATTCTCGCAGCATTTTCATTTTTGGTCATATGAAAAGTTGTGGGAGATTGTGTTGCAAAGTACTGTTTGAAAAGCATATCACTCCCAAAGTTTTCAATATTCTGCATGTTACCAACTCCTTCGTCATCTGCCCCATAATCGGAAGCATCAAACATCTCGAAGTCTACACGCGGTGGCTCTTCAGTTTTGAATTGCTTCAAAGGTTGGAAAAGTGCTTTTTTATGTAATTCTAAGTTGAATTCTTTCACTTTTCGCGTTTTGCTGTCAGGTTGGCTTGGTTTAAACTCGAAACTCCTCGATTTTTCAGTGTTCCTCTTAACCGGCTTCATCTGTGAATTCACTAGGTAAGGATTGAATGAAAAATCTACTTGCTTACGGGACATATCGATATTCAACATCATAGGATCAACGGTTATAGACTCTTGCATACTGAAATCTTGTACTGTTTTCGGCTCGAATCCAGCCTTTCTCTTGAATTTAGCTGGACCAGTTTTAGTGAGGCTCTTCCCGACTTCCTCAGGTAACGCATAATCCACGGACTTCAAGATTTCAATACCTTCTGCAGATTCACTACTAGACGAAGACGTTGGTTTACTGTAGGATGTGACTGGTTTGGAATGAGACTTATGTTTCGAATAGCTCGGAACGCTTTTCGTTCTACCATAAGAACGGACCTTTGAAGCTCCAGGTGTAAAGGAGAAGGAGGCTGATGACACAGCAGAAGGTTTGCTCTGGTACTTGCTACTGTACTTCGGTCCTTCATCTTCCTGTTTTATCAAAAGAGATGGTACAGTTTTCACTGAAGATTTTTGGGAGCTGAATGATTGAGTTGATGCAAAATTTAGAGACGTGTCTTTCTTTCCATCCCCCAAATGAACACTGGGAACAGTCTCCACTGTAGTTCCCTTGGATGGCTTTGTTACTTTGCTGCGGAATCTTGAATAACTAGGACGTCTACCACGTACAGTTGAAGAATGAGTTGCTGTTCTGGCTGATTGTCCCCCTTTCTTCGAATAACTTCCTGTGGAACTTGAAGAAAATCCACCAAGCGTTGAAGACTGTCCTCCCAACTTCGAGCCAAATGAGGAGGAACTTTCCTCGCTCAGAGCGATGCTCTTGATAGTTTTAACAGAGCCTGAAGATTTTTGAGGTGCAGCCTTTAGCCTGGAAAATGTTGAAAGTGGAGTACTTGGTTTGGAAGTATCGACGGACATTGAATTTATAACGAAAGGATTAGTATGACCTACAAGTCCTTTGGACTTCTTGAGCATGTCATCGAAAAATATGCTATTTGTGTTCCGTATACTGTTGGTAGAAGGGTTCGAAAAGAATGGATTCAAGTTACCGAGGAGAATGTCTCTTTTTATATTCTGAGAAATATCGTCTTCATCGCTTCTATCTTCTTTTCTAGCAGAATTCTTCAGGTTTAAACTCAAAGGAATTTCTTGCAGCGTTTGAGGTTTAACCTCTACAATTTTAGCGTCTGAGGATTTACGTTCCGCTGGTAGATAAGAACTCCGATTTCCTGTGGAAATTTGGATCTGGTTATCTGTACTGTTGGACGTTACTTCTAAGTCGTCATCTAATATCTCGATTGCACTTTTCTTCTTATCAGCTTCACCCGCACTTATATTATTGGGCTTCAAGGTCACAGGTAACACAAACTCTACGTCCTCGGTTTTATTTCTAATATTTTGGTTTTGTTTTTCAGTGTGATTTCCTTTTCCACCATTGGTTTCTTCATTTTTGTTGCTTATTATGTCCAGGATTTTTTCACCAGTTGTCCCGAAATCTTGGATGAATTCGTTCTTCAAAATTTTCAAGGAATCTCCACCTTGTGTATGTAGTGTTGAGTTGCCACAATTCGAGGTTTTGTTCGTTTCTTTCTCTTCTATTTTCGTTATGTTCTTTGTATCGGTATCTATTTCAGCGCTGTTGTTGAAGGCGTCCTCTAATCTGTTATTTTTTAACTCTTCAACATCTTCATTGGTGTTGTTCAATGGAAGTTCTAACAGCTGTTGAAATTTAAGGATACCTTGATTGAAAGCAGAAGCACTTTTCGCACCTGGTGGATAAACGACCTTCGAATTCAGTAAGAGATTTGCCCTTGTTCTTTTAGAAGGAGAATGTTTCTTGGTATCATCTGTTGGTTCTGTGTTACGGTCGTCAGAGTTGTGCTCAATTGAAACCGTTATTTCTTTCACGTTGGTAGAAGATGGCTCCATATCCGCCTCCGTAGACGATAAGACAAAGTTGAAGTACCCAAAGAGGCAGAAAAGGAATATCTGAAAACAAAATATAATTTTAATATATTAGTTAAAAACAACAAGATTATGCACCAATAAAATAAGGGGAGTCCGGGAGAGATTACCAGGGGAGAAACTTTAGCCACCGCTCATAAAATTTTCGTGTGACTTTTTGAAAGCCATACGCTCACCCATTTCTTCTCTCGCGATATCATTGCATTCGCCAATTAGATTTCAGAGTGCGAAGTGATAACGCGTCTGGTAAGTGATTCATTTTGATTTTCAAAATTTCATTGCTGTTTTTTTGTTTTCATATATACAACAAAGAAATGGCTAGTGTTATTATTCAAATAACACTAACAGAGAGAAACTGTGACCTACATTTTTTTCAATTTAAATAAAAAACGTATTGGTGTGGGCTGGGAGACTTTAGCCACTTATTGAGGGAACACTTTACCCAGGGTATAGAAGTGATATCTTTTATTTTCAGATCAATGAAAACTGAGAATGTTGCTCAAGTATAAAAAGAAAGATTCAACAGAGATTAAACGAAAGAAAAAAACAGTTGAGAAGAAAATTCTTCAGTCAAGCGGCAGTGCTAGTTCTCCTGACGAAGAACCCAAGTATAATGATAGCTGTGATGATCCATATGTCGTAGATGATTGGTTTCGTTTTATACTTATATTATGTGAGAGGGACGAGAAAACAGCCATGCGATTGTGAGCTGGAGCTGTTTGAGGAAAATATGTCCATGAAATAGGATCCAGGTCTATTTTTATCAATCATCAATGATAAGAAATTTCCTATTTTTTCATTTTTTTTATTATACTTAGTGCCTTGACATAAATTCTATTTTTTTAATAAAGTCACCATTTTGAATCATCATTTTACCTTTTTCTGAATTCATGTAATGTCTCTTTATAAAGAGGGGAAAGTCTCCCAACCAATCAGGAGAAATAAACCAAAATTTTATTAGTGAGAATTTGCATATAACTCATAAATCATTCGAGGCAATCGAGTGTGAATGACGAATAAAGAAAAAATCTCTGAGTATATTCAGAGAAGCATTGATTGAGACACATGTTGCTTCAGTACGATCCACTGGACTTGATAGGTATGTCTGAGTGTTATCTTCGCACTGCACATCATAGATATAATTTAAAAGCACTATAATGTATTCTACCAGTTACTCCTCAAGGGCAAAACTCAAAGACAGAATCTAAGAAAATCTAAAACTTATTACTATAACCTTTTGATTGGAAAATCAAGAAAACCCATCTTCAAGAACCACGCTTCGAAAACCACTACTTTATAAATGTCCTCCAAAGGATGAATTTGAATGTTTCTCAGAGAAATGTCGGAACTTGAAAATCACTTGATATAGAATAATTCCTTATCTTTTTCAGAAGTTTCTCAAGGCCAAATTATATCCAGTCTATCAAGTCATCGCGTAATGGTACAAAAAAATTTAGTAGGTACTCACCGTTTTCATAAGCATCTTCGCGCTGAGAAGAAAACCCACAAAATGGGAGAAAAAATCAGGTACGTAACATATATAGTACTTCCGAATTATGTGAGTATACTTTCGTTTTCACGATAATCACTGATTTTAAATCCTCACACCTCACTGACTTCCTCATCGATTCATATTAGAGGATGCTCGCAGCTTCATAATTGACACGTTGAACTATATTTAAGCCTATTAGATGATTTTTGTAAGACTTTGTGAATGAAAAAATTACATTCTGGAACGGAGAATCTGTTGATGGAGGAAAGAAATCGATAAGATGATGTTATGGAAATAATGTATCTCAATAAATGTACGGGATCAAGCCCTTCCAAAAACTGTCCCACAAATTTAGGGTTAATTTTTATTGTTATTGCACCCTAGTGATAGTTTCTGAGCAGAATTATTATTATTGAAATCAAATTTTTATGAATAGTAGAATGAAAACTATTTCTGTTTTCATTTTAACCAAGGCAGTAAAAAGGCCTAGGGTCGGTTTCACAAAACTTTCATTGTACCGTTAAATTAATTGAAGCCATTGTGATTTTTTGAAATTTCAAAACGAGTGGTCCGATTGGTTCGAATTTACGTAAGGTTTTTTTAATATCACAATCAAAATTTTTTGAAACCGACCCCTAATATTTCGGATATTATCACTGGTAATTAAGCAACAAATTCAGATGAAAATATGGTAATATCCAAATTATAAGAAAGACCTCACTCAATAATAGTTACAGTTTTTTTTATTCAATCCCTTCGAGGGTTCAATTCTTAACATAACCTCTCTCCTATTCGAAACTAATGGCGAAATTAAGTGTGCAAGTATTGCTGCACGTTTTTCAATTAAATTGGAACAGATACCTATGAAAAAAAACTTTATTTTTTAACTTCTTCAGGATTTTCTGCGTCTGGAACAATATCAACTTGAAAATTTTCTAAATAATAGAAGAAAGGCGTGAACCTCGTGCACTAACTTGTCAGGGACCAAATCATAAAATGGGTAGCCTAACAACGAGCCTAACAATGAAACACTTCGAAATAATAAATTGAAGGTGGCTATCTCAATCTCTATAATTACTATTTTCAAGTTATCTATGTTTCAAAAATGTTTTCAGCATGGAATCCGTAAAGGCGGAGAATGTTTTATTTCTTCATTGTTTTGAAATGACTTCGCTTCACAGTCGCAAAAAAATTGGGCATTTGTAACACTCAGAGAAATTTCCATGGAAGCACTGATTTTGGGCTTCTGCTAAAATCTGAATGAGTGGAAATCTTGAACTGGAGGGATAGAACTCATTTTTGATTTCCTTAGATGTATCCATTTGTATTAATTTACTCAAAGTCATTCTGCTAGTAGGCTAAAAAGTAGAAGTTCCTCAAGATTTTTTCTCTAAATGATATGAGACACATTCAATTGATGACTGAAATAATTTTCACGATTCTGAAGATTTTGATGAATTTATGGGTTTGTCTGATATGCCTGATGAAGAAGTATAACATACACTCCAAATATTTGAAGTGTTCATTGTTAGGCAACCAATTAGTGCATGAATGTTACGGAGGAGCCTTTCTTCTAGTATTCAAACGTTTTTGTTATTGGTTTTTTTTCCAGAAACTGGGAGAGAAGAGCCTTTAGAAGTTATCAGAAACATGTAGAATCCTCGGTAGAATCCTTGAATATTATATTTCAATCGATATATGAAATGAATCTTCAACTGTAAAAATTTTTTAAAAATAGTTTGAAATAGAGTTTAAACTTTACATTTTTCAAAAGACTTAAGTTAACTGGTTCGTTTTTTGTTATGTTACACCTTTTTCGTATATACTGATCCGTTCTCAACAAATATTTGCGATATTTTACGTTGCAGCATTTATATTTTTAAATAGATTTTTTTTCAAAGGCTGTCAGTGGAAACCCAAAAAAAGTCTGAAAATAGTGAATCAATATATAATAATCTTTTGATGAGAAGTTAGGAAATGTTCCACCATGAAGATTTTTGTTTTTTTTTCTAAACGGTTCTAATTGCCTTCTGCCAAGGTGCTTTTTAGGATTTTGCCCGAAGATATTCGGCATACAAAGATGCGTCGTTCGGTTGCACATTGATTCTTCTCACGAACATGGAATTTGATGCATCGGTTTATACATTTTTTTTTTAATCCTAACTCGAATCCCCGTGACAGCTATTTCTCGCTCATTATGAAACTTAATGAATCGAGTAAACGAAACCTGATTAAATGTGAACATTTCAGATGATATTGGATTGGATGAAAAATAAACAATATACAGGGTATCCCAAATTGCTTGATCTTGATTTAAGCTGTTTCCATTCCAAACTAGACAGATAAAAACTTTGAAAGGAGTCCTGGACTCGATATCCGTGAAAACACCATTAGTGAAAACCGTTTCACGACATCTTCATTTGTTTTGAAGATACATATAACTATATCTTGAAATTTTTTCGATTTAGAAGATATCGTGAAATGGTTTTCACGAAAATCGAGCCCAAGACACCTCTTGGAATTTTGACACAAGTACGAAAAACATTCAAAAACAAGCAAGCTTCTGTGTTTAAATTTTTCATGCGGACAACAAAAAGGCAACAACCGAATATTCAAAATCATAGGTGAAATCACATTCCGCTCGTAAATTTCTGTTCAGAGTGGATGCAATATAAACTTAATTGGTATTATTAAAAATAGAATATTTCATCTCTGAATTAATTCAGATACCATCAAATGTTAACAATTCATGAGTGAATGTTTTGGCGAAAATATGTGTGTAATAGCATTTATCGCAGTATTGGGAACGAAAAATTATTCGATCAATTCAGAGAGATGTAAAGGGTGTGAAGTTTGAATGGGTTGATTAATTTGTTTAAAATTCATTCAATCGTTTCATTGATACATTTATGAAATATATTCGTTAGTTAATGGTATAAGTAGAAGAATGGTACGAATTTCGTACCATTTGAGCTCTCACTCTCTCCTGGCATAATGTATCGCTTCTTGTAGAGCTCCAGTTTCAGCGAAAGATGAATATTTCTTTGTGAAACATTCTGAGACTTTGCCAGAAAACGAATGGTTTGATGCAGAAGATATCTCAAAATTAATTTGAATAGTCTAGCAATTTTCAAACAGAAGAAGTTATATTGCTGGTTTTGCTTGCTTGTTGCTTTTTCCTCCAGTTCGATTTTCATAGTTTTGTTTTTTTCAATCGTTTCTATTATTTTTATATCGTATTATATTTATATTATATTCAACAAAGTCTAATTCTTCTTATTTGATTCATTTTGTCTTTTCTCAAATCTGTACTTATCTCCTTCATATATATATATATATATATATATATATATATATATATTCTTATGACTTGAACATTAATTGCTTTGTAATATAAGAAACCTATGAACCTTGAAATATAAGCGAAGAACCTTTAATCTAACATCTCTATGATGATACATTCTAAATCTTTATTCTGCAATGAGATTTCCGTTTTTAGTAAAATGGTATATTTTATGGTCGACATTCGAAATGAAGACTACTCCCGAAAAATTCTCTGAATGAAACTCAGATATGTTAAAAAGTTTCATTCCTTCTTTGAATTAATTCGACTGTACTACCTGTTTCTGGTACAGAGTGTACCTGCGCATCGAGTGACAAAATAAACATTTATGTTTAAAGAGGCAGTCTTCTACCAAATGAGTTATAATCAAGATGGAGATATTGGAATGATTTTTTAATTTAATTTCACACAGTCAAATATAAAGTTGCCATCCTATTCACACTTATATCATAGCTGTCGATCTCTGTCCTCACGCAAATATCGGCTCTTTTATATTTCCTTCCGGTCAAATCACTCGAAGTGTCCCTTACTTCGAAGACTACCCTGTGTCCAAAATGTTGGTTCAGTTCTGGTATGCAAGCTTTCGTACCATAGGGTATCTTGAGGGAGGAATCCATTGCCAACGTGACGTAGTTCGTTCGGTCATCAATATAGTCCTGTAATTATATCAATATTATTGAATGAAAGGTAGGGTACTATTACCTCATTATTATATTAATATATTTGTATATCAGTACATGTTGAAGAGAGGAAGACAAGAAGTGAAAAAAATATATATATTTAGATAATTTGGGTTTTCTCATCTGAAGGAAACATCATGAACAATCCACTTTTTCAGGAATCACATGAAATAAGATAATCTTTTCTTCTTCGTCCTCTTTTAGCCCGGTCGTGAACTGGAAGCGTATTCAGGCGGCTTTGCGCTCACACGAAACTAGCGTTTGTAGCTGCTACAAACGGTTCTTTCTCAGTGCTTAGGCACATAAGATATCTAATCGAGCCGAGTGCGCTTTACTAATGGAGAGGACCTTGACACCTAGACTTCTGTAAATAACATAACCCAGAAATTCATGGAGGGGCGTATGTACAGTAATACTAAACGGAAAAAAACAGAAATGTAGTCAAGCGATACCCTGATGGGAACTAGTGTGAACAAAGATACAAATTCTCACGATTGCAAGAATTATCTGTTTCTTCAGTTCCGAACATGAAAGAAACTGCTGTTAACTTGTCCAAAAGAACATTAACATAAGAGGAAATATCTATTCTTGAAAAAGGAAACAATTTCTTTATTTGAACTTAACACATTCTTGTGGAGAATATAATAGCCAATGTTGAGGCAGCAATTCGGTCCTTTCCTGAGGCTACGCAAAATAAATAAGTACTAAAGCCTCAAAAATCATCAGGACGGCTAAACCTCCAAAAAATAATATAAATTTGAGAGAACACCAAGCCATAATGAATCTCAATGAGGATATATCCATTGTGATACTTCCAGCTGACGAAGGAAACGCGACGGTATTGATGGAAACCTCTTACTATGATTCCAAAATGAGGGCGTTGTTAGACCCCTCAAACTACAGAAAACCTACCCCGTCCAGGCTCAGTCTAGCTGAGGCTCTTACAAAAGTTTCTTCTCTCGATGAAGAACTCAAAAAAATACATTTGTAAGAGTGGAGCAAGAGCTCCGCGTATATACAGACCTGTGTTGAGAATTTATGTGGGAAATATGGACACTTTCGTTAAGGACTCTACTCAGTTTGTTGAAAAGCTGCAAAACAATCAGTTAGAACCAAATGACCGACTCGTTAGTTTCGATGTTGTGTCTTTGTTCACACTAGTTACCATCAGGGTATCGCTTGACTACATTTCTGTTTTTTTTCCGAATGACATAACAAAGCTCTTCGAACTTTGCCTATCATCCAGCTATTCTCAGTGGAATAGCGAATTCTAGGAGCAAATAGACGGTGTCGCCATGGGAATCCCTCTAAGTTCTGCAATTGCAACTTTCTTCATTAAAAAATTCGAACAAAATGCAATTGAAACGGCAACAAAGAAACCATCCACATGGCTACGTTATGTGGATGATAATTTTATTGTTCGGAGTCATGGACTTCAAGAATTGGATGCTTTCCTGTCCCATCTTAGCAATAGGCACCTAAATATTCAATTCACTATGGCGTCTCGGTTACTAAAAAGCCTAATGGGAAGCTAGGATACAGGGTTTATAGAAAACCAACCCACACTGACAGATATCTACTCAAGCAGTCCAATCATCTACCTCAACAGAAAAGAAGAATTATAAAAGCACTCGTAGACAACTCCCGACGATTGTGCGAGCCGGAATTTCTGGAGGATTATTTAATACCAAGGAAATTCAGATTGCAATAAGACCAAAACTTTCCACAAGTGATGATAACACATCACTACTCACCTAAATGGAAGAGCTATCTTAGCGTATATCCCCAAGGTCACCGATAGAATTGGTAGAATACTGAAGAGGCACAATATAGAGACCGTCTATATGCCAACTCAGAAACTTGCCAAATGATCAGAACTACCAAAGACAAAGTCGACCCACTCTCTCAACCCGGTATTTACAGGATACCTTGTGACTGCGGTATAGTCTACATTGGTACGAAACGAGAATTAAGGAGCATGAACGATGCTGTCGACTCAATCAGACAGAGAAATCCGCAATAACGGAATATGCTCTAACAAATGAACACAATATTGTTTTCTCAAAGGCAGAGGCTATTTCGAAGATCAAAAGTTTCTCTCCTAGGATGAATATAGAAGCCATATAGATATATAAACATAAGAACAACATGAACAGAAGGGAAGCAACTCCTTTGGTACATAGCGCATGGTTGCCGGTATTGGAAAAGAACAAAATCAAGCTAATAATTGGGAGTAATGGACCAATCAACATCGCGAGTGTAAACCCACTACCTTCTCCCGCCATTATTCAGGGTATAAGTTGGGCTAACGGATCGGATCCAGCATCACTTTCGGAAATTCAGCGGTCGAGATACAAGATCAGACCAAGAATCCACTGAAGATGCTCAGCACAGTCCCAGACGGCACCCTATATTCCCGGAATATTCCTCCAATCTGCCATTAAGCCAAAAGATATTGCAATATGCGAGGCATATGCCAGATATATATCAAATATATCTGCTCTCAAAGGAATATTCCAAATATATGCCATCCCAGATATGTCTGGTATATGCTATGGGAATATCTATATTGTAATGTATAGACTAGGACCATACTGTATATAAATAACGATGTAATTGTTTACAACTCGCAGCGCCCTCAACGGTAGCTGCAATCACCAATGACTGTCACCCATAGATGTCTATGGTTAACTACAACTGTCGTATATATTTATGTTCTGTGAAATAACCTATTTTACATGGGACATTACTCATTCTTGTACATGCCTTCTTATGGTTCATACATGGAAATAAATGCGTCTTGCAAATTCAAGAGTATTAATTAAAAATTATAATAATTATTGTGATAATTGTTCCAGTAGTAAAAGGACAATATATCACATATATGATATGCGTTTAGAATATTATTCAATAGTATTTATTGGTATATATACATGAATCTTCATGGAATATTACAAACGTTACAAAACCCTTTTTGAACGATAATTGTGTGTAGGCACTACCACTACCTCGATTTTGCTTTTGTTCCGAACTCATCAATAATAATTGATGAGTTTGCTATTTTCCAGTAAACTGTTAAAGAACTACAAACTTTCTATATAGATTATATTTTCGAGGAATCGCAGTTATCAAGTTAATTGTAGTTGGATTCAAGTTAAAAAATAACACTTTCATTCGCTTAATAATTTGATCTTATTTATTAAACTGAGTAAACAATGGAATCAATGATTTGTAATTTATTTATATGATTGATACAATGAAATGAAAGAGCAGGCAACAAATTAAACGTTTTTATTTGTGAAAAATGGACATGCTATACTATATCGTCTATCGACTGAGAGTCGAGTGACTTTTTAAATAATTGAAATGTTCGATGAAACAGAAAAAGAGGTCCATTATGATTTTGATCTTATAGGAAAGAGATCAAATATATATTTTCAATAAATGGAAAAACAATATATGATATTCGAGCAGATATGTGAAAAGGGCGTAGACAAGTTGTCAAAAATCATATATGATAATCAAATATTAGTCAGCAGAGGTGAGAGTAGCTTATTCCACTGGAGGATCGAATCACTTTTGCTCATATTTTTGTTTCCATGAAGCTGCCATGTGGTGACAGAATCTTTCTAGTTCAACTTAATACTTCTTGCTTTTCATTGAACCAAATACATTGCATTTCAAACATTTCAGAGCCATTGTAGGTTGAGGAAGTTATGTGGCCACTTCGAACCATATTTTCGCCTTTTCTAGATATTTCCTTGAATTTTATCAAAATATCTGACAGAAATACCAATGACATTATTTCTTTACAGGAATAAAACTACTCCTTTATAAATAAAAAATTAACTATTTTCTGGCCTCTACCCATTCTTAACTCATGCAATTTCGTTCCCTGAATTTACCGATAAGAATATCAAATTTCGATTTTACTGAGATTGACTTTTTCTTATGGATGTAAACATTACGGCACGACGTTTTCAGTCAAAATATTCATATTTTTGTTTTGTGGTCTTGGATTGAGGTTATTTGTGTTCTGTGATTAGCAGTTTCAGTTTGGCGTTCCAAACTTCCAAAATGGTCGTCACGTCACTGTGGTGACATTACTTATGGAGCTCCATGAGTCTAATTGAAAAATTATTAAATTGTTTGTGGAGTTGAAAATATGTTATTGTTTGAGTATTATGTGATAAATAGTTTGTGATGCAGCCGAGCACATGATAAAAGATAAGACAGGCAGACAAGAGCATGACTGTAGGAGCGTGAATATCAAATCAGCGTTGGTAGGTACTCTTATATATTTGGAATGCTTGAAAAAGGTTTTCGTAATATGCCAATCACTTGTCAGTGCTTTATCTTTGGTTATGTGTATTTACGTTTTTTCAGGTCAAAGAATTGAGGACTTTACAGTGAGGAAGTGATAGAAAGGATATTTCCTATATTTTAGTTGGGTTGGGAAAAAGGCAAAAACTAACTTTTCATCTCTAATAAAATTGTGCAATGTTCTCAAAGGTATAATATAAATAATTTCAGTGATCATAAAACCCATTTTATGTTTTATTAATATTTTCAGAGGTTCTTAAACAGAATGAAAATACTAAATTGGTTACTGAAAAATGGCTCCACGTTGTGCAGATAGCTTAACCAAAATTTTGCTTTCAATCCAAACGTAAAAACTACAAGAGCATGAGTGGAGGAGCTTCTCAGGTGTAGTAAGTCTCACCCAAGCTGTATATCGTAATTTTGTTCCTGCAAGCAAAAAGGCTGTACAGGTCGAAAATATTAGTGGCATCAATACGGATTTAGGCCCTAAAAATCAAAAAGAGGGATCGTCTTCGAGAAGGAAGGTTGCCTCGATATAAATTGCCAACACTGCCTACTGAAATTCAAAGTAAGTTTATAAATATTAAATAATCAGAACAGATTCCACTATTACTATAGCAGTAGACAGCCTCTTATCTTGAAAATCTTAGAATCACTGGTTTTTTTCAGGGCCAAAATCAAAGAATTCCCAACCTGCTGTGAAATAGGTACCAAGAGAAAGAAAAAGGCTACCTGGATGAGCGGCATACAGAAGACGATGTCTGAGAGACCGGGAGAATGGGTGTTGATAGAAGGGGATGGAGACTGGGAATTGGAAGGCCTGGGATGTTATAAACACGGATATCTATATCAGCACCCCAAAGGTAAAGTGTGTCAAGTCACAATATCAAAATTAGACAAATGAGAGATTTTTCAGTTCGATAATTGTTTCAAAGAATGTGTACTGCCATTACTTGGCGTCTTCATAAACCTAGGGAGTCAAAAATGTGTTCCACTAGCTAGAATTTACTAATGTGAATCCAATAAGAATATTGGATACCTATCTAGAAAGATAGGTTGTGTCTGAATAAATGTGACTTAACACACTTTACCTCTGAGGTGCTGATATATAGATATAAGGTTGGTTTCACAAAACTTTGTTAGTACCGTTTAATTAACTGGAGCCACCACAATTCGTAGAAATTTCAAAACGATTAATTCGATTTGTGAAACCGACCCATAATCTGATGAGTCGATTTCGAATGGCTGTTTTGGTTGGTTAACGGTTGACCGCTCGGTTCATAAATGACAACGTCAAACGAACTGCGCTTTCGAATTCTGTTCAAATTTTGGAGAAACATCTGATTTGAGACGTCACCAGAATGTCATTCGAATGCGGTTGGTCCAAAACTGACGGACCAATCTATGAACCAACCAAGAACCAGTCAATCGAAATCGCCTCTAGTTCACAAACCAAATAATTGAAGTTCACAGTTCAATATTTATATCATTTAAAATATTACCTCATTGTGTTTTCCCTATTTTTTAGTTTAATTCATCAAATGTTAATTTTTACTTATTCTTAGTATTGTTTTGTAAAATACCTAGTTGATTTACATTTATATTTTTACTTTATGTTCATTTTTATGATTTAATGTGATAATTTTGTTAATTATTGTTATTGTACAAAATATTCTTAAAACTGTAATAAATTTTTTTGAAACAATCTAATCAATGCATTATTATTTAGTACCGCTACAAAAATTTACATATATTTAAATATATACAAAGATATTACCAGCATATGGCATGGACAAATCAGGAGATAAAAAGATATTGCCAGCATATATGTAAGGGAGATATTCATAGATGAATCTGTATGGCATATGCCATGGATATATTTTTGAAGATTATGGGATATTCCTGGCAGATGTTTCATGGTGACCTTGGATATTCCTGCTATCTGCCAGGCTTATGCCCTGGGAGATTTGGAATATGTTTGGAATATCTCAATATGCCAGCGGTATATTCATTGAATATGCATGGAATATTTCTGTGCCGTCTGGGGTTGAGGTCGAAACGTTAGGTGAAATAATTCCTAATAGACCACGGCTAATAAGCCCGGAAGACTCTCTTAATGTCAGTATATCCGGTCGTGAAAGCCTGAAGTTTTTTATCAAGTTATTTAATTAAAAGACGACGAAAACACAGAGGTCCTGACATCATTGGATGCACCCAATTTTCAGATCCAGAAAATCTCCACAATCCACAAGAAATCTCCACAATCAATAATTGGAAAAATATCCTGAGCCAATTTTCAATTACTATTGGATGAAGCAAAGAACATTTCTGAATGTCTTTGAGAAACGATGAAACTTCATAGCGACAACACTTGGAAATATGAAGCTTTGTAACGTTTCGGAGTTTATGTCATACTCCCTCTTCAGACAATTTCTCAACATGAACTTCACGGAATCTTGAGAGTGTTTGATTTCTCAATTGACATTTGTCAATACCTACATGATGAGCATAGATTAATATTAATTAAGAAAAAGAAAATTCTTTGCCTTTACGAAGGCGCATCGAGAACATTTCTGATGAGGCTCAACAAGGCCGAAACCGGTATATCTCTCATCTCAGTGACAAAATCTAATATCATTTCTCCAACCTCATGATAAAAGATCTCTGAGCCTGGGAATTGAAAATGGTATTCATTTCGATGATTACTATTTTGAATTCATCTATGTTTATTAATATTAATTACTATGATGTAGACATTGCTACTTAATTTCAAAATTCCCTGAAATCAGTTCCACTTTCAACAAATCATTTCAAATACGATCCACACCCACCGAACAATTCAACAGATTATCAGTTTAGATATCGATTGTTGTGTGTTTTTTTTTTTCTGAACACACTTCATTCTTTTTTGCATGTTTTCAAATAACAAAAACATAATAGACATAACTTCACCAAGTTTTTAGGCATTGCACCACAGACTTCTCATCACACAAAATTCGATATTAAGGTTTCCTTAAATTTCATTCATATGATAGACAAGTGTGTTCAGAAAAAAGACACACACAATCGATATCAAATGAGTGTTAAAAGAGGTAATATGAAAACACTTTTTGATAGGGATTATTTAATTTCATCCACAACTGATGAAGGAAATAATGAAATTAATTTCATTAAAGATTTTCTTGAGGATGATCCATACCAACGAATTTCATACGAATTTCTTTAGGCGGAAAGGATTTTACTACGTATATAGAGTGGCGCTTCGAGCGTACACGCGCTACACACGCTACATTGCTTTGGATATGTAGCATCTTGCACGTTTACGAGTTTACGCCCGTTTCACTAGAGCCATAAAACACTCGAAAACGCTTCCAGTGGATGACCAGGCTTATCAATTATATTCTTTCGTACTACTTTTGTGACCAATAGCAAAAAGTGAATGAAAATCACAAGACAAATTTCTAAACTGCAAAGTCTAAGTCCAAGTCGATAAATTTGAACTCTAGATATACAAATCTTAGGAAATTCACATAACATGATGAATAGCGTGTGTTCATGCAGAAAAACATATTCGAAAACTCGGTATGGAATATAAGAGGTCAAGTCCAGTATACAATATTCACCGAATTTTTGAAATAAATATATCGTTAATTTACAATGGAAAAATCAGAACACAATTTACTTATACAAATTCTTGATAATAAAACAATACTCAAATACACATACCAATAGACAATCTAGACTATCCAGAGTATTACATCGTTACAACCGGGCCAATGATACAATGAAAAGATCTACATCAGAGCAGTGATTATTGTAAGCGTTAATCATTCTATAAATTGGAGCATTCTGTCCACTGGTTGTTCTACAAAAAGGGGCACAAAAGATGTTATGATTCCGAAGTCGCAGATCAGAAACCTTAAATGGAATAGACTCCAAAATACTAGGTGTATCTGAAAATCCATTGAGTAATTTGAAAAGCATTTCAACATCAGTTATTTGTCGACGATTTTCCGACAAATAATCATGATTAGTATAATATGGAATGTTATTTTCTAAATCTAAAAACCTTCAAATTTATTCTGTATCCTTTCAATCCTGGTTATTCAACAGTTATAATGTGAACTCCAAATTATCGACGCAAAGTTTAAACGACTGTAAAAAATGAAAAATATAATGTTAAGTAAGTTTTATTATGTTGAAAGGACGTGCAGTAGCGAAGGATCAACCCAAGCAACCCTCACCAACCGATCAATTTGTTGATCGAACATAAGCCTTTTATCAAAAACAACTCAGGTCGCATATGCTATCCACCCCCATTAGAAGGCGTCCAGTCATATTGATTATGAACAAGATGAGCATTTCTACTGAGAGTTAGTTTTTTGCATTTATCAAAATAGAAAAACACACTGTTTTCTATGCAATGATTTTGTAATCCATCGAGATCCTCCTGAATCAGACGGCAATCTTCCAAGCTGTTGACCGCTGATATCTGATAATATAAACTTGACAAATAAGCCATTGCACTATCAGAAAGGATATATAAGTAATGTAAAAGATAGAAAAAGAAATAAAAAAAAAAATTCTGGGAATTTAATAGGCCTCAAACAGGCACAGTCTTGAAAGTGGTACACAGAACAGCTACGGCGTCTGAAAATCAGCACACTTATATCAGGTGTTTTTGTAGGTTTCTAGGACAATGCCAAGGAAAAAAGGTAACTACAGTAAGTCTTTATATGTTTTCGAGGGCTAATCACAGTTGAAAGATGTGAAAATATATTATGTTTCCTTGTTCGAACGTTGGAATTCGCCGGTACCGAGGAACTCTTACAGCCAATACAAATTTCCAAAAAATTTTATTTGCATAAGTCAGAAGAGTTCACAATTTATAAATGAAACCCTGTAAAAATATGCAAAAACGGACTGTGCAGCGACTATGTGAAGGCGATCACATTATATGCCACGGCACCTACTGTGTAGTAGAGACGCTCTATGACAATTTTAATTATCAAATTCATGAAGCAAGAAAAAAGACCTTAAGAAATTCAGAAAGACAAAAAAAAAGAAAGAATGAAACCCACGGACGCAAGAGGAGGCAATTCGCTTTGACGGAAATATAGGATTCTGAAAGTTGAGGAGTATTTTATTTCGAACGCGTAAACAGGAAATCGAATTTAGTTGCTTTTTTGCAATTCCAGAAGCTTTTTTGTTATGAATTTCTTGAACTTTTTCAGAGAGAGCTCCATTACGTATTGCGGTAGCTCATTCCAGTAGCTGGCTGCAAAGTAAGAAAATGATTTTTTGAATTGGGTAGCCTTTTGTTTGACAACTTTAAATTTTGAGATGTTTCTAGTATCATGAACATGATCATGTGGCTGAATATCAAATTTCTTAGATAAGTTGGTTGATCTGTTCTCAAAACTCTATAGATGAACACTGAAGCATGATATATAATTTTCTTTTATTTTCCATATTCTAAATGGACTGTTCGTTCAATAATGGAGTGCTATGGCTTCGGAAGGGAATGTTAAACGAGTAACATGTCCTGGTAAATATCCGCAACGTACAGTGACAAAATCGATCCCTTTGGTAAACCTGTTTACATTTTTCTGTAGGAAGATTTTTTCGTCGAATTTAACTTTGATGGAAATGCAATGTTGCCGTCTTTAGATAGTTCATGCGTAATTCGATGAAATCCTTCGAAAATTCAAAATAGTGTAATTTGGCCAGTCATAGTTTATGGACCTTGCTGATATCTGATAGTGCAGGAGCTGTATTTTGGTCATGTTCAGTGTTTGTATGGATTTCATTCACAATTTTCGTTGTTGCGGTTGTAGTACTGCAATTTTTTCCTGAATTCGGATTGACAATGGGGAATGATTTGATTAGAATAGACAAAGTTACTAATTTCATTGTGAATATGTTTCTCTAGGACTTTTGATAATACCGGTAGAATGCTTAGTGGCCTTATATCCTGAAAATTCTGTGAATCTGACTTCTTCGCCAACGATTTTATAAGATGCTTGCAAATTTTTCTTGTGAGGATGGCTGTGTTAACAGCGGATTTGAACAAAATGACAAACATAATTTTATGTCTTTAATTGAAATTTTGTCTTCGCCTACCGCCAGACTCTTTATTTCATTTATATGTCTTTTTAAAGTAATTTCAAGCTGAACTCTTTCTCTTTTGTTTTCTCATTTTTAAAGAAATGAATTTTTTCTTGAACAGTCGTGTCATTTACGTTGAAGCATTTGTCAAAATATTCGCTTATTTCATACGGATCCAATAAAGACTCTGGAAGTTTGTGATTATTTGTTTTACCTAAAAGATTCAACTGCCTTGCATTGGACCAGAAATCACTACCGCTTTTAAGAGTCATTCGATTGAAATATGAAATTTTTTCTCGGCTTAGTGCATGCTTAGTAAAGTTCTTCAGGTCTTTATAATATTTATGTGTCCTGTTCTTCCTATAGCGTCGATGGGCCAGATCTCTGAGTTTCATCGAAATTCAAGTGCAACATCATCATCATTACCACTCATGTCACTCTCTAATTAGTCCAACTCATATGTAGCCCATTCTTGAAAACGGGGATCGTCTAATTTCATTTAATCATTAGAAGATGTGGAAGCCATGACCTGACATAATTCGTGAAGTGTTGTTCCACAAACCCCAAGTACACCTAGAACTGAAATCTAACGGAACAGAAGCGGTATATCGACAGGTTCGTAATCTTAGGTCATCGATATAGTTCTAATTGAAGGCTACATAGAATTTCACCGACTATGGCCAACCCAAAACTTCACAAACTCGATTTTCATTTTGCGTGAGGTTTGTTAAACCCCAGATCACCAGTTACGGGGTAAGCAATTTGATGGTTAGAAATTTGCATCGAGGATACATGCTTGTCCAATCAGTGAGAAAGAGAGATATTTTCTCAAATTTCAATTCAATATGTATATTTGTGTTCCGGTTATGGGAGGTTCTGATTGTTTTAGATTCAAACATCCAGTATATTCAGGTGGGTGAGTAATTGGCGTAACATGTCATGAATAAATATTTCAAAAGTTACAGAAAACTGCATTTTCCCCATTCTTTCCTTTGCGTCAATAGTTTAAAGCGGTGTTTTCATTTGAAATATATGTTCATGAACAAATATAGCCCAGGAGATTTCTTTTTATCTGTAAAATAAATAATACTTCAACTATTGAAACTTGACCTGTACCTTGTCATTTGTACTTTTGGATACCATATATTTTAATGCACATATATTTCAAATACGAAAACTGCTTTCAAATATTGATGAAAAGGAAAGAATGGGGAAAATGCAGCTTGCTAAAACTTTTGAATTATTCATTCATGACATGCAACAACAATTACTCATCCACCTAAATATGGTGGATATTTGAATCTAAAATTATTAGAACTTTTTATAATCAGAACAATACTATACATATTAACAAATTGAAACTTGGGAAAATCAATTTTTCCTATAGCCTATTCAGGATGGTATGAAACTAATCTAATGAGTAGAAAGTAGAATCCTCTTTTTAAGAACCAGACGCATGAAACTTCACTCCAATTCAACAAATGCCGCGGTAATAGTATATTCTAAAACAAGTTCCAGAATGAGCTCCTATTCCAACACGAATGCGAAATTCGAAAACGAGCGACGAAGGAGCGAGTTTTCGAAAGCATGAGTGTTGGAATTGCCTTCTGCAACGAGTATTAGACGATATTTTCTCTATTTCAGTAAAGTTTCGTGGAAAACTCGCGAAATTCAAATGAAAATTCAGATGAGTGACTTTTGTATTGTATCTTGGCAGTTGGTGTCACTAACGAAATTCGACAGATTGCGATATTTGAATTGATTTGATTCGAAAATTGAGTGGATCGGAGGTCAGTACTGACAACCACAAAACGAAAAATATAACTGAAAACAATGCTGTAATGAGTTTCATTACAGCACTACTTTTAGTACTGTAATGAACTCTCATTACGATACTGAAATAGAGAAACAATGTTTATAACTCCTAATCTATTCAATATTTGATATTAATCTATAAACGAACTCAAATCCTACAAAGTAGTGCTGATAGAAATGATGGGATATTACCACCATAATTTCGATTTTCCAAAGGCACCTGAGATCACATAGACATGCTGTCCCAGTGGAAATGTTTAAGGGAGATTGTGGAGCTTTTGGGGGAAAAATCCCTTTCAAATTTTGGCTCAATATATTTATAAGCCATATATTTTTTCTTCAGGAAATATTTTGAAATAATAATGACTGATGTGACGGTTATAGATGTTAACTTTTTTTCCAGAAGGAAAAACTTGTATTTTATTACATTGTAGAATATGAATAGTCTCTTGAGTAGATTACGAGTTATTGACTGAAAAAAGTCCGATAATACAGTGTCTCTCACGAGGAACCTCACCCATATTTATACGAGAAACTACTTAACGTATTTTCATGAAATTCAGCACTTATAAGTATTTCACGATGCTGACGAAATCTAAAATTTCATTTTTTTTGGCGTGAAGGGAAAAGAAATAGCTGAAAATTCAAGACGAAAAACAGTTTTTTGTGAATAACCCAGAAAATATCCATTTTAGGGCAAGGGTGTGATGCATACACTCACATTATTTTTTAACGTAGATTTGATATCTGGCATAAAAAAATGGGGTTCTAGTTTAAAAAAATTGATTTTTCACGATTTTGTCATCCCTAAATTTGAAAGCGATTTTTTCACCCCCTGTATCATGAATCGCGTGGATACATCAATCGTACATCTTGAAAAATCCCAAAAATGAAAATTTTCCATCCAAAAACCTCGAAGTTATTCTTGTTTCAGCGAAGCTCTATTTTCGATTTTTTTTTCGAATTTACCTGCTCAGAGAGAATTTTCCAACCAAAACTGAAAAATGTTACATCAAAATAACTTGAAATTTTCTAAGGAATCTATTTCTGCAATAAAAAAAATGGTGTTCTTATTTGAAAAACGGAAGTTGACGTCATTTCCGGAAAAACCGGAGGTGCTCATGCCTTGAAAATATTTTAGATTTCATCAGCATCGTGAAATACTTATAAGTGCTGAATTTCATGAAAATACGTTCAGAAGTTTCCCGTATAAATATGGGTGAGGTTCCTCGTGAAAGACCTTGTAGATAGGCTTGTGGAATCCTATGTATGTGTTTCGGAAGAGCAACGCACGATCTCAGGTAGGTTTTCGAGAAAAGATTTCCGAAACAATATTCTGTGGACAAGATGAGGTTCTGGTGTACCTGAATAATTTGTAGAAACAAGATTTTGTTTCAGAAAATCATAAATCTACCATTAAATAAGATTTGAGTTTTTGGAAAAAATCTCGTTCAAATTTGAATATTTGAGACATTTTAAAGAGATTTGTCACTTCTGAAAAGGTTGGGTTTTCTTCTTTCTTGAGATTGTTGCCAAACTTTTTCAACATATACCGAATTTTATACTACCTCGTTGCCTTAACCTTTGCTTAACTTCTTGTAGAGACATGAATACAAAGTCTTTCTGGTTCAATTTAATGCAAATTGAATAGTGATTTTTAGGGATCCATTCCGACTCTACCGAAAATGTCGAAAATCATGTTTGTCCTCACCTGAAGAGTTCGTAACTTATGTCCTTTTGAGTCTTGATACCCCTTCTGGTTATCTTCGTCATCGTAATCCGGATAGTACGCTGTTAAAGATACGTTTTCGAACTTCCTTCCTATGCATTTCAAATTGAGTTCTGAAAAATTTTTCGTTGAGATAGAGAACATTGAAAAATTTACCGCTTACCATTATCGAATAGAGATAATGTAATCTGGATGAGAGTGAAAAAGCACAATACAAACAATTCTTTCATTTTAACTCACTCTCACTCACACCGTCTCGAACTAATTGTTGTATTAACACGAAAGTTACACGACTTGTTTGTCTAGTAAGCAATAAATTGTTGATGAACGTATCTACAACCAACGGATGTCAACGAATGTGGCGCTTTCATTAATATTACTTATTTGTATAATGAAGATGGACAACGAATGATCGATTCACATTTGAAAATACCCCGTATAATCACTGACATGGGGTAGATTATATATGCTTGTTCATACACAGGGCGTTCACACTAATAGAGAACTTAGGGACTTTCATTGAAGTCTTATCGAATCAATAATATACATGGTTATTTATTAAGGGTGGCAAACTGCCGTATGTCGGAAGCTGTTTGTCCTATATTATATGACAAAATCAGCCCCAGAAAAATGATTACAGATATTATCAAGTAAGCAGCTTTGCACTAGATGGCGCAGTCTATTACACACGAAATAAGTGTGGATGGTTGAGAATAGTAAAATACGAGAATACTCTCTCCATGTTATAAACTTTGTCTGAGTATTTTTTCCAAATTTTTTGTTACCAAGCGGTGGAATGCATGAACTTTTTTTTCAAATTTGGGTGCATGATACAAGACACAAGGGAAGAACCTCACCTGAGATAACTCCGTCTCCTCGCCAGTTCTTACATGTGTTCACAAAAGAAACAGAAAATATTCGTATTTGAATACCTGAAGAGTATAGTACCGTCATTTACTCGTCCCAGATATTTTAATAATAATAATAATAATAATATTTATTTAAATCCTGTTTGACATTACATGAATGTATAGGACGAGTCATCTTAAACACATAGTTATATTAATACAAAATACATGATGAACTCAAATAGACTAACGAAAATAGCAACTCAGAATGAAGAACGGACGGGACCTAATAGAAAGCTGCTATTAGGTCCCGTCCGGAAATCTTCCTCGAGACATACAACACCTGCCTTGCTGAAGGAGTGTTTCCAAGGCGATGGAAGAAGCAACGACTAGTACTCATACCGAAAGGAAACAAGCCACCTGGAGAGCCGTCGTCGTACCGCCCAATTTGCTTGCTTGACACGGCAGGTAAGGTGCTCGAGAGGATCATCGCTAATAGACTAGAGGAGTTCAGCGAGGGGACCCGAGGCCTTTCGGAGAACCAGTACGGATTCAGGAAGATGAGGTCCACTGTGGATGCCATTGATGTTGTCGTCAGCACTGCCCGTACTGCGATAGCTGGCAAGCGCTGGAAGGGAGGAAAGAAGCAGTACTGCGCCATTGTTGCTCTGGATGTGAAGAATGCATTCAACTCGGCCAACTGGGACCGCATACTAGATGCGCTAAGCAGAATGAATGTTCCTGGGTATATAAGGCGCATTATAAGCAGCTATTTCAGTGATCGAACATTGATGTATAACACGGAGGTGGGGCCTAAGACCTGCAACATCACGGGAGGAGTTCCGCAAGGTTCGGTGCTTGGTGCCTTGTTGTGGAACATCATGTACGATGAAGTGCTTAGGCTACCTATGCCCGCGGGAACTGAGACAATCGGCTTTGCTGATGACGTCGCGGTGGTAGTAGTCGCAAAATATTTGGAAGAGGTTACACAACGGGTCAATGAGGCCGTCAATAAGATCCGTCTGTGGCTATCGAACAATGGTCTTCAGCTCGCCAATCAGAAGACGGAGGTAGTTCTGGTGAGCAGCAGAAAGGAAGTCGAGTCCATAAGTCTATCTGTTGGTGGGTGCGATATACCCTCGCAGCCATCATTGCGTTATCTGGGAGTGCAGATAGACAACCGACTTAGATTCGACGAACATCTTCGGATCGTGAGTAGCAAGGCAGCAGGAGCAGCTAATGCGCTTGCAAGAATCATGCCCAACATAGGAGGTCCTGCAGAGAGTCGACGAAGATTACTGTCTGGCGTGGTCGGCTCTATGATGCTTTATGCAGCTCCAGTATGGTCATCAGCTACGACAGTAGAGTCGTACCTACGCCCGATGAAGTCAGCATATCGCAGGTGTGCCTTGAGAGTGGCGCGTGCGTTCCGTACTGTGTCCTACGATGCCGCGTGCATAGTTGCTGGTATGCCGCCAATACATCTAATGGCGGAGGAGCGGAATGAAGTATACAGACGAAGGCAGGAAGGTGGGGAAACCGATCGACGCATCATAAAACAAGATGCAAGAGCAACGGTAATGGAACGGTGGCAACAACTTTGGGACACGTCCACCAAGGGGCGTTGGACGCACCGTTTGATTCCAGATGTGAGGGCTTGGACGGATAGAGCCCATGGAGAAACAGACCATTATCTTACGCAGCTGCTTACAGGCCATGGTTGTTTTCGGGCCTACCAGCTTCGATTTGCTATAGATGACGACGAATCCTGTCCCACCTGCCTTCCAGTGGTGGAAGATGTTGAGCATATTCTATGCCATTGCCCACGGTTTGACAGAGCTCGGGAAATACTTCAGGAGCACCTACAGCAGCAGCCATCACCGGAGAACATAGTAGCTGAGATGCTAGCCTCCGAGGCCGCCTGGAGTGCTGTGTCTCATTTTGCGGTTACCGTCATCAAGCAGCTCAGACAAGAAGAGAAGGAACGTAGGGCTCAACCCGTAGAGGAGCACTAGGTCCCTAACCAGTGAAGGGCGAACAACAGCCACTCCGCTCCCGTGAAGTAATGCCTGACGGCGGTTCCATGGGGTAGGCGAGACGTAAATATGAAAGGGAGAATGAAGAACAGCGTCAGAGAACAGATTTGTCAGCCAAATACTCCCCCACACTATAGTATGCCTTCTCCAGGAGTATTGACTTCACCCATTTGAAGTGATCTCACTGAGAATGGCAGATGGTTATAAAGTTTTATTCCCTGATAATGTGGTGATCTCATACTTAGAGGTCCGATGCCTCGGGATGACCAGTGTCTTAGTGCCCCTGGTATCATGTTCATGACTATCCCCTAAACCGGGAAACTGGCATTCGTTTTCTTTCATATATATTAAGCATCTATAGATATAAATACAAGGTACACTTAAAATTTCATGAAATCTGAAAAAATGGTCTGCATGATGTGAGGGAGTTCAAGCCGAAAATTAATCATATTATCCGCTTCTGTAGTATCAACACTCTATGGACATTTATGGAATTTCCCCACAATAAAATATTAAAATTCAAATGACTTATACCAAACCATAATAAATATTCAAGATTGCGTCCAATGGAAATGGTTTAGACATCAGAAGTTGGAATCTTCCCAGGATTTCGGGCTCGGGCTCATGGCGATACTGCTGGTAGAAGGGTTCTGATGTGCTATAATTTTCGTGATGAATTTTCAGTGCATAATATAGTGAAAATAGAGGATACTTGAATTTTAAAATATTCAAATAGCATTCAACTCAGTTTTTAGAGTTGGGTCTCTGGTATTCCAGGATAATTATGGAATGTAATGGTTATAATGAAAAATCAGGTGAGTAGCATTTTGTGTTCGAAATCAAGATTCACCTCGATGTTTCTGTAATGGACCCATACAAAATTTCAGTTAATTCTTATGAATAGATATTAAGCCTCGACTGAACCTCAAAGGCTTGACAATAATTCTGGAACGAAGTGTAAATATGTATATGTTTGACTGAGCCACATCCTAGACTGAATATTGTCAGTTATATTGTTGTACCACTATAAAACATGCCGTCAAAGCAGAAGAGCAGCCTCCAGTATAAAGTAATGAAGGAAAAATTAAAAACTTTTTTTCTGAAAAAGTATAAATAGTTACACAAAATTTGAGCCATTCCTCAATAATGATGCATTGTCGTTGGCTAACTCTACCGTACGAAGTCTTGTTGCATAAGCACCCGATAAAGTATCAGCTGGCTTCAAGAATCTATATTTGTCATGTGTTCAAAGGGTTACAGTAGTGTATAGCATTTTTCTCTATTTCAGTATCGTAATGAGTTCATTACAGTACTAAAAGTAGTGCTGTAATGAAACTCATTACAGCATTGTTTTCAGTTATATTTTTCGTTTTGTGGTTGTCAGTACTCACCTCCGATCCACTCAAATTTCGAATCAAATCAATTCAAATTTCGCAATCTGTCAAATTTCGTTAGTGACACCAACTGCCAAGATACAATGCAAAAGTCACTGATGTGAATTTTTATTTGAATTTCGCAAGTTTTCCACAAAACTTCACTGAAATAGAGAAAATATCGTCTAATACTCGTTGCAGAAGGAAATTCCAACACTCATGCTTTCGAAAACTCTCTCCTTCGTCGCTCGTTTTCGAATTTCGCATTCGTGTTGAAATAGGAGCTCATTCTGCAACATGTTTTAGAATATACTATTCCTTGACTGAATTGACATGTTATTTCATAAATAAATGCGAATTCAAAGGACTGGGGTGTTCTGTATTTGAGTTGAGTGAATAATTTTATGGGGGTAACTAAGTTGTAGTAGGCGCGTTCACATTTGCAAATACTGTAAGAAAGGCATGGTAGGTATGGTATTCGAAATATGAAGTAGTATCATAGGGAGTACCGTAATTATAATCGTTGGTGTTTAGTGTACCTATGTTGCAAAGCTCTAATGATCTTAATATACAGGGTGGCCATTTGAAAACGAAACAGACGAGATTACAGACGAAATAAATTTTTTCGATAGAAATGCTCTGACAGGTCGATTTCTGTTTCGTGGGGGACAACATAAGATGTAGGTTACGGACGCTTCAACCCTTGCTACTACAACCCTCACCCAAAATTTTTGAATCGGGAAGATGGGGTGAGTGATACCTCATTTGAAAGGTATTTTTATACTGATTTCAGAACAATAATTGTTTTTTCATTTTATGCATTAGTTCTCGAAATATTCTTAACTAAGCATTTGAAAATGAAGTGGTGTTTTCATGGCACTTGTAGTGTTTTTTTGTGAAAAATCGACATTTTGAGCTTTAAAACAATCATGACTGTGGCTTCCTTTCTCCAATCCACTGACAGAAATCTTCAATCAAGATGTCGAACAAACAAAGCGTATTGCGAAGGAGCTCAATCTTGCTGAAACTCAATCTAAATTATCTTCGATATAATTTGCAGTATTTCCAATAACATACGGTAACATTTGATCGATAGAAATCTCCAAAAAGTCCAAATACGTACATATCTCTAATCAGATTGCCAGGTAAGAAAATCAAATCATTAATGATGCCACAGTTCAGTCCCAATTCGTGAAACGATTTCCGACTTAATTATGAAGTGTTTTCTCAGTTGGTTTCAATAATGTTTTCATTTTGTTGATTATTGAATTCATATCTTTTTCAAAAAAATGAGAATCGATAGTTTTTTATTCATTACGAACAGATCATTAAGTTGGCTTACTGGTTCTTTGACATGTGAATTATTCTTAGTTTTGAATCGAGACTTGTATGTGTTCTAATTCATTGTTCGACATGGTTTATTCAATTGCAGAGCGGGTGGAAATAATTTCACTTTTTTTTGCAAACAATCAATGTGCGAATAGAACCGCAGAATTCTTCAATCAACGACATTTAGATAAACATGTTAATAGGAAGTATGTTTTGGAATTAGTGTCAAAATTTCAAGAAACCGGGTCCGTGACTAATAAAAAACGAAACATGGAAAGAAATGAAGCAGCTGAAGTAGCTGTTCTTGGACAGATTGCTCTGAATCCAATGACGAGTACGAGGCAGCTAGCACATGAATCTGGTTTTACACGAACTCGAATTGCAAATATTTTGAAGCATCATAAATTCCATCCTTACAAAATCCATATTTCATACGCACTAAACGAAGATGATTTTGACCGTCGTGTTGAATTTTGTGATACAATGAGTGAACGAGTAACTGCTAATCCCAATTATCTGTACAATGTTTGTTTCTCCGATGAGTGTTCGTTCTTTCTTAACGGCACAGTAAATCGACACAATTGTCGTTATTGGGCCGATGCTAATCCGAGATTGTTCCACGAAGTTTATACTCAACAACCACAAAAACTCAATGTTTGGGCTGGAATATTTGGTGACAACATTATCGGCCCGTTCTTTTTACCTGGTAATCTTACTGGAGATATGTATTTGGACTTATTGGAAAATCACATTAATCCAATTTTGACGGAAATTATTGAAAACAATGCTGGAAATTATGTGCAAGATCAGATTGTATTTCAGTAGGATGGAGCTCCTCCACACTACGCCTCACCAGTTCGAGAATATCTGGATCAAAGATTTCTAAATCGGTGGATTGGAAGAAGGGGTCCCACTGAATGGCCAGCCAGATCGCCAGATCTGTCACCACTAGATTCCTTTCTTTGGGGCCACTTAAAGAGTAAAATTTACCCTACACAGCCTGATTCCATAGAAGATTTAAGAAGACGTATAGTGAACGAATGTCGTCAAATCACTCCAGAAATGCTGCAAAATGTGCGCCATCGTTTCGAACAAAACTTATTTCATTGTATGGAAGCTAATGGTGAACAATTTGAATATTTAATGATGATCCGGCATTTCCATGTCGACTCTGAGTGAATGACATAGGAGTTCAGTGCTTTAATAGCAGCTTGACTATCTGAGTGAATAGCTATGTGGCAATTCTGATAGTTTCTCTCTAGATTAAGTAATGTCTAGACATCTTTCGATTTTCGAATGCTAATATTTCTGCTTGCAAAACTCTCACACAGGAGCCTAACGATAGTGCACACTTGGCTTTGTCCTCTTGAACCCCAGCCCCAGGTCCCGTGTTGGTTTTAGAACCATCTGTATACCATATAACAGTATTTTCTTTGAAATTTTGGTCGGTGTATTTCCGCTCGTATTCCTCTTTTTTGCATAGCATCGTACTGAAGTTTTTCTCAGTACTTACTTTCTTGACAATTACATCACTAGGAAGGCTCGCAGATGTGATGTAGTAACTCAAAGAGCTCCAGACTTGCTGACACCTGATTCTCTCATTACCTGCGCCTTCTTTAGATATTCTGAGGATGGCCTCATGCGCCATCCTGTCAATCACCAGATGATTATGACAATAATCTATATCCTAAATTTTTTTACCCCCCCCAGAAAAAAATTCTAGCGACGCCCTTGTTTTAAATAGTGATGTTACGTCCAATGATATGAGAAGTGCTGGGACTTTCATTTGGGGGGGATTCTTTATGATAATATTGAAAAACACAATATCGTTTTCAGAATTGCATGTAGAATTTGCTGATATTCTGAGTAAGGGATTTGATATAGCTAACAATAGGTCTTAAACTGCGGGTGGATTACTTTACGTAGGCAATGTAATCTGACACAATGTTTGTATGAGCCTTTGTTATTTAGGATTTTTCTCTACTTCGGTTATAGTATGTATTCTGATGTAGCTCTCTATATTATTTATGATAATTCACAAATAAATGTTTAGGTAATGAACTAAATTTGGGGCTTAATCCTGAAATCATATTGCTCTATTTCAGTATCGTAATGAGATCATTACAGTACTAAAAGTAGTGCTGTAATGAACTCATTAAAGCATTGTTTTCAGTTATATTTTTCGTTTTCTGGTTGTCAGTACTGACCTCCGATCATATTTCAAATCAAATCCATTCACATTCCGTAATATGTCAAATTTCGTAAGTCACATCAACTGCCAAGATACAATACAAATGTAACTAATCTGAAGTTTAATTCTAATTACGAAAGTGTTTCACAAAACTTGTCCGAAATACAGAAAATATCGTCTAACACTAATTGCAGAACGCAATTCCAACACTCATGCTTGTTGGAATAGGAGCTCATTCTGCATCTTTTCAGAGATTTTCATCTATTTTTTGTGATATGACCCTAATGAAACTCATCATCCCTCTCCTAATTTTACACTTTTTTTTATGATACCTATATATTTTGGTCAAGAGTCAAATCGCCAGAGGTTCCAAAATTGGAAGTTGGAGAACTACAGAAAAATGAAAATATTCTTGTGCATGATCATAGAGACTTGCGTATCATTCTGAAGATATTGAATGCATAAGAAATAATAATAATAATAATAATAAAGCTCTTTATTCCACTTACAGAAAAGGCGGGATTCAGCGATCATTTAGAAACGCTGTTCAATGTTTTCCTTCATAAACAATATCGCATGTCCTTCAGTCAGTCCGTATTTATCAAGTCCGATAAACGAAAATTTTATTCTTACGAAAATAGAAAGTACGTTCGATCGTTCTGCTCTCGGCCCTCCGTCCTTGTCGTTCAAGAAGTGTGTCACCCTCCAACAACTCACGCATAACGAATATGGAAAGTGCGCTTCAACAGGGTGCTCCTTGCCCTGTCGCGTGTGAAAGTGTTGCAATCCGACCGGCCCTTGAGGTCCTTACGTGGCATACTTCACGAACCTTCGTAAAAGTTCGGGAGGTGACATTGCAGAAGTCATTGAAAGCTGACTTCTATCTTCCTCTTCTTCTTTTCAATGGAACAGAGTCTTCTACATCCTGCTTATCATTAGTCTACCTCTTATGAAATAGTGAACCAGCTCTCTTTAAAAAACTTTTTGTGGCGTCCCAATGCTCTGTGAGTTTCTGCAAATATGCTCACTTTCCTCTGAAATACTTTTCACATGGTGTCTCCAGAACTTCCTTCGAGCTCTTATCCATATGACAATGTCGTCAAAATCCATTTCTTTCCATATTATTTATTCCTTATTTATTCCTCCTCTGGAGATTCTTAAATTCCCATTTCAGTTTATATATCTTGGTTGTCGATGGTTCTGCCGTCGTTTAGGCGTATGGGAGGTCTGGTCATACAAACGCTTTATATAAGCGGGTCTTCGCTTCGTGGCTGATGATTTTTTTGATCCACATAACAACCCCAGGCGCCTTGCTCTACGACGCATCGTTCACTGAATTTTTTCACTCCCAGGTGATTGAAACTTGACACTTGTTGTATTGAATTGTTGTTTATTACGATCTTACATCGAATAGGCTCTTGGTGATGACAATGGTCCTTTCTCACACCAGGTAGGTACTCAGACTAAGGTCTTTTATCAATATTTCTAGCTGAACGTTACGAAAAGGATTCTAATTATAGACTGACTTAATTTCCTACCCAGAATACCTACCTACTTAAATCTGGGCCAAATAGATATGCCGAATAAAGTTGAATAGTGATAAAATGTAATTAATCTGATAGGATTCAGAAAAATGTGACCTTAATATAGGTACAGCCAAATGGTTCTTTCGACAATACCTAAATATGTCATTTTCCTATTACACCTCCCTAAGAGGTAAAAAACAATCTGGGAAAATGTATCCAACATTCAAAAATTATTTTTTTACAAATTTTTTCTCCCTGTCTTTGTGCAATGTTGTCACTTTATTATCTATTTTCATTGGCATATCTGTTCTATAACACTTCAAAGTCTTTCGAACAACTTTTATTATTTGTTAGATCCACTTTTCCTTAATAAACCTCTTATTTCTCTATTATTTCGAAGTTTTTCGATACTGTTTTCTTATACTGAATCTGTTAAGTTTTTTCTAGCATGATCTTTTGCTTTTTAAATTCTATACTTGAGTTTTGATGAATAATTTATTGCCAAATGAATACAATAATTGATCTACGCTTTTTTTCTAAATTTGGTGCTAATATATATTTTTCCGAAAACCAACTCGTATGGGGTATATTTGGTTTCTGTGTGAACAGTATTACTGTAAAAATATTCCTTTGTTTTCATTTACCTGGATATCAGGTATAAGGAGCTTATTTCAGAATATAAGCTCCTGAATTTTCTTGTGAATTCTCTAATGCTCCCATCGTTTGATGATGATGATTATTCAACTCCAAAATTTTGCATGACTTCCTAAATAGGGAAAAAAAATAATTAAGTTCCAAGAACAGTTGAAATCTGAAGTGGGATTCCGATTCCGAATCTTCAAACAAAATTTTCAACTAATGATTCTGCTACTGTTTGAGACTTTTTGTTACGGGTAACGGATAACATTTGACAAATTTAGTCGATTCGCATTGTATCGCTAAAATTTTCTCTATACAGGGTGTTTCCTAAACATGCGGCAAAAATTCAGGGAGCTGTTACTTGGACTATTCTAAGAATATTTTGTTCTTTGATGTTTTTGGAAAAACCTCTTTGTTTCGAAGATACAGGGCGAACAACATTTTTCATATTTTTAAAATTGATAATAGTATAAATAAAAATGCGTACCGCACTGTGTTTTCTAAGTAGGTACAATTTATTTTTAAATGTGTTTGACAACTATAAAAAACGGCCAGTTTTTTGACTTAAAATTGATAAGTTCAGATGGTAAAGGAATACAGATTAAACACGGTTTTCATTTGAATTCGTTTTGTGATGTATTAGCAATTAACATTTTATCTTTCACTATTATGAATCGCTATACAAATGCCGAGATGACTGACATGCATTTCATTTATGGACTTGCTGATGGAAATTCATTAAAAGCTAGGAGGTTGTACATTGAACGATTTCCTGGGCGTAATATTCCTGACAGAAAATTGTTTCAAAATATTCATCAACGTCTGCATGAAACAGGCACATTGAAACAAATTGGGGGACCAGGAAAGCCAAACACAGTAAGAACGGTGGAACTGGAAGAGAATGTGCTGGACATGATCGAAGAAGACCCTAGAACTTCTACTCGAAAAATTGCCAATACTTTGAATGTGAGTAATAAGACTGTTTGGAAAATTCTTAAAGACAATTTGTTATATCCATACCATATGCAACGCGTTCAGGCACTTATTCCTATTGATTTTCCCCCACGTATTGCATTTTGTCAATGGCTTTTAACCACATTAGTTCAAATTCCTCAATTACTGACGCTGATTCTTTTTACCGATGAAACGAATTTCTCAAGAAATGCAATAAGAAATTTTCATAACAACCATGTATGGGCCGACGAGAATCCACATGAGATAATTGAAGATCGTTTTCAACACCTGTTCTCATTGAATGTTTGGGTTGGTATTGTGGGTGACTGGCTAATAGGGCCGATATTTTTACCAGAAAGACTTACCGGGAACGTGTATCGCAACTTTTTAGAACAAACGTTACCTCTGTTTTTGGAAAATGTACCATTGGCAATAAGACATGCAATGTGGTTTATGCACGATGGTGCACCAGCGCATTTAAGTTTGGTTGCTCGTGAGTTTTTAACATTAACATACGGAGATCGCTGGATTGGAAGAGGTGGACCTCATTTATGGCCTGCTCGTTCTCCGGACTTAAACCCCTTAGATTATTTCCTATGGGGCCATCTAAAATCATTAGTTTATACCACTCCAGTAGAAAATGTGGAAGACTTACGAAATCGGATCATTGCTGGGTGTAACTTAATAAGAAATGATCCTGGTGTTTTTGAAAGGGTTCGGCAGTCAATGAGGAGAAGATTGGATGCTTGTATGCTGGCTGGAGGTGGTCATTTTCAACAGTTTTTGTAGGTTAAGTTAAATTTTCATGTAATTTTTCATAATAAAATGTTATTATCTAAAATTTTGTTTGCCCTGTATCTTCGAAACAAAGAGGTTTTTCAAAAATCATCAAGGGACAAAATATTCTTAGAATAGTCCAAGGAACAGCCCCCTGAATTTTTGCCGCATGTTAAGGAAACACCCTGTATATGTTTATATGCATTGTCATCTATTTCTAAAGGACCGACGAGATCTAACAAAACTTTTTGAAACGCAGTCGAAGCTGTACTGTAGTGGTTATAGTTGAAGATGGTTTTCTTGTTACTGAGTGTTTAAATTTTTGACAAGACTCACACCGCTTAGTGAAATTATTAAAGTCGTTTCGCATTTCCGACTAAAAAAAATATGAACATATTAAAATCGTTTATTTCAAAATATTAATATTAATTTCGTGTGACAATTTTATTGAATATTTATCTTAATAATCAAGGAATCTATTTGCGGGGCCCTAAACATTTTTTCACGAATTACGCATTTTCATCATTTGTTATAATTACAATCGGTAGAATTCCAAATTGAATCAGTAAACTATTCAAGTTGCTCAACGATTTACTTAAGTCTAACGTTGATCGCGTATCATCTTTCATATAAATAATATTTATATATTGAATATATTGAATATATTTGAATAAAAATTTAATTAAACTCGGAGTTATACCGGCAGAAGATAAACGTATAGTTTTTTTAAGAGTTTCCAGGATAACTCTGAAGTGATTTTTATTTTCACTTTGACAATCAAAATTTTTATTTCTAGAAGGGATTTAAAAAATTTCAACCGTCGGATTTTACTTTCAAACGACAATACGAATATTGCCCTCTTCGTTAACTGATACGAAATGTAGGCGATACTTTTTGGTTTTTCATCGATCTTCTCAAGTAGGCATATTGATAATAAGGCGCCGTCGTTTCAAAATTCGAAAAGGTACCTTTTATGAGTTAAAAGAATGCCTGACTGAAATTTGAGGCAGATTAGATAAGTGTTCTTCATCTACTTGATAACACACATAGTAGAAGGATGTGGTGGTTCAAATGTCTGGAAACGGGGAATTTATTTCGCTCACAGGTGGAAAATTTAAATTCCGATACTGAGGTCTTTAGTGATTTCGCCCGTGGTGTCGAATGGGCTGATCAAATTTCCGGACCAGAAAGGTGATGAGATATGAAGCTGAACTTCGAATCTCAAATGCAAACCCATCTTTTTTGTTGTCGATTCGGATTAAGCGGGAAATTTTTCATCCGAATTTTTTCGTCCACATCTGGGCCCTATATGCAATAGTACCTATATTATTTAACGAGCAGTAATGCAAGTCATAACTCCCGCAGATGAAGTTCGCAGCGCGAGCCGGAGGCGAGTGCTGTAATTCATCAAGGGAGTTATGACCATTACTGCAAGTTGAATACTATACTTTATCCACAACTATAATAATATACATTCTTACTATCACACATCATTCTTGAAAATTTTTGATACACCTTTATATTTATTAGTTTTGGGATTTCCCGCGGCCAATAAATTCTGTACCTACTGTAGAACTAGCTGCTTGTCATATTTCTGGAAGTGTACCTACATAATATTTCATCCTCACTATTGGAGGTCTTATTCAGAAAAATATTCACAACAATAATTAGGTGACAACTAAATTTGAAAACGTCAGAATTATTCAAGTGACATTACTCCCATCGATAACAATAATGAGATGTTCGCTCTCTGTCAACCGGCTCGTACAGAAGCACAGAAGTAGCTTGAGATTCGGTTGTCAAATAATTCTATGAGTCTATTCTGATTAATCACAGGGAGTTATAGGCGGGAGTTATTATAACTCCCGCTGTTTGTTCATAGATACTATTAATTGCTCAAATGCAGTTGAATAATGAATACATTATTCAATTGGAGTGGATAAAGTTATTTGTTCAAAAATCCGGGAACGTTAATTATGATCAGGAATGCAAAAATTCATATTCCGATACTGAGGTTCTTAGTACTTTTTGAACCCATCAGATTTTGGGTCCAGAAAGTCTTATAAGATATGAGAGGTCCAACTTTGCAATTTCAAATGCAAACCTTCCCTCTCAATTTCAAATTTGGATTCAGCGGGAGATTTTACATCCGAATTGGTTGAACAAAAATTTTCTCGTCCATTTTTGGGCTTTACCTTGAAAATTCAAAATTTGTAATAATATCACGCATAATCCCCTCAGAGGCCAAAATATGAAAGACAGAATCGATTCCCTGAGAAAAATTACTGAGGACCTGACTATTAGAATATGAATTTTCTCATCCCTGTATGAAAAGTCTGCTTCATAGGGTACAAAAATGGTCAATTTTTAGTTTCAACCAATTCTGTTGAAAGTTTTTCCCGCTAAATCCAAATCTGCAATAAAAAAGACTAAATTGCATTCGATAAGTCAAAGTAAGGCCTCATATCTGGTATAAGGCCGTTTTGGTCCAAAAATCTGATGGGCTAATTCGAGCTCACATTAGTTGGATCAAATTTTTCAGTCTGGAACTTGGCCACCGTACCTTGAAAAAATCGAAAAACGAAAACAGTAAAAAAATCTACATGTAATCCGGTTAACATTGTCTGGAATTTTGCTTACATGCGAGAGCTGTGTTGCCTTGGGCGCAGAAATTAGTTATAATAAAAATCCAGGACGCGCTAATTGTCTTTGAAACAAAATCAATTCATTTAACTTCTACTCAGAGCCGGGGCGACGAAATTTCATTTCGCCGGGGCGGCAAAATGTCTGGCGGCGGCCCTGAGTCGAATCATCGTCCGAATGAGGATTACCTTCTAAATTATTCTTCCAACTTTCCTTTTTTTAATTATTGTTTCAAATCCATTGTTTTTCATGAATTTCAGTTCTACACATTCGTTTGGCGAAGTATTAGAAAAATTCAGGTTTGAGGATTACTAAACTTGATGTCTGATTCCAGCATAATCACTGTAGAAATGAAGCAATGACTGCCGTTCAAAAAAAAAGACAGGTCCCACATATTTATGATATTCATTTTTGTTCAAGGCTTAATAAAAAAATATTTATATTTCTGGATAATTCGAATTCAGATACTTAGACGATAAAAATGTTCACAAAAAACTTATTTTGGCAATTTCACCTCGCCGCCCTCAGTAGATATCATAAACTGCCCCCGCTATCTCCCGGACTACTAAGGTGCCACCACAACCGCTACGTGTTGGCGATTCTGGGACGCCCGCCCTCAGACCACCACGCTTCAGTTCAGTCTGCCAGACGTCGTCGTCGTGGAGTGAATCAGTGGACGTCGCATTTAAGATCCGAAGAGTAAGGCGTGCTTTTCGAACATGTTAGATTGTCAACAAGCTCATGCGTCTACTGGAAGGCCACCGCCGAATCAGGAGAAGATTTCGCTGAGTGAACTCTGGCAGACACTTGTTAGGACTCACCGTCTTCCAGGTAACGTTTTTAGTAAAATGTGATTTGACATATGACCACGTGGCAGTTTAATACATTTGATCCATTAAAGTTATTATAACGAGTACATTGTGAATTATTTCCATACTCAAAACGAAAATTGTGCTGTTTGAATACTTTCAAAGTCAACAACATTCCAGTGATTCTGATTATAATTGAAGTGGTTTGTGAAGTATTCTGACGGATTGTTCTGATTTTTTTAATTTCTCTAACAGTTTGTGAAACAAAAAAAAACAATAAGAAAAAATTTTTTTAATATTAGAAGAAGGCCCCTGCGTGAAATAATAATAATAATAATAATTGTCTTTATTCTCACAGAAGCTTTTACAACTTGAATCATGTGTAAATTATATTAAATTTTGCAAGAAAATGTGTGCACTAATTCGTCAGGGGCCAAATCCTTCGAAAAATTGTTGCATCACGATAAAAAAAATAAAACACTTCGAACATATAAGCTCTGTAATGTTTCGGAAATACATCAGACTCCTTCGTCACACGAATTCTCAACTTTATGTATTTTCTTGATTCTAATAATCCTACGCATGGACGTTTTTCTATTATTAAAAAAAAATATTAATTGATTTTTGCTTGTATTTCAATATATATTCCGGCGAGGTATCAATGGATTATCTGTGGAAAAATAATTTTAGTCCTATATCAAAACAATTATTAGTGAAAATCAGAATATACACTAGATATCCTTCCGAACACGCTGATGGCACACTTCGTATTGATATTTCATGCATCATTGAATATCAGAAATATTTTATCAACACGGAGCAGTGCGGTGATTCTCGAAATACTGCGTTGATTCAGATTGAATAAGTGAATTGAGGAGTTTATTCCTTTCTAAAAGCGTTTACCAAAAAAAAAACTCTTTTCAGAATTAGTAAACAACTAATTCATCGAAAACAAGCTGCTTGTGAGGATATACACAATAGATCAGAAATATTAAAAAAGCTGTAGCACATTTGATTACGAAAGCGTGTTCCGCCGTATTTCATGCTTTGAATTGTAGCTGGTTCAAATAGATCACGAGGATGATTGTGCACCCCAAGAGATGAAATTGTTACGAATAAAATTCTTATACTTCGGTGAGAAATAATTTTTTTTCAGACGAAAACCGAGCGCTTTTGGCCTGATTGAAGGGCCATCATCAGGGTTCTTCTGGAAATGTATATATGCATGTTCTAGTAGATGAATAGTTGAATGAAAATAATATCCCGTCCGTATTGGTCAATGTGGGCATCACAGCTTTTTGATGAACCGCACTCACAAATTTTATGATTGTCTGATTTTGTCCAAGAAACCATCACAAAATTTGTGAGTGTTGTCCATTAAGAAGCTGTGATGGCCAGTTTCACTAATACTTGTGATGGTTTTTTGAACGGGTACTTATTTTCATTCGACTATTCATCCATTTCAATATGCATATATTCTTGCAGGAAAACCCTAATGATGGTTTGCTCGGTTTTCGACAGAGAGAATAAATTATTTTCATAAATAGTTCAAGGTTTTCACAACCGGATATACTGTTATTGGTGGTCCATTAGGTATAATTTCACCTAACGTTTCGCCTACAACTTTGGAAGGCATCTTCAGGGAATTCTAGGTCTAAGATTATATCTCGAACGCTGAATTTCTAACACTGACGTGTTCGAACCAGTATTTTTGTGTATTTAAATTTCCATGTTTAACGTGGGAATGTAAGTTTTGATATTGGAAATAATCTCCGCCTTTGAAAATACTATATTTTGCCCATCTGTTAGCGTATTTTCTGCTGGTGCGGATTTTTCTGATTCAGTTGACAGCATCGTTCGTGCTCCCTAATTGTCGTATTAATACTAAGCTTTGTTGTGCCAATATAGACTTTGCCGCAGTTACAAGGCTTGTGAAAGTGGGTCGACTTTGTCTTTGATTGTTCTGATCATTTGCCCAAGTTTTTATTTTGGCTTATAAACGGCCGCGATGGTGTTCCTTTTCAGTATTCTACCAATTTTTTCTGTGGCCCTGGGGATGTATGGTAAGATGGCTCTTCCGATAGGTGTGATTTGTGATGTGTTATCATCAAGAATGGAAGTTTTTGTTCTTACTGCCCTCTGAATTTCTTTTACATTATATCCATTGGCGATGAATGCATGCTTTAGATGTTCAAGTTTATCATATTAGGCGATGGGCCTATCAGTATCGCGCACGTCAATCACGTCATCACCTTTTCCTGACATAAACCGGGGTATAGATAACACTTCCGGTTCCAACATGTCAGTGTAAGAAATTCAGTGTTTAATCTCAGAACTAGAATCCTCTGAATATGCCTACCGAAGTTGTTGTCGAAACGTTAGGAGAAATTATTCCTAATGGACCACGGCCAATGAGCCTGGAAGACTCTTTTAATGCCAAAATATTTTCACACCGTGAGTACAAGAATTTTATTTGTTAAAGGTTCAGATAGAGTTTGTCCAAATCATTGCTCCCTATGAATGGCCTGCAAAATCCCCAGATCTTACATTCTTAGATCATTTTCTATGCTGACACACTTGGAAAATAAGGTTCACTGAAAAAAATAGTATCAATGAAGAAATACTCCAGAACATATAGATATTGATGCTATTTCTGGGTGAATTCTAAATCAGAACAATTCAGTATCCAATCGGCATAGAAAACGAGGTTAATCGATCAAGTTGCAATATTTACCCCCCGTTCAAAGGGATGATGGTAATCTCGGCTAATATTCATGCACATAAATTTTCTTCAGGTTTCCAGATGACCTATGACTCACACGCATTATTTTTCAGCATGTTGTTCCAAAGGTAGGTCATATAATACTGCTTTCATTCGATAAGCTCGTCCCAGACTTCTAGACGTCCTTCGAGAATATTTTTGCCACAAGAACTGCGGTTTTTGCGTGATAAGTTTGACAGTAATGAAAAGTTATTCGACGTGTTCACCATCTGCATGAAAATAATCAGAAACTCACCACAAAGAACAATAAAATATACAAACGACTTGGAATTGATTTAATATTATTACTTTCACCCGGAGTTACGGTTTATTTATTGGTTGTTTCTTTTTTTGTCGTTTCTGACTTCTCAGATTGGTAGTTTTATGAATGATGAAATTAGAATAATTAATTATTCATGAATAATTTATTTATAATTAATCATGAGATCCAGATGAACACATACAAAAATTTTGATGGATCAAATTTTTTCAGAGGGTACAGATATCCAACCATTAGTATCTTCCCTGAGAGATCGACTTCACGATCCAGAAAAAGAAGTACGACAGCATGCCGCAAGAGTACTCGCAGATCTGATCCTAGCACTTCCGAAAACTTCCGTGAAGCAACACATAAGACCACTTCTTCCCAGTATGATCACAAACTTGGGCCACAGCTCTTTGGCAGTGCGAAAAAGCATGCTGGATTGCCTCAAGGTCTACATCAAGCACACATCTAATCCTAATGATGACTTCCTCGAGATCATTAGAACAAAGGACGAAACACCACAGTCCGTTCTTAATGGAATTCTCACCTTCATACCCTCACTCTTGAAACCTGAAGTTCTCAGTCTTGAATCGATGGAAAGAGCAGTAGACTTTCTTTGGACGTACAGTGAACAATGTGTATATGAAGAAATATGTATGAAATCCTTAGCCAGAATCAAATGGAAATTAGGGTCAGAGACTTTCAACAGAATTCTACATGCAGATCGGCTTCAATCGTTCAATAATTTATCACAAAAGTACGGTCTCTTCGAATCACCAGATGAAGAATACTCTTCCAGTACCTCAGAGGATAAGCTGATCTTAGAAACTGAAATACAACTTGACTCTGGATCATCTATTAAGCTACAAATACACGAAGAAAGTTCTGACAAAGAGTTCGAAGCTGGTAATCAAGGAATTATTCGAGTACTAGAAGACGACAGTGATATAGAATACTATGAATCTGCAAGAAATACACCGAGAACACCTCGAAGAGTCCATTTCGGTGGAGAAATTGTAAAAATGAGAACTCCAGAAAGCGACAGTACTCAAACGAGTGATTCTGAAAAAAAAGTGAGAAAAACATCTTCAACTGCAGTACAAAATTCCATGAAGGTTAAGGAGAATATAGATTCTACTAATAGAAGAAACCTCGAAGTGAAAAAAAGAATGAGTAAGTCTCTAGAGAATCTCACAACAACTTCCGATGAAACTAGGCAGATCAAGAAAACCAAAATTCCAATTTCGAAAACTTCAGCTCCTAATTCCCCAACAAAGAAAAAAATACCCCATATTAACAAGCCCAGACTACATAACTCAGCTCCCAACCTATCACGATCTTCCAGAATCCCTAAAAAATTGGGAATTGATAAAACGAAAGGAAAATTAAAAACAACACTTACTACAGGAAGTAAATTAGAACAAAATAAAGAAAACAATAATATAGTGCATGATTCAAATAATGAAAAAAAATTCACCCAAGATAGCACCGTATTCATGATCAAAGAAAATATGAAAATGATAGAGCTGAATATAAAAAATAACATTGCTTTGCAGATTCTCTTTTCAAATGGAAACAATGATGGCAAACCTGAAACAGCAGTTAAAATTACTGAAATACCCCTTGATGAGGAACCAAAAGCTGAAAGAGAAAAGATCTCGAAGCAGCCTGAAGAAACAGCACAACAAAATTCAAAAAACGCAGTTGTTGGAAAAGAGGGACCAAAATCATCTGAACTAAAGTGTCCCATTCCGAAAACGGAAGTAACGGAATCTTTGACGTTAGCCGAAAAATTCCCTAGAGATTCAAAAAACGATACATCGAATACAGTAGAAAATGTTGGGGATGTTGTACCAACTGAGAGTAAGACATCACCTCAGACGATTCCTGGAACAACAAGAAAATCAGATGGCAAATTGGTTAAGAAACAAGAAGTCGACCTCAAACCAACCAAGAAGGTTAAACCGCCGTTGAAACTCCATATTTCAAAACAAAATGACCTAGACAAAGAAACATCATCACCCCTGATTGACGAAAAGGTGCTGCTCGATTGTGTGAAGCAACCGAGAAGATACAGCAGAGCCGAGGATATACTCAGTCCTGTTCCTGTTCATAACGAGATCCAAATCCTCCACAATTTGGCCAGAAGTCCTGACCATACCAGGAAAAACAAAAGTAGACCGACCACAGGTACCATAACTCAGCAAAACCAGAGTCGACCTGGCACTGCTACCATTCAAAAGACCTATGAGAGCTTCAGGGTATTTCCAGAAGATGCAGCCAACAACAATTTTTCGAACGAGATTAAAATAGAAGAAGACAATATAAAAAATCCTACAGTAACCGAAACAAGTATCGAACAAGTTGAGGCTCCTGCTGAAGAGAAAACGCAAATTATTCCACAGGAGGATGTTAAAATCATAGAAGCGTTTCCAGTTCAAGGACTTGTAGGAAATTCTCCATCGGGGATGCAACAATCTATAGCTGAAATCGTTGATCAATTCAGAGTGAGTACCAATTTTTGTTCTACCTATACGGGATATAAGAAAACGAGTGAGAGATATTCGAGGGGGTAATACGTCATTGCTTGTTCAAATTCATCAACTGATCTGCTTTCAATCCAGATACTGAAAATCATACCAAACAACAGGAAGATAAATATCAGCCGGAGTAGAACACTTTTCTGAATAAGAATTCTTGGTCAAATTCATTTTTTTCCACCCGTAAGCACGATAATTTTTGACATTTCTGAAATTTTTAGTTCATGAATAAGTTAAATCGCCCGAAGGTCCTCTGATGTATAATTATCAAAATAATTTCTCCCTATACAGGGTGAGTCGAAAATTGGTTCCAGGGTATATTGAAAAATAAGTATAGTTTGATGAATAATCTCATGGCATAAAATGCATATTAAGGAAGATGTATATATCCTTTCAAAGTTGATGAAATTAAAAATTAACCGCATAACTTCTAAACATTGATGGCTACTAGATTGAAATTTTTTGCATGAATTTATGTTGTTGAAATACTTTTTTTTATTACATCTCTACATTTCTGATATCATTATGAAGAGTGCTTTCAGGGGGTGAGTCATGATTTTTTTTCCGTTGTATTCGTTATTGTGAAAAAAAATGAAGTCGATGGAATGAAGAAAACTACATGAAAAAGTAGTCTCATCCAAAAAATTTGAGTGTTTTCGAGATATTGCAGCTTTGGCATATTGATTCATCGCGAGATTCATCGGTAACAATATTCTAGCAAGCCATGAACAATTCTGTTCTAAAATATTCTTCTGTGACATTCAAAACAATGGGAACATAACGATTAGTATGCCCTAACAAGGTTTGAATAAAAATGTTAGAAATTATTCAATAGTAATTTTTGATGAATGAGAGTGATGAAAATGAATTAATATAGTTGCCTGACATTTTCAGCGTTCTCGGTAATAAAGATTCTAAGGTGTTGACGTGAATTATGCATTATGCCGTCGAACGTTTGGAGGTCATTCTATTAAAAAACAATAAAACGGAAAATTCTTTGTCTTTACAGAGGCCACACCGAAAACATTTTTGTTTCATTCAAAATGGTAATCATCGAAATGAATACCATTTTCAATTCCCAGGCTCACAGATCTTTCATAGAAGAAATTACAAAGGAGTGACATCTTATTGCGTCAAATTCCACATCTGCAATCACATGTGATTGGAGATGTGTCATTTTTTAACAAGGTAAATTCATTTACAATGTTTTGCCTCCTCACCTCATTAGTGAGAATATTAGTTGCATAAACTCTAGATTTCTGTAACAACAGATCAAGCAATCTAGTGTATTGAAATCAGGAGCACGAGCGGGTCATGAAATAGGAGCTTCTATGCCTCGCCCTATTAGGAAAATGATCATTCAGCCATTCACGTACAACTCTCACATACATAAAGCACAATTTCCTACGTATGTTAAGACTGATGACTTCTAATATCATACCTAACTCATTTTCCAAGAAGTTGAGGTACAATGCATCATTTAGAGACCCTGGGAAAATGTAGCATCCAACAAATATGTTACCTGAAGTCTTAGCCTAGACGATTAGTCTAAATTATATTGAAAATGCGAAACTTCAACAAAGTCTGGATTTTCGTCAGCCCAGAAATGAGTGTTGCGCAAATCGAAAACACCATTGCGGTAACAGTTCTTCTACCTGCAAATGATGATAGAGGTGTAGCTTATGCTGTTTGAGAATCCTGGCAACATTCGCTCGTGTTGTGTTTATTCTTCCTGCGTTTTGCTGAACTCTTATTACTTATTCTATTCCCATTTCTTCTTTTTCTATTTTTATTTCTTTAAACGACCTGCTTCACGCAGTCGTTGCACAATCCTCGAAATTGTTCCCGAATTTGAAACTCGTCGAGCAGAAAAAATCTCTGCAGAATGTCGCACAGTAGCATTTGAATCTCCAAAGCACTCGCCCAGCTGAAAATAAGCAGGAAAACCACACGAGGTAACTACAACAATGTTGATGATATGTACGTCAAAATTGAAGAAAATTGTTCATGGCCTGCTAAAATATCGTTACCGATGAATTTCACGATTAATGAATTTGCTGACATCATGTGACTACCAAAACTCAATATCTCGAAAGCGGTTACTTTTTTGTGCCTTTTTTTTCATGTAATTTTATTAGCTCCGTCGAATGCTTTTATTTTTTTCACGAAACCGAATACAACGAAAACAGATGTCCGCCCTCTAAAAACACCCTTCTGGTTATGCGCTAAAGTTCAACCTTGTGGCATTCACCGTTCAGAAGTTAGGTGTGCGGAGAATTTTTTTTTAATTTTAACAATTTTGGAAAGATTAATCTCCCTCAATATGCATTCAGAGCCATGAATTCATTCATCGAACTATACTTATTTCTCAATGTGACCCACCTATATGTAAAAAATAAGACTAGACTAATAAGACTAGAAGCCGAGCTCCGAGCAGAATCAGTAACTGGATAGGTGAGTGCTATAACAATGAATTTGTTCATGAATTACAATAGAATGCGGTATTCAACTAGCTCTACACGAATCAACGTATGTCTGATAAGAAATTATTATAGTATAGTATATGTTCTAGAGCGGCATTGAATAAGATAGTTGTGATAGCCAACATCCACAAAGGATAGGCACTTCAAGAAGAAGGAGATATTTTCTGAAACAAGAATGAGCTCCTTTTCCAACACGAATGCGAAAACATGAATGTTGGAAATTCTGCCACGAGTATTAGTCGATATTTTCTCTATCTCAGTCAAGTTTTGTGAATTGAGAAGCAGACTTGCAAAACGCAGTTTCTTCAAAATTTCACTTTTTCATTCATTTGGATGGCTATCGTTTCATGAAATCCTGGATATTCAAATCGCATTATCGTCTGCTTAAATGTACGGAGGAAACCACTCAGACATACAAAATGCATCAAGTCGATCGTGGCCATAAAATGAAGAAAAAATAGACAATTTGAAAAACTTACTAGTATCGATATCTGTCCGGATTTGAACGGGTTAGATCCAATTTTTGCAGAGCACTGTGTAGAGGGAGAAACGGTCGTCGATGAAAATGAAGGATGCTAGTGTGACGATATAGAAAAAATTAATTTCACTTAAAAACTATGAAAAATAAAATGCAATGTTCATGAAGAACGAGAAGCAGAGTTAAGCTTTTATTCCATTCAAAAATGTTACAAATGAAGGAAGCCATTCTCGTATTAATATTCTTCTGACAAAAACAAAAGTTGCAGTTTGCAATTATTTCTGGTGAAACTATTAATTTAGCTGAAATTTAAATTCAATATAGTCTTGTCCGCAGAACCTCAAACACAACAGATTTTTTGTTAAATATGCAAATGGAAAATGTAACAGAAATCCTGTGGGAATTGACACGTATAAGGGCCGATATATTCACCTTCTCTGTAAAGTATGCGTTAACTATTTGCTCGTCTAATTTACAGATAACCTGTAAGATATTTTGGGTATACTCATACTCATGATCCTTTCGGTAGCTACTGAAGAGATACAAGAAAGTGACTGTTTTTAAACGGTTAATAACATTCGATGACAAAGATAAGGTTATACAAAATGATCGTGTGAGAGGGAGAAGCGACTATACATGACAATTTGTGTCCGCTACCAGGTGAGCTGTCCTAAACGTTCTTATTTCATCCCAATGGTTATCTGTTATCTCTCTCTCTCTGTTCTCTGTCTGACCTGACATACAACTTGAACTACTACCGACTGCCGCACGAAACCTCCGACTTCAAATTTTACAAACAAAAATATGAGGTAAAATCCCTCTGGTAGACGTTTTCTGACAGGTCGGAGTGGCCTGTAAATTTAGCTGCTCGGTAAAAAAAATTTACAGACGACTTCAGTCTACTAGGAGGTGAATATACGTTTAATAAGAACTTTCTTTTCGGAAACACTACCAGACAGTTTACCAGTAAGTGAATAAATCGGGCCTAAGAAACCTAATAGCGTAGCTGTAGCTGGTTTCGTAGTTTTTACTCGTCATCAGTATCGCTTAACGCATTAGTCGATGACAACTGAACTGCAGAACCTTCATTCCAATCTGGTAGGAACATATTCACTTCTCATTGTTAACTCTGGGAAGTGCCTACCAGTATGAAATAAAGGTTTTGCTATAGTGATAACGAGTAACAACTCAGAAACCGGTCTACCGCTACGCCGGTTCGATGATAGTACGTTCTCACAGTTTACTTCATGATTTAGATTTTGACTAGCCCAACTTTAGTATGAATATTTACTTTCTTGAAGATGAGTCAATAAATTGATATTCCTTATGGTGTTATCAAAACTTATATCAATAAATTAATAATTCATATCCTCACCTCGGGTTATAACAGTGAAATAAATGATCTTTTTTCGTCACTATTTGTGTAATCTGTAATCTATTTATTGTCACCAGTTGCATAATATTTTACTTTGTTCAACTAGTTACACAAAGTCCGAGACAAACTCAGACGTTTCATAACGTCAATCAGTTCTAAAAAATGTCACTTTATATGTCAAAATTTGAAAAAGATTATTCTATTTGTACTCCTCCATTGATATACAAATGTTTTCCGATTAACCATTATTAATACGAAATATAAACCTTGTGTTATTGTTACTATTGTATACCTTAAACTATTTCACCTGAGTATGAATCTGAACAATAACAAAATAATCACAGTTTCAACATAATATATTTCCAAAGTTTAGAAACTGATAAAATCATTATGAAATAAAGTTTCCAGCGTAATTGTCCGACAATCTTGAAATAAAAATGGTTTCCAGATAAGATTTGGCCTGATTCGAAAATAATAGAATTTTGTAGCCACATGCGAAGAAGAAAATCGTTCTTTCTTTACAAGCACTAATCAGAAATTCTATTAACTTTCTCAAGGACTATCATAATGAGTTTTATTCATGAGAGAGAATTGAAGTTATTCTTTCTGAATGCTGCAATATACAAAGTCATTCCAAGCGACATCATATCTTTTTTTGTACAAAATATAATTGAAAGAATAGGATTCGATTTCAAATTTTTCATGAAAAAGACTATTTTTTATCCTCTAAGGTTTGATTGATTGCGAATGCTGGATATATTTTCCTCAACGAATATTTTCTTATACCGGTTCTAACAACCTCATTTACACCTAGAGGTCTGAGTAGATTCATAAGTAAAAGACGTAGTAGTTGATATTCGAAGTTCTTCGAGTTCCATCTCTTAAATATCTTTTTGATATACGCTGCTGCCTCCCTCACATAGTGTATAGTTTTCTTCCTTTATATCTTCGTATGTTTGGACAACTTTGGGCTGACATCTCCCCAGAGGAAAAGTACCTGACCTTTGTCTTACATTTAAATTTAAATTAATCATTTATCAAAACTCGAAACACCCCTTGGTAACATAATGATTTCTTTAAAAAATGTCCTTGCTTCTATAGCAGATAAAATATTCAATAAGAGTAAGAAAACACCCCTGATGTAATAATAAATTAATGGTCTCAAGGATTTAAGGAATGAACGAAGATGATTAGGAAAAAGTTAGTATTGAAGGAGTGCTTTCAAGGTTAAGTTTAATTATATATTCAACCATCAAGAAAACAAAGTCAAATTTTCTGCTCCAGTAATTTATTTTTATTAATATCCGCCGGGATTTTGGACGAAATCGTCATGTCACCAATACTTGTGCATACCAGAAACACCTCATTAAATCTCAAGAAAATACCGAGTTTGTGGCGTGTCCGGCTACCAGAATTATGCGAGGGAAAATCCGTAGAAAATCTAGGTTAATTGCTCTCGATATTTTTCAAACTGGAATAAATGGGGTTCGTCTCCCCACCCTGTCTCGCCGGTCAGTGTCCAAAAACCCGATTTGCATGCCGTTCTTTCTGTTTGACTTTCCCGGCTGGGCATTGCCGGCCGTCGAATAGTTCATGTTGACCCCATTCCTACGATAGAGGTTCCTGCAAATCGTGCCGTGTGTACCACAATCTTGGCGATAGTATCGAATGGAGAATTATAGAAAACAAAGAGAAATTGTTTCGATTATTCACAACAAAAATATGTTCTTTCGATTCAGGCGAGAACCACCTGCTTTATTCGAAATAAAAAGTTTGCTGTTTTAGATCTCGGCACCAATTATTCAGTTGTGCCTAAAGGGTTTGTCAATAAGAGTTTCTCCTACAGAACGAATTTGAGACCCAATGTAAAATTAATATTACTCAGTTCAATCATTTCTTTCAATACACCCTATTCATTTGGTTTTTTTTTCATTGAAAAAGCTGAAGGATCATCCCTAAAATCTTGTAGTTATCAGCAGCTCAGTCGAATTCGAAAGAGTTCAGAATACACCAAATATTTCAAGTTTCTTTGAAGGTAGCACCCACATTTTCGAAAATGAAGAAAATTTTTGTTGCATTCGTTAGTAACCCGTTATTAACTATTTTTACTATCAACATCGTTGGGGTCCGCTTGTCGCTCAATGATTCTGGTAGAAAAACATCTGATTCCACTGACTGCTTTCTTCCTTCACGGGCACCCACATTTTCGAGAACAAAGAAATAGTTTTTGCATTCGTTAGTAACTCATGAGTAAATATTTTCAACACGAACATTTTTGTTTGTAATGAAAATATGACATCCCTGATATTCTAAGTTAGCACCCACTCTTTCAAAAATAAAGTAGTTTTTTCTAGTTTCTAGTTTTTTTGTTAATTACTATTTTTAATATAAAAATTTGCGTTTTTACCTCAAGGACACTGCTAGAAAGTCATCCTATTTCGCTGAGTGCTCACTTCACGAATATCCACTTTCTTATTATTGGTGAAAATAATGATATATCGAAATATCCATCGCTAGTAACATGGAACAATGATCCTTTTAAAATGCGAAGTTAGTACCCTTTTTATCGAAAATGGAGAAATAATTTTTTGCACTCTCTTGTAACTCGTTAGGAACTTTTATAGCACCAAAAACTTCGATCGTAACCTTACCTATATTGGGAAAATGACACCTCCAAAATGCAAAGTTAGCTCGCAATTTTACGAAAATGTAGGAATTTTTTCGTATTTCTTAGTAATTCGTTAGTAACTATTTGTTACACAGAAATTTTCCTATGCAACTTCATCCATAATGAATAAATTAAACCTCTAAAAAGTTAGCAACCACTTTTTCGAAAAACAAAAAATTTATTTGCATTCGTTAGTGACTCGTTAGTATCTATTTGAAACAGAAACATTTCCGTCTGAACCTTACTTATAACAGGAGAGACCCCTTCAAAATTCGAAGTTGGGACCTACTCTTTCTAAAATGGACACATTTTCCTTACATTCATTAGTACCTCGTAAGTTATTGTTAGCAACACAAAATTGTTACTTCATCTGTAGAAAAAATTGCACACGCACACACGAGCATTCAAAACTACTTCATTTATTTTGTAATCATCCTCCCCAAAAAATGTGATTTCAGTTTCAATATTGAACAATTGCAACAAACATTATATCTTCATTGCAGCAAATGATGAATACAGGAAAATGCCCTGCGGAAAATTCGGGAATTAGAGACGACCTTAGGAGCTAAATATTGTGGAAGTTGGAAGTGCTTTGTTTCAGCATTTGTTGGATGTAACTATTCAGGATAGTTATCTTGTTCTACGTTGGTAATAATATTGTCAATAGAATAAGCGTTTTCCATATCAAATTAATTCAAACTGTAGATAAACGGACAATTATAGTACTCGGAAAATAAACGATATTGCAAGTCTTATTTTGTTAATTTTTTTAATTAATTTCCTTGTTTCTGTTTTTTGCTGTGTTGAAAAAAGTTTATCTTCATTTTCAAAAGAGTGGCTTGTGACTTCCGTCCGAGGTGTTTCATATTTTCATTACAAGTTACGTTACAAACGAAAATTTTTGTGCAAAAAAAAATACTCACGAGTTACTAACGAATCAAAAAAAAAATCTTTATGTTCGAAAAAGTGGGTGGTAACTTCGCATTTCAGTGTTGCCATATTTTCCAATATAGGTTGAGCAATAAACGAAAATTTTTGTGTTGAAAATAGTTGCTAACGATGGACTTCCCGACAGTATTATTTCTTTTATTCGCGAAAACTCAAATAGTGGATACTCTTGACGTGAGCACCCAGCGGAATGCAGTGTTTTTCTACCAGTATCTTTGAGATACAAATGAAAATTTTTATGTTACAAATAGTTACTAACGGGTCACTAATGAATGCAACAATAATTGTCTCCACTTTAGAAAATTTGGGTGCTAACTTCACAGACACATATTTCAATTCAATTTTTCCTCGACGTTTATCTGCAATATTAGCGGGAACAAGTATAACGACAAATTTATTCTGACATAGGGAACAATCAAGGTGCAAGAACGTGTTTATCACCTCTAATATTACCCTTATGATGCAGAGTTTAACGGGACTCATTTCATATGCATTTCTTTCGGTGGTGTTTACACTGTTTCATTGTTGACTGGATATCATAATAGTGGCCATCGAAGAAATGCCGGCGATCGATATTTGGGAACTTCATTTCAGACAGTATGTGTATTTTGTTGTACATACAGGGGCCGAATTTGAAGAATCGGCTCTTGTTATTTTCAGTATCGATTTTCTATATATAAAACAGAAATGATAAGGATCAATATTATTGAAGAGTCAGTTTTTCTAGCCTTTTTACGGATTGAAAAGAATACATTCGAATACTTCAAGAAATGCATATTCCATATAATCAGGATTTCACTTGAAACTGAGGGAAATATTAATGAATATCCCAATTCTCTCGAATTTTTTCGATTTTTCTTCTAGGTGTGGCACAACCTCACTCAAAAAAATTCAAATAATTTAATTCCCGAATCATTTTTTGATTCGAAAACAGTTCTTATATTGAATTTGGGACCAATCGTTGTAATTACACCCTATACATTATAACATTTTCAAATTCATGGTAGTAACATGATTATTTTCGTATCACTTCCTCATACTCATGTTCAGCGGATTCTGACTAATTAATTGATCTCCTCAGTTTTTGTGCAGAGCATAGCTTTGATTAAACATCCAAACTTCAATACCAAGAATCTCAGGACACTGCTAAGCAAAACAAGCCTTAAAATAAGCGGTTTATACTAAATTCAGCAGATTGCTATGATTTGCTGAGAATCATTATGCGGTAAAAACTTCCAAATAATAAATGAATTCTAATATGTTTATTCTTCTAACGATTCGGGGGTATGTACATGTTGCATCTCAAACCGTCTAAACAGGTATTTGTCGTAGATAGCCTTGGTAGGTATACCATAATGCAAATTTGACAATCAGTATATTGATAATAATACATTCGCTCAGTCTTCATAATATACGAAAAGTGATAAATGAAATGCAAAAAATATCTATTCTAATGAAGTTTGAGCTGAATGAAGTTTTTAATATACATATTTATTATTGAAAAATAATTCCATTACTCAAAAACCCAATAAAAAATCTCGAAATTTTCAATATAAATGTTCAAAATTACGACCGTTGACTTCCAAATACAGTGGCGTAACAAGACCTCAATTATATGTGGGCAAGATAAAATTTGCGAGGCCCCTTAATGAAAAAAGGTTTTCATAAGAAACAATCGAAATTGTCTTACATTTAATTGAATATATGTGACGAATGATGAAGTAAAAGTCAAATAAAAATTGTCGGCTTCTAGCTTGACTTAACTGCTTAATCCATCATAGTCCAGCTGAAATGTTAAATCTGTTTCAATAGAGAGGGTTGCCAAAGAAGAAATACATTGTATTTCGCAGATTATTTTTCACCAGCTTTAATTTTGAGAAATTTTTTTCAGCAGAGACTGTACTCACCAGTATAATCAATAAAATTCAAATGGATAAACTTCTTGCACGCTGTTTTTTGCTATATATTGGTAAAGCCGTCCCACATCTTAAATGAAGACTGTACAGCAATTTGCTTGATTTTGGCTGTTTCTGGTACTGGATAGGTAAAAAGTTGAAGAAGTCTTGGGCTCGATTTTCGTGAAAACACGAAAGTATAGTGGGAACCGCTTCAACATATCTTTATTTGTTTCGAAGATATAACAAAATTTTGATATTTTTTCGATTTCGAAGATGTGCCATAACTTTTTTATTTTCCAAAAGATCTGAAAACGATTGAAACTTTTTACAAGCACTTTTTTACTGGTACTAAGACTCCCTTTTGAAATTTTCATCTCTAATTTTTTTATGATATAAGCTGAAAAAAATACGTTCGTTTGTAAAAGACGAAAGTTCTTTTTTCCACTCTTAGTAGACGAGACAAAAAAATGAATATAGTGTATTATTTCCTGTGATAATAGCATGTAAAAATTTCAATCGTTGTCACATATTTTCGTGAATAACAATATTCATGGCACACTTTCGAAATCGATCAAATATTAAAATATAGTTATATATTTTATATATATATATATATATATATAGAAAAGATTTAACTGACATAACCCTCTGAAACGAATATGAACCGTAGACAGCTGTTTCGGGCTTTCGGCCGTCATCAGTACGGTGAAAAGTTGGAAATTGAAATCACATAACGGAGTCAACACAAGGGAGCCAGCCGGTTATGTCCGTTAAATCTTTTCCATGTACTTCACCGATCCTTCATTATTTATCCTTATATTGTGTTTGTATATATATATATATATATATATATATATATATATATATATATATATATATATATATATATATATATATATATATATATATATGTATCCTCAAACAAATGCGAATATCGCGAAACGGTTTATATTTATGGTGTTTTCGCGAAAATCGAGCCCATGACACCTTTCAACATTTTTCCCTATCTAGACCCGAAATACCAAAAACAGTCATAATCAAGTAATTTAGGATACCCTGTACAGGTTCATCGCTGCTTTCATAGTCAAATATTCTTTCTGATTTAGGGCGGTGGAGATACGCTCTTGTCACCCTCAAGCGGCGACCAGAGTAAACTGATGTATGTAGGTATTCCTTGCACGATTTTGGTTTGTGTGAATTTCTGCAAATATATTGCGCTAAAGAAAGTTGATAAGTGAGCTGAGAGGTAAGAAATAGAAATCGTCGCTAACAAAGAAAAAAGTCTTCATATAAATAAATCTGTAAATAAAATGAGTTATCTTGGAGGGACAGGGGATCATTGGGCCGCGAGGCCCTTAAGAGCGCGCGGCCGTGGGCGGTCGCCCACGCCCAGTTACGCCACTGTCCAAATAGTTTAGAATTTGTACACTTAGATTCAATTGTAGCTTCCTTATCTCACTTGCATCAATCTGTTCAAAACAAGTTTTCACTCATTGGAGGAGATCATATTTGCGCTGCACTGGTATCCTATATACTTTCCTTCTGAAATCACCTCACTAGTAAAAGTCAAGGGGAGTGGGACCAGGTGATCTAGCAGGCCAGTCCCATGATTACATACTTCAAAGCCACGACATTTCGAACAATTCTCTTGTAACTGCCCCAGTGCAATGTGCCTCATCGGGTTGAAGCCAACAGGTTCGATGATCTTCTAATGAGAGATTTTCCAAGAACTCGTTCACAACTGACCTTAGAATTTGAAGGGTTTATGGGAATTTAGAGATTCATCGTAAATGTGATATGCTTTCAAGGGGGCAAAAAATGTTTGAACTGAACTTTTCATGAAATCCCATTTCTTTCACATCGTACGGATTCTTCCTATTTCTATTCAGAATGCCTTTCCTGGAAAATTTAACTTCATCTGTCCAAATGATTTTCTTTGAAAAATGTTGATCTTCTTGATTGAATAAGATGGCCTGATACAGACTGCTCAATTCAGAATAACTCCTATAAATGCCAGACTCTCGAACTGGCGAAACGTCGAAAATGAATCGACAACGATGGGCGAAATGCTCGAAAAACAATTGACGCACCCTGTATTTTTGTTTGTCCGCTCATCGTCGTACTTTTTCGTTACAATGAATCCACTGAAGAAAATGGTTATCTATTGATTCTGTCAGTCTTTCTAAAGAAGTTTCATTCTTTTCTTATTGGCCACTATATTGACAAAACTCAGATCAGCTTTGTAAATACAGAAGTTTTTCGAAAGCTTGGCATATAATGAAAAAAATAAAATTTCACGTTTATTCCTGACAAGCATTCAAAAAACGTATTTTCTTTCTAGAAAAGAACTAATTATTTTTTGGTTTCTACAGATCAAAATTGCACAGTATGTCAATTTCACAAGGTACCACTCTTATTATCTCAGCCTCCATGCAAAATCAGAAAGAATGCAAAAAGAGATAGTTCGTAGGCGGACTCTTATTTGGGTCGGTTTCAATCAATTTGAAGCAACCTTATGATCGTTATGACGGCAACTCCTAAAACTTAAATTCCACACATTCAAAAAAATTCAATAATTGTTCCGATCTTATAAATATTGCATAATGTGAACTCTTTACTCTTCATTTTAATTTTGTTCTCATTCATTGAAATCGAATAGAAAATCGTTGAATAAATCATTAGTTCTGTATATTTATTGAACATGGAGCTGATAAAAGAAAATGTTCCCCATGAGTGCACAAATATCTTCCACTGCTGAAACTTATCCAAATAAGCACTTTGAGCACTTGTAAGGAAAAAAGTTATAGTAACGAATGAACGGAAATGTTTTAGGAGAAGTTTTAAACTTTTTCATAATTTTTAGGAACTCGATCTGACGAAGAATATGTTCTCATTCGATTCCTCGATTTCATCTCTTATGAAAGCAGAGTTCATCGAAACTTTCGACGCTGAAAATATGAAGCAGCTCCTACAACTTCTGTTTCTCTACGAAACCCAAGCCAGATATCGGAAAGGCTCGAGAGATGCCCTCTACTCCATTCTGGAACACGTTCCAGAAGATGTAATGAAGGAGTGTCTGCCACAAATTGCCAAAGGAATAGCTAGAATGGGCGCTCCTCATGGGATCAAATTGGCCATCATCGTTATGAAAAGAACTCGTCTTGCAGGTAGGACACGGAAAGTAGGTTAATAGCATTCTGAGTATTTACGTTTTGGTAGAATCTCATTCATTTTCTAATAGTGATTATGAAATAATACTCCAGAGGAAATCCGTGTAGTAAGCGGAAAAGTACTGATAAATTTATACTTGCTGGATAATTATTTGGGCTGGTTTCTTTTCTACGTTTTGTGGGGGCATGTCTTGGCGTGCCGTCTCAGGGGTATCGTAAAATTTTCTCTCAAAGTACTTTTTGACATTTCTGAAAATTCATGAATCATTAAAGGCTGCTATAAATATTTTGCAATTCTGCTGCCCAGTACTAGGATATATAGGTATATTTCCATTCAAGAATTATTATCATCAGAGCCGGACCGTGGGCGTGGCGGAGGAGGCATTTGCCACGGGCGCAAACGACCTAGGGACGCAAAATCTGAAATATGATATATTCCATTTTGAATAAAGATTGTCTACAAGCTCTATATTTCAGAGTGGCGTATTTAACAGTTTACAAACACGTTATTAACGAACGCTACCCTAATGGAACAAAATCCTAGAAAATTATACATGGCGCGAAACACAACTCGGTTCACATAAAAACTGATGATATAATTGATGTTTTCGCTGAAACCAGAGCAAGAAGAGTAAAGTTTTAGTTCATTTATTTTATTTTTTTCATTTATTTTGTTGATGAAAGTATTTATTTATTTACTTTGTTAGAATATCTCTTGTTAGAATTATTTTTTAGTTATTTTTTCGTTCATTTATGTATTTATTGTTGTCTTCATATTTTAATACTTTCTTTAATGTTTATATATAAGAGTATATATTATTTCAAGAAAAAATAACAATTTTTTCATCGTTTTCTATTCATTTTGTTGATTGAGTTTCTGTTCATTACCTTCTAAGAAATATGGGGGATTAATGTGAATAAAAAAGTTCTTCAAAATATAATCACTAATTATGAAAAACATGTATTTATTGAAAAAAGAAATTCTACAAGGGCGCATTTTGAAAGTTTGCCACAGGCGCTAGAATCCTAGTTCCGGCTCTGATTATCATCTGGGGAGGCTATAAAAAATCAAAATTCTATTAATAGTATCCCATCAATCACATATTGGAGGGTAGTGTTGAAAAAAATTATTGACTTATAACGTTTTGTTTTTAATTTTGAGTTGAGGAACCAAAATGTATTTGAAATGAATTATGTTTGCATGTTCCTCAATTTCGACGATGTATTCTGAGTTTTAGTGTTTCTCAATCCTTGTCAATTGAAATTGGCTGGAATCGATCACCACATGGGTGAAGAAATCAAATAAAATTTTGGATGAATTTTTTCATTATATGTTTGTGTATGAAATATGTTTGTTCGAAATATATCACAAGAAGAAACTTTCATCATAGCATGGAATATGGAACCGAAAATAGACTAAACTAAAGAAGCAGAGGAATGTACAACAATCCTAATTTTCAATATCCTGGATGTTTTCCTTAAGTGGACTGCTTTGCTGACTGCATTAGATTTGTTGTTTTATATGCTTATACACTGTGATCTAACGAAAACTCCACACTCCGATTTTCCTACTTCAAAATGAAAATGTAGGAAATCTCTCGGTCCCGTGAATTCTTGCGCTGTTTGCATCCTCATAACTGCAACCCGCTAACGGGTTGATTTTGAATAGGGATCATGGGTGAAACGATACTTTTGAAGATTCTATCATGTGCTATCTGATCATGATTTCCAAAGATTATACAGTATCAAGATAGACAACGCCCATTTATCGTTAATGTTAAAAACCGACTACGGTTTTCCATTCTTAGGAACTGTGAAAGTTCAGATAGCTCTGATATCATGCTTACTGAAATTGAATTTCGGCTTTGACGAGCCTAGAAAATAGGGATAGAACCTAGAACTCGGATATATGATTATTTCGCTTCAAAACTTCTATCGATAGAGGAAATGACAGGTAAAATAGATGAAGAGTAGATACTTACATACTTTGTGATTAGTTTATTAAATGCTGTAAATGAACAACATTCACTTGCGTGCAGTAATGTTAGTTTTTCTGAAAACGTTCACGTACATACATTACTCGAGATTTCGGCATTCATTAATGATCCGAGTTCGCAATCATCCAGTGACTCAAGCTGGGTGGCGTAAATCTTGGATTTCAGATGATTTCATAGAAAAAAGTCCACTATAGCAAGGTCTGGGTGAGAAATGTTTTCATCTGAGAACTGACCGGTTGAATGAAATAAGGTGGTGCACCATATTGTTGGAAAATGATCGTTTGATCGTCTTCTGCCTTTATCAATACTTGCACGTGGGCTGGGTATATTTTGCCAGTGAGTCCTGACCATAAGAAAAGGGCCGATTGTGTGATTTTCATGAATAATGGATCATCTCTTAGTGTTGCAAAGATGAAGAATAGTCTTGAAGGTGAAAAGAAATTTCATGGTCTCAAGATTAAGAAGAAGAAGATTTAGAACAACAGGATATTCTGGAAACTATTAAAACGGTAAATATGGAAGAATATTGAAGAAAATATGGAATTTCAACTTTTTTTCATAAATCATCAATTTCACATTTGACATCTGATCTTATTAAGGCCTTCCAGGGCTACCAATTAAGTTGTGAGCCGGCAGCAAGGCTTTCTAAGTATGTTGGAGTATTGTAGTCTGCAAGACTCTGCCTCCACATTTTTTTTTTGTTTTTTAACTGTAATAAAATGAAATCACTATGTTTTTCGACAAGAAATGATCTATCAACTGAAGGTTGACATTATCATCAGATAGTGATGCAGTCGCATCAGAAAAAAAGCATCAGTTTCATAAGGGTTTGTGTAGTTTTCTATTATATCGTTTCCGTACAGTTTATTCACCTTTTAGTTGATTTATATCGAAAATATTATATTGCGTTGTCAAATATTTCAGAAGCTCGCACGCGGATTCTCATTTTCATCAATGAAGAATTTCGAATTATTTAACAGATCCATGAAATATAGTCTTTCAATATCATAAAACCGAATATGATTTTGAGTCGCAATAATGTCTACATTTACTTCTTGAAGAGGAAGAGAGATGAATATGAAATATTTGATTAATTGAATTAGTACGTGTAATTTCTAGAATTTATTTGCCCCATAGGACAAGCCGCCACTGTCATTGAGGGATATTTAAACTGTTGAAATATTATTTCGGCTGTTTCCATTACCTGTGTGGTTGGTTTTACCGACGTTTCGGCAAGCATTCGCCTGCCGTCTTCAGGGTGTTGGTCCTGATAAGGACCGGTGTTTGCCAAACTTGTTCTGTCTGGACTTGTTCCATACTTTTTCAATTTCGCAATTATAGGGTGGGGATTCGAACACGAGTTATCAGATGTCCCATTTCCGAAATTCCACTCACTCTAACCACTAGTCTACCGAAGCAGGTCATTATTATACAGTTTTAGGTTATTTATTAGGTATACTTTTTGTGGTAGAGGTCACCTTTTTCTGAAAACTTAATATTGGTTTTCTCTCCCAGTCTCTGAAATAAGAAAGAATTAGAAAAAAATTTTTAATAATATAAGAAAGGCCCCTGCGTGAAAAATTTGAGCACTAATTTGTCAATGGCCAAAACTTTACTTTCTCATTTCAGAGACTGGGAGAGAAAACACATATTAAGTTTTCAGGAAAATGCAGAGACCTCCCAGAAAATATTTCAATAGAGGTCACCTTGACTCTATCCGTCTGCGCAGTAGGTTAGGTAAGGTCTGCTACTTGTTGGGATTAATTGCTTTCCTGGGCCGAGTTCGTCCTCCTCATTTCAGATCTTAGTATGGTGATATAATTTGAAATATCTACTGATGAAATATTTTTTCAGGAGAACTCCTAGATCATTTGCCATTCGAAAGCAGTCGAGGAAGAGAAGGGTCCCTTCAAATTCTGATAGCAGCATGTCGCTTGTTTCCAAGCACAGACGTAAAAACTGACAATGCAATCAAAACAGCCGTATCTACAATGAAAGATAGAAAACGAAAAGTACGTCACGCTTCTCTAGAAGCTATAGCGAGTCTGGCCCAAGTTGGAGGCAACACCACGGTTCTTGAAACAGCTAGGCAGGTTCTCAAGGATGAAGAGAATAAGGAAACATTGTTGAATGTTATACGAGCTAGGTACTTGAAGACTTCTGTAGAAATAGTATGCTCATATTCGTCCATATTCTTGCTTGTGTTTTGCCTTTTCTGTTGCAAGCTTAACCTGTCTTTTCACCATCATCCAGATTTCACAAAAAGGCTCAGAAATAAATCATTTCTTTTCTATTAGAGTTGGGGGCATGGTGGATCCTTATAATAATACATTATTCCATTGCTTAAGTAACGGACCACACATGTTGAAAATTTTATAAGGTACCTAAGCCAAATATTGTCATGTTCCTAATATTGCCGTCGGTTCCAAAATCCTGACGTCAGTACTCTGGCGGCCGATATCTATACTAAATCATTCAACATGTTGAGATCAACCAATCCAACGCAACATAAAAGTACGCAGACTGAGAATGGCTATTTGTTTTTTACCTCTCTATAAAAATCTTCATGGTTTATAGAGTCCGTAAAGACTTACAAGTCAATATAAATAATAGTGTTTATTTGTAGAATTTTTGCAAAACATACAGAATATTAATAGAAAAATTACAAACAATTCAGAAATAAACAAGATGAAATCCACTAAAACTTGTGGAAAAAATTACATAAGGTAAGTCACAAAGAACATGTTTTGTTGTTGTGAGGATTTTATGTTTAATACAAAGGTGAAATCGATAGTTCTTCAGTGGATTCACGGGTACCTATTATTGCCATACATATATGGACCAAATATTGCCATAACAATATCTGGAACATAATTTTTTTTTTTTGACATGTTTATATGAGTAAACTTATGTTTATAAATAAATATGTGATCAGCACACCCAAATTGATAATATCTTATTCACACAAAAAAATGTTGGTAGAAGAATCTGAAACTAGGAAATCGTTGCTTGTGACTGAGTATTGGTTGTGCTTCTTATGCAACACGAACAGAAAAATTGATTCGAAATCAGTTTTATAATGAAATCATAGCTTTGTTATTTATTATGTATTATTATAGTGTCTATAACCACGGTTCCAATATTGGCACTACATGACAATATTTGGGACGTATGTTCCTAATATTGCCATTTCACAATGTTCTTCGAAAACCCTTCTACAAAAAATTATACTGAAATTAAAAATATTCGGTATACTTGTCTGTGTAGAAAACATGATGTAGAATACTTCCTCTTAGTTACAGGTTGATCCAGCTAAAACTGTTGATGCAAAAAATTTAAATTCCTTAGGGTGGCAATATTTGGCTTACTTACTTTATTGTTTTTTCACAGTCACAGTCGCTCTCAGTGAATTCTTAGATTATTAGAATTCGCTCAACTCCTCATCCGACTTTTCCAAAAACTACAATGAAACACGGTACCCAAAACTCAAATCCTACTGTAAGTTTATCTTGATTATCTTCATTATTCCGTGAGAATAAGAACATATTTCACTCCAAGGTAAACGAAGTTTAAAAAACATATCGAGTAACGACAGCAGGAAAATTAAGGAAATCCGAACAGTACTCGAATGGAGAATAGAGCAGAAAAATTATACCTTAAAAAATCAATCAGGACAAAACCTTGTTTAAAGAAGAACATACATACTTTGCCTTACCGTGATGGCACCTTGAATAGGAATCACATATACGTGTATAGGTGATTGCTATTCAAGGATGCTCGATACTTTAGATATTTACTAAAAAAAAACCCTTCGTAAACGATATGTCACCGTTGAACCAGCATTGTCAAATATTGAAAGAATGTATGAAAGGTGCACCATTGTCGAATAGACAAAACTTACCTTCTAAACTGGGACACGCTTACATTGAAAACTATCAACAAAATTTAAAACTTACACTATTATCGAATTCGCAAAATTGTTAATGAAACAAAATGAGACACTCAAACCAATGCGTTATCCAGGCATTCATGACATTTTAGGGCGGAAGGCATCCAGTTTTTTCGTCGAATTGAGGGGGAGGGAGAACAAAAGAAAATCTCTGCTGAATCTGAAAATATTGTGCCTGGAAGCAGTGTTTGATAAAAAATCAACATCATTCATTGTACCTAATTATAGTGCCATTGTTAATGTTTACTATTAAATCCAGTCGTTTTCGATGGACAAAATCTGTCTGACTCTTCATAACGCTTACATATTAGTACTTATTTGAGGCTGAATCCCGCGGCAAAAAATCTCATATTGCACGAAAACTCGACAATTAAAGAGCACAGTGAGCTTTACTTTTATTTCGATCGACTTATTCTTGTTGTTTTCCCTCCATTTCGACTTATTTTGTGAAAGCCATTACATTGTTTTCTCATATGCTACTTGTAATCCTTTGTCTAATCGCCAGTTGTTATGCCTCACGCTTAGTAGCCTGTTTTTCGGTGTTGTTGTTTTAAACCAATACATGTCTTTGGCGTTAGCTGTGCTATGGCACCGAAAATAATAATGTCAATTCGCTAGACCGTTCTGCTTCAGGGGTTATATCCTCAGTTATCTCTATAAGAATGACATAACGATTTTCAAAGACTATTTTCTTTATTATTTCAACAATCTCTTTCTTCGACAGATTCGTCAATTTGAAATCTCACATAAACACAAGTTGGAAGTGAATAGCTGCCAAATAAATTAAGTTGGTTTGTCAGTTAACATGTTACAAATTCAACGACAACAAAATATAAATCGTTGGTTTGTCAGTTAACATGTTACAAATTCAACGACAACAAAATATAAATCGTATCCGATAACTGCTCCCCATTGAATTTTTCGATTGCTGATAGGTACTTTTTCATAATAGCTTCTATTCTCTTCTTCAGATTATCCCGCAGGCAGCTTCCCATGGTTGACTTCGACGGTAACATCAGATACACCCTGCCTCGAGAACAGATAGAGGTAGATTGGCTGTGTCCAGGAACTACATCAAACCATTCCGCTCCTTCTCTGCTACACTCCCACCAGAGAAACGGCCTTCGTCAAGGGGTGAGCATCATGATATCCCAATTACTTATGTATTATTAAAAAGTTCTGGAACAAGGTCAGCAAATGCGCATCGTGTCCGGGCACCGCTGAACTTTGCATGCGAAATCGAAATATCGAACCATTTTTGTCGACGAGAAAATACCGAATTAATCTCTTCGAAGTTACGGAAAGATATACTGAGGAGAATAATGTTTTGTGGAAATTATTACTGATATTATTATAGATAAAATAGATAGGTACTTCTCACAATGAGAATCAGTTATTGATTCGAGCTATGGCAACCAGAACAAACCAGTAATCAATTTTATCCACTCCTATTGAATAATGTATTCATTATTCAACTGCATTTGAGCAATTAATAGTATCTATGAACAAACAGCGGGAGTTATAATAACTCCCGCCTATAAATCCCTCTAATTAATCAGAATAGACTCATAGAATTATTTGAAAACCGAATATCAAACTACTTTTGTGCTTCTGTACGAGCCGGTTGACAGAGAGGGAACATCTCATTATTGTTGGAAGTAATGTCACTTGAATAATTCTGACGTTTTCAAATTTGTTCGACACCTAATTATTGTTGTGAATGTTTTTCTGAATAAGACCTTCGATAGTGAGGATGAAATATTATGTAGGTACACTTCCAGATATAAGACAAGCAGCTGGTGCCACAGAAGGTACAGAATTTATTGCCCGCGAGAAATCCCAAAACAAATATGAAGGTGTATCAAAAACTTTCAAGAATGATGTATGGTAGTAAGATTGTTGAATTACAGCACTCGCGGGAGTTATGACTTGCATTACTACTCGTTCAGTAATATACTATTAACTGCAAAAACTGGATTCTAATGAAACCCTGCGAAGAAGGTTTTACAATGGGTAGAGCCGATTGCAGTAAGAATGATATTTAGTAGGTATAGATGAGTTTCAGAACAGATCTTCTGGCGATCAATATGGGTGGCTCTATTAGAATGCATCACCTCATAAAACGTGCGTTTCCTCGAGAAGTGTGTAAGGCAGTAAATATCAGTCTTCAGTATCTGTATTCTCTAATGCCTAAAGGAAAATTATATTTTGGCAGATACACATGAAATTCATTTTTTCGTCTTTTTTTGGAAACAAAAGTTCAATTTTTGGGCCACGGTGTATGGAAAATTTTAAACCGTTCCACCCTCATCTCAATATTCGTAAAATTAAGTTGCGTTTTCTTCAAGCATATTATGTGGAGTGTCACAAATCATGACAGTATTGTTTTTCTGTAGAATAATGTGTGAGGATGCCTTATGCAAACCCTCCCCATTTTTCAGACGTAAGGTATAGAAATTATCGATTTCCTCGAGAATTGAATCATCGTGTCCATCTTGGGGTTTCAATTATAGCATTCATTTTATAAGCTATAGATCTTTGTGCGATAAGCGGTATAGCGATAATCTAGGCTCATTCAATTGCAGGCTCCCGAATGGAGAGGTTGAGATAGAAACGAACAGACCGATTTACCCATTATGGGACCCACAGTCTTCGGTCATTTCCTTTCATTCGAATCGTCACGATTCGAATCGTCGTTCCAAATATCAAGAGCCGACAGGAATTTTAACCGACGACCGACGACGGTATTCGCCGCACACACCTCGGTTTTTGATAATTTTGGAACGACCATTCGAAATGCGGCGATAGGAACGGATGAAAAAGAACTAAGTCTGTGGGCCCAATTACACGTTCTCAATATCTTTGGGCGATCGCGTGTTGGATTACCTAGTACTGAACCGATCTCCAAAAACGTGTTTTCCCATCACAATGGCAATAACCTTGAATATTGAAGAAAAATCTTAATGGTCTAGTAGGAAATTTCTGTTAACTTTCCCTTTACACAACATTATATTTCAAAGAACCAAGGTACTGCTTAGCTTATCCGACACCGACTCCGAATTGTTGCATTAATGCAGTTATCTAAAAAAAATTTTCGCAGTACCTTGTCGTTTCAAAAAAGAATATTGCCCTCACTAGAAGCCAAGGACGCAAACATAAATTTAACCTTTGATAAGACGGAAATTCCTGATCTGGCGACAAATAGTTGACATTGGTCGCATTCATCGGCCGAAGAACAAAGCGCCATGCGTTTTATCGGCATCGCTAGCAGTTGAACGTATGCTGTCAACTCCATTATATTTTCTGTCAATTGTTAGTTTGCAGAGAAGAGAAAATCATTCTCGTCCTCAGGAATAAACCGAATCACTTTTTTTTCAGAGTTCAAACGACTATCTGTTTGACATTTATACTTCAACTTTTCGTGAACGTGTTGAATTTATAGCGCATGTGTTACTGAACGAATCCGCAACAGTTGCACAACGGTGTCGTCCGCTGAATGCGACCATTGCAATAGTTCTGGTTCTCAAAACTATTGTTCCCCAATTCTCTAGTATAATGAATTCTCAGTTTCATTTCCGACAACTAGAGACAGCATATTTTGACGTGTATCCTCGTGATTATTCCTCTAAAGAACAAATCATCCTGCAGCAAGGCCACTAGTAATTTGCCCCCTGTCAACTGTTAAGCTGTTGACAATATCGTTGTCTGCTGACTAGAGACGTGATGAACCGATTGGCTCAGCATTTCGTAACTTCGGGCTATGATCAAATATAAATTGTATCAACATATACAACAGTTACTCAGATTTTCGAATGAACAAAGGTTATCGCAAAAACTAGTGTATCAATACTGTCGAAAAAAACAATCGTCTATAGTCCTTAGCTGATTGAACATAATCTTGAAACTCATTATTTATTAATTTTCAATTAATCATTATTATTAATTATTAACTAATTAATAAATATTAATAAGAATTTTCTTATGTCACAGAATATGTTTTCTCAATTATCTGTTTATATCAATAGAATAAGCAACATCTTCGTTACCAGAAATTAACTGTCACGAAAGAAAAGCTCTTCCGATGAGTAATGAGTTCCCTAACAGAAAGAAAATGAGGAAATTTATTTCTTTCAAGACTTTTTTTAATCGATTCTGATCTCCTCCACCCATTTTCCATCGGGTGAACTCGGTGTAGCCTTTAATCGACTCGCTGTGACATTTCCAGTATTATTTATATGAGCACGAACGGTAGTCCTGCATACGCTTGGAAATATCGACCAAACGTCATTGCCATGGGTGATCCCAATCCACGCCACTTTCCCAGAGACCAAATCAGTATTTTATTCAAAAATTTACGGTCGGAACTCAGTTGACAACACTCGGAATTTCGTGATTTTCACAAGCAATTTCATTCACATTTTTGTTCGGTCATTTAGTGATGTTATTGTGTCGTCTTTTTACCGTAAGACCAGATGTTGACGCCGAAGAATTTGTCAGTGTTGTAAGACGATTAGTTCTCGGCATCCAAGATCTTCATTTTTTACATTTTTGCTTCCAGGATGATCTCATACCTCTGAAGAATAATAATGCTGCTGTTATTCCCCTGGACTTACAGCAGAAAAAATTGGCCCATAGGAGAGGTAAGTTTCAATCTTCAATTCTGCTCTCTTTGTTTGTTTTCGTTTGTTTTTCAATGCAGATGAGACAATGCAATTTGGAAAAATATAGAAATAATATATTTTTTGGCGAAATATTTGAAAGCCGTTCTATGAATTATACTCTGTAGCTTCTCCTGACCTTCAAAACTATGTTTACCGAGAATACATCGTGTTAACGTATCGCCAAGAGTTCGCTTCTGTTTTGGATTAGTTTAACAGTGAAAGATTGTCGAATTTTTGTGACTTTCATAGGTACGAATAGCGTCGCATATTTTTTCATTCGATTTATTTTACTCTATATCGTTTCAATCACAATTTGTTATTTTTTCCCTCTTCCGGTTGTATATTGCTGTTATCTTATAGTGGCCGCGTTCACGCTCGTTCCCCACCGACTGCGGAAGATTAATTGATACCCGAATTCGCATTTGCTTCACACTAATACAAAATAAATTAAGTGTTAGATTTCTACGCCTAAAACCTCAGAAAACTAAACAGGTCCCATGAGTGGAGTGTTTTCTATTCTATTTTATTATTCTGATACGCCACAAGAAGTCGATATGGCAGCGTTAGAGACTACGAAGCGCATCGAAAGTTCTCAAACCCTTTTTCCACTATTATTGCTGATGCCAAGAAGAACTTTGAATCGAAGATTGCAGCATCTAAACACCGAAACAACATTCTCAAGTATGTGAGGTCATCCCTCAATTCCAAAGTTGACATTTCTCTGTTCAGGGGGGGAGCAATTCAGTCTGTTCCGACTTTGAGGAACCAGCTAACATACTCGCAGACTCATTCGTTCCTTTCACCGTTGCAGCCTCTGTTATTCCTGAGATGGACGATGGACTTGCTTCTTCTGAGCTTGTTGATGTAGATTTTCATCCGTTCATAATTGAGACCCATCTTTCCGCTCTCAAAGTAAACTTATGCCTTGGTTTTTCTGCTAGGTTGCTGAACGAATGCGCTCGACCTCTCTCATTCCCGCTATCCTTGGTCTTTTCGCATTCATTCAAAACAGATCCTTGCCCTCTAATTTTTAAAAAAGGCGGGAAGTGCAACGCTGACAACTACCGTTGTGGTGTCAATCGTGGCAAAGGTTTGTGAGTGAATTGTCCAAGGCAGCGTTCTCCAGTTTGCGCTTTCCAACAATCTGATACCTAATTGCCAGAATGGATTCATCCCGGGGCGTTCAGTGGTTACCAACCTCCTCGAGTGTTCCTTATCGGTACCTTTTCCGTAAGCTTGAACATTTTGGGATTCGCGGCAGGCTACTTTCATGGATTGAGGCGTTCCTTGCCGATAGGACTTTCCGGGTTCGTGTTGGCCAGTGTTCGTCCTCGGCAAGATCTGTCCTGATTGGAGTCTCTCAAGGCTTCGTTTTGGGACCTATCCACTTCGTTCTGTATATCTCCGATTTGCCAGGGAATCTCAGATCCCATTGTTCACAGTTCGCCGACAACAGAAAAATTTTTAGTTATCTAACTAATTCTGCTGATAACATAAAGGAGGATTTCGACATATTGAGCCGATGGTGTCATATTTGGCAGTTGCCCCTCAACATCGACAAATGCACTGTTTTACACATGGGTGCCAAGAATCTAGTAACAAGTAGCCACTGTGGCCTTGGTTTAATTATGACAGAAAACTTAAGCTGGTCCTTCACACGGTTAACAGGGCCAAAAGATGCATATTTATGATCCAAAAAGCATTCGGCAGATTCGTACATGTGCTACATTTTACAAAGTTTATGTTCACCCAATTCTGGAATTTGCCGGTCCTGTGTGGTGTCCGGTGTTGAGTAGGGATGCATCTATGCTCGAGAGCGTTCAGTATCGAGTAACTTGTCTACCCTACGGAACCTCCCCCCTCAACTATAGTGAGAGACTATCTGATAACATTCGCTGAAAGGAGGCTTCGGGGCGATTTGATCATCACCAACCGAGCTTTGCATTATCTTTTCGGGGCTCAGCTGAGACACCTTTATAATCTGCAGCAGATATTCGCTTGGGGGGTCATGCCTTTAAACTTGGCAAGGAAAATTTCGAATCTTTACAGCGGCAATGTTTCAATTTCAACCGTGTGTGTTGAGAGGTGGAATGGTTCACCTAATGACGTAGTGAGTCTGTGAATAGTTTTAAAAACAATTATGACAGTTTGTTTGGACATTGGTGATACAGGTTCGTGTAACTTTTTTTTCCCTTTCATCTGTATTTACTTTTTCTCCTTTTTTCTCTTAATTCTGGTGTATAAGTTCTCATTCACAAATTTTTTATATATGATTTTGGTGGTTTATAGGTTGTACCTCTACTCTTTTTCTATGTGTAATAATAATAATAACTACTCGCGAACTTATTAAGGCAGCAATATGAGTTTCGAGAACCTGGTTCGGAAAAGGAAAAAACAACATGGTAGAGAAACGAGCCTTTGTTGAGTTTATAAAAAAATGGTATCACAAAAACTTTTATATATATATGTAATATTCGAAAGGAGGTACATCAAAAATGTATCTAATATTCGTTATGAAGATAACATCAAGAAACCTGCAGTCAAAAATCATTCAATTCATAGTACCGTATCCAAATATTATATTCTTAAACAAGTTGCAGAATGAGCTCCTATTCCAACATGAATGCGAAATTCGAGTTTTCGAACGCATGGGTGTTGTAATTGCCTTCTGCAACGTGTATTAGACGATATCTTCTCTATTCCAGTCGAGTTTTGTGAAATAATCTTGAAATTCAAATGAAAATTAAGATTTGTGGCTATTGTATCTTGGCAGTTGGTGTGACTACCGAATTTTTACAGATCACGCAATTTGAATTGATTCGATTTGAAAATTGTTAGGATCGGAAGTCATTACTTACAACCACATAACGAGAAATATAACTGAAAACAATGCTGTTATGATTTCATTACAGCACTACTTTTAGAACTGTAATGAACTCATCACGATACAGAAATAGAGAAAAATTTATACAGTTTAGGGAAGCTCAAAAAATCCACCTGCAGAGCGATTCCTTTGATTCTGCGTTTTCGGTTGAATTTTTTATTTAATTCGTCGGATAATATTGCATATTGCACTGCACAAGTTCAAAGAACTACACTCACACCTCGCTAGAGAAAACCCCCACATCTATATGGTCTTCCAAAAATACACAAGGAAAACATCCCGTTGAGACCAATCGTCAGTTCAAGGAACTCCCAATGTCACCCCTTCGCAAGATTTCTTCTGAAGATTATTTCTCCACTAAGAGGCCATACACCATCAATGGTCAAAAATACTGATCACTTCACAGAAGTTAGTTTCAAGAACCTGTTCACTAATGTCCCTACCAAACGAACCCCTCGAAATCGTCAAGAACATTGGCTGAGAGAACCACCTTAAGCGTTAGAGCAAACATGAAAATGGTTTAAACTTGTATCAACACCACTTAATTCCAGGTAAACAACAACCTCTACCAACAAGAATTTGGTCTGGCAATGAGTGCACCGTTATCTCCACATCTGGCTGTTATATACATGAAAGATTTTGAGAACAGAGCATTGGAACAATTTGTGTTCAAGTTGAAAATATGGCGCAGATATGTAGACGGCACCTTCCTAATCTGGTAACATGGTAGGGAAAACCTAAACAGTTTCCTAGAACAGCATAGAGGAATTCATTATATTCACTATGGAAATCGGAAAGAACAACCTACTACCTTTCCTCGATATACTAGTTCACAAACAGAATGGAACTCCCAAGACCACAGTCTACAAAAAACCAACAAACACGGGCCAATATGTCCACTTCGAATCCAACCATAATCTGAACACCAAATTGGGAGTAGCCAGATGCTTATACGACAAAGCTCTAGTCCAGAAGATTGTGATGGGAAGTTCATTAACATAACAGAAACCCTCAAGAGAAACGGCTACCACAAGAAGAAACTTCAGAAAGCCAGAGAACCAAGAGAAGCGACAAAGGGGCAACAACCAACAGAAAATGAGCCGACCGAAGCGATAACCTCTGTCATACAATATGTGAAGAGATTATTCGAGAAAATAAGAAGAATTGGTATCAGATAAAACATGAGAACAGCAAGACCAAGTATACAGTCAGGGAAAAACTCACGAAGGTAAAACCTGACAACGAGAATCAAAGAACCAAAGATTGCGTCTATGAAGTATCATATGAATGAGGCAGGTCCTACATTGGGTGAGCTGAACTCCCCTGAAGTAAGAATCAAAGAGCACCAAAGTCTAGCTCAACTGGGAGAAACAGATAAATCCAGGCTAGTCCAACACGATTGGAACGAGGACCACCACGTGAAATGGGGCTTCCATAATATCGAATGAAGAAGGATGGAGAAGAAGGAAATTGAAAGAAGCAACTTTCATGGCGATAACTGCTGACCCAATCAGCACGCCCTCTCTGGAAATAAAGAAGAGCCCATGTTGTATCACATTGGAAAAAGGTTTTAGAAGATTCAAGTCAAACAAAAGTGAAAACATTTCAGCGACACGTTTTATCCAAATTTCATGAAAAATGCTGATTATTCCATCTTGATCGTCATGTGCTGATCACTGCGATATAAGTATTCTTTTGGTCACTCCAAAAACACTCAAGAACGAATATTCTAAAACATTTATTTTCATCATTGATAACAATCAATTGAAACATCCCTTATTTTTAGTCAGACATTCTCTAGGCCTTCATTTTTTAAGTAAAACTTTTGCACAATGTCTTTCACAATGAACTTTTAAGGAAGGAAGCACCAAAATTCAAGTAGGAAGCAGGCGAGAAAATTGTTGCTTTCCTCCAGAGAAGCATCTCATTATTATACTTCATTCGTTATTTTCGTTTCATGTATTTGGCGCTCCTTGTTCCTCGGTTGAAAAAAAAACCGTTTTCATTCATGTAAATCTTCAGATAAAATTTACACAATAACGAAATCATCCAATACTCTACTTTCCAGTTCTTCACGTTCTATAACAAAGAAATACATTTTTGTTCATTTGGGAATTATGCGCTCTTCATAAAATTCATCGTTGAATTTTGAATGACAATAATTATATTTTATATGGTCAACCTTAATACGAATTCTACAATTTGAAACTGTTTCTTCATATATAAGCAACGAACAGTGAAAAAAGACCCCGTTACTTTCAAATTCTAGTGACCACTTGGAAAAAATTTTGTTACTATTCATCAGAAAGGTCCTGTCAAGATTTGGCATAAACTATCTATTTTTCCAAATATTTTCTAAATCTATATTTATTGAATTTTGCGTCAGTCCTTGTTTTTTTGATTTGAGGATTCACTAAAAAGTTTCAAAGTCAATGTAACTACCAATTTAAACGGCGCACCAGACCACAAAGACAACCTGATGTGGATGAACCATAGTTTCCTTTTTCGAATATTTTTGTTGTCAACCATAGACGTCATATGGACGAAGTTATATAAGGGCTCAAGTAAACACTGACTTGTGGGTGCGGAGAACCTCGCCAGCCTGTTCGTCACATTGCAACTAAATGCCTCCTCACAGCATATGGAGGAGAGGAGAGCGACTTCTTCGAGGACACCGGCTCTGTGCTGGACTGGATTAATTGCCTTGATTTTAAAATTTGATATTTTGATTTCTCTTTTGTATTGTATCAGTTTGTATTTGTGATTTTTTCCGAGAATTATGTTTCCACGTTATTTAGATAGATAGATAGCTCAAGGAAACAGATAAACACATTCAAGAATTGATGTCGTGGAGTAACTTTTTTCCGTTACAGGTATCCTACGTCCAGTGTACTGCATCCTTCCATCTCCAGAGGAAAGTGACGAAGGACCTCCCTTCTATTATCCAGAAGATTACATCCGTGGTCGATCCATACTTCCCCCGACAGAAAAGAGTAGGAGTGAATCACAAGATCGTTCCAAATGGAGATCCGGAGGTCCGAGAAGAAGATTTCCGACCAAGTACGACATGCGGAAGAGTTTTTCCTCGGATCAATTGTATCACAGTCAACCAGTTAGCTTAGATTATAGGAACAATGTGACTTCCACCTCTTCCATTTCGTCAGGTGACTTTCTTTAATATTCGCCGTATATTTTAGGCTTATCCAAGTATCTGAATGCTCTGATAAAGGTAATCTGAATGACCACAAAAGAAATTTATTTAGTTTGAGCTGAATTTTCAAGGATGAAAAAGAAAGTTTCTAGTCTTTTTTTCCGAATACAGGATTTGTGTAAACATAATTTTCTTTATAATATCTAAGTATACGAATATGGATACTTCATGAATGATACAAACGGCAAAACATATACTCATTTGCATGAGGAAGCTTTTTTTATCTAAAATACCTTACTAACAGAAACGTAAATCAACATTGGACTGTGAAGGATTAAACTGAGTTCAAGCATTTCGAAAGATTAAATCATAAGAATCGAACAAATAACCACAACAAAATAAAGAAGCCCTTACAATCAGAATAATGATAATGATTTTGAAAAACATTTGATAACCTGAACTTTTAATTTATTCTTGATTCGTTAACTATTTTTCAGTGTTGAGGAATCGACTGCTATGTTCATTTGCTAACCCTGATTTATCATCAAGATTGTTAATATCTTACTTCATTATATTAGGTACTAATAAGTTACTGGAATTTTGCAGTTTCGAAAACTGCTTTTTGGGACGAAAAAATTAAACTGTGTTTCTGAGGGCGAAAACCTTGCCAATTGGCTCATTTTACAGGTAATTACTTGTTCAATCAGATCAGTCATCAATGGTTAACGAAGATTACATACAGGATGTTTCTTTTCGACTTATTCTCAGTTGAAACCCACTTGCAACTCATAAGCTTGCTTGAACTGAGAACAAAAAATAAGATACAAATTTTTTTTTTAATCCATGATCTTTGAAACTAAATGGACATTATAAATATTTGTAACGAATAGACTTACGCAACATTATCAAGTTGGGTTTGATATCATCTTGTTGAGTTATACTCATCACATAATATTGACACCCACTCACTGATTACCCTATACAAACATAACAGGAAGAGTTTTGACTTGCACACCTATAGAAGCCATTATTAGATCAATTCAATACAATTTTTTATTCATCTTTCAGACATAACATGATATTTATGACATGTCATTTTGAAAAAAATAGAACATGCATATGAATATTGAATTCAGACAATAATAGCACAAAAACAGTTGAGATCAACTTAATAAGTCTCGGAGCTTCTCGGAGATGTAAACGCATTTCTCAATCCATAAAAATTCTTTTTTTTTTTAAATTATATTTTATTTGGTTTACCGTCGAAATAATGTAGCAGAAATTTGATACTGCGAATATCTTGAACAGAATTACACTCAGCCAAAAGAACAACTTCCTTAATTTTTTTATATTTATCATTATATGTATATTGAATAATTCAATTTGCTGTAGAAATTAATCAAACATTTTTAACTTGGGTACTCGGCAATGCTAGGGCTATGATCAATAATCAAATGTGTGCATCTATATTTCCCTTTGAGGATCTTCATCAGGATGCTAAAAAATTAGAAATACAGTGAATCATTTAAATCTAACATTCAACAAGATTTTTCGAAAACATTGACAAGAAATGTATTAAAATGTTTGAATTATAGAAACATCAACGAAATGTCATGATTGGAATAATATATCAAAGAAAAACAATAAGTTGATTCATCAAAGAATATTTCAGGTTATATCTAGAGAAAGTAGGTATTCATAGACTACACTCAAATTTTTTAGATCTGTCTTTTTATTTATGTAACTGTTGTTTTCATGAATGTAGCACTTTTCTAGAAAAGTTCTCTTATTGGTATTTCGATTATTACAGATAATTTTTATGTATTTTCCTTTTATAACCAATTACTCGAAGAATGCGCATTTTACGAGATTTTATGAACAGTACTTCGATCTTCTAAAATCGCCAAATATTCGTTAAATATTAAGAGGTGGATCTCTTGAATTTCTCGTAGAATGGCTATTATGGTGGAATGGCTTTCATCTGTGAGCTCATCTGTAGCTCATCATAAGCTTACAGGAAAATTGCGATTTTGAACGCTTTTTAAAGATCTGTAGCATGAAAAAATCGCTAAATATTTACGAGTAGGTACTCGAAAGATGATAGGAAGCATATACTCAGTAATGTATAGTAGATATATGGTGACAGTATGTTGAATGTTGTTGTTCATTTTCGCTTCTCGATTATGAACTTCTAAATTTAACTTATACGGATTATGAATAATGATACCATGGCTTTCTTATTGGGGTATTACAGGAAGTACTTTTCATACGTTTTATTGTTTGTCTAAAAAATATGAACGCTGAAATTTGAAAATAGCAATAAGTATCACAGAATTGAAAATCATTTATAACCTTACCAAAAACTGTGCTTCTGCCCCTTTTCGTAAAAACGAATAGAAATTGAATATCAATCAACAGATATAATCAAAGATTATGATCATGATTATATACCTAATTTTGGTTTTTTAATCATAGATTGTTTTTGATAATTACTTCATAAGTTACTCTATACCTAAATGAGACAATCACAGAAATAATTCTAGAATTGCAATATTCACGAATCTGTAAATCAGCCACAAACAGATCAATTGTACGCTACAGATTCGTAGCCTACAGATAAAGAGCGGAATGAAGGAGCTTGTAAGAAAAGACAAATCAGAGCACGAATTATTCTTTTTTTTCCTTCAGTACCTCGACAGAACACATGCATAGAAATAGTTTGTAATAAATTAAAAATAACAGGGTTTTTTTTTGCCACTTTGTATTTTATATTTAGGGGCACTGAATCTAATGTTGATATCAGTCAGTTGAATTAGTTCAAACCTATGGAATAAAAAAATAAATTAGGAGATGAAAGATAAAAGAAAAAAAGGTTACTGAAACAAATCAATTGAAAAACTACTGGAAAACGAAGTAGTAAAAATCTAAATATAAAAAGGAATTAGACATTTAAAAATCTTGTATCTATATTTATCTTTTGCTTGCATTATGAGATAAGCGGAACATAATGTAACAATATTATATTGATTTACTACCGAGTTCACAAAATCGATATGTAGCCATTTATATTAGATCTGTTCCGGATAAGAAATTTCCAGGTCAATCAACCCCTTCTTTTTGACGCGTGTATGTATACATTCATTTACGAAGATTTCAATATTGAAAATTACTAATTTAAAAAAATAATGGTGGTGTATTCATATTTTTGTATTTGAATATGTTAAATCTTCGCAAAAGAAAAATCTTCTGTGATTAATTCATTGAGGTTTTATGAGGTACAACAACAATTTGCCCAGAAATTGTTTTGATGGTTTCAACGTAGACATTTTTTAGAAATCTTATGAAAAGGGCACTTTTTGAGTACCAAACTTCGTATCGAATGCTTTCATTATATTAAATCAGGAAAAACTTATCTTTTTCTTGCCTTGAGAAATATAAAACTCAATTTGGAAAACCTGTTGCAGGATCAGACTATAGCAGTAGTAACGGAAGCCAAGGGAGGACGAATCGTTGGCAAGGATCAGGGATACCTGTTTTGAGACCGAGGGGTTATTGGGGCACATACTCCGATAAATCCAGGTGAGTCAAAACCGACTTTTTTCCATTTGTTTGGTATCGAACTATCCCTATCAATGTGCATTAAATCGCCGTATTCACCCAGAATTTGGGTGTTTTGAATTATTTTTATGATCTTATATTATGTGTATATTTATCTATACTTCCTTTGTATATTTCGTGGATGTTCGGTTCGATCTTATCCAGCGTTTTTGCTTTGATTCTGCTCATTGGGTCTGATGTAAATTTTTTTCTCGATATTTCGCCTATATGTGTGTTAGCCGACCACTTTTGGATTTCCGAAAAAAATATTGTGCTAAATAGCGCTGAGTATGTGATTCGTGCCGTTGCATTTTTGTTTGAATTCCACGGGGTTTTAGAGATATTTTGAAAACCGAAAATATGGGCCAACCCAGTTCTTTTCGAAATATTTGATTCCATTGATTAAGAAGATTCGAAAAAGTTACTCTGATATCCTTGAATCAAATTATCTGATGTGCTCTAATAGCATCTCCTTATAATTTTTTGTAAAACAGCATCTGAGGTTTCAATTAGTCTGCTACCCCCCTGCAACGGATATTAATCTTCTATAAAGGGTTGTTCTAGACACATTAAAATGTATAGCGGCGGCTCTTCCTGTCATTCTATTTTCTAGAACACTTGAAACAGCATCCTTCATACCTATTCTGTCCTCTCCCGCTCTGACGACCTTCACCCTGAATCTTCTTCTTGAACTTAGGTATCTCCTGAAAACAAAAATCACGTTTTTTTACATTACCCATACTACCCAATTGTGTTTAGGCTCATAACACCCGACCAGCTGTGATCAACCAAATATGACGTCAACAGAAATCGACTTCAGTTAGCGACATCATACATACATGGGTATACTGGCAGGAAATTAGAAAAGTTTGAAAATTTCGAAACGTATCTTTCCTATGAAAAATATCAGCTCCAGGTTACACCACACAGCAACTCTAGCACTAAGACATTCTAGTAATAATCACAGCAGAACCATTACATCTACATTTGCAAATTCCTAGCACTGGACTAAACTAAAAAATTCTATTGCATACGAAGCCATTCTTGACTGGTAAACTTGAGTCATTTTTTTCTACCCTATTTTAAAACAAAAATTATAAAGAAAAATTTGATATTTGATAGTTCGTAATGAAACCGAAAAAAGTCATTAATGATATAGGATGGTTAACTTCTTATGCCATTATTCTCACAATTTCCGCTGGTACTTACTCTACATCATTTCCCATTTTAATTCAGAAATCGTCAATTCACATTCAGAAAATATCACTTGTATTTCAGATTTGTCGATTGAATTTCAGATAAAAACAAATCAAATTCATTTGAGTGATCCGAAATACATTTGATATTTTCTAAAATTCAATTGACTAATCTGAAATACTTCTTAAGTGAAATATACTGCAACTTTGTTGGTGCAAAATTAAATTGAAAAAATGGTAAAATTTATTTAAAAAAATATAAGTAATGTTCTACAAAGCCTTCATTTCCGATACCTAGCACAATTTTCACAAAATATTTTTTCCTTTTACTCCATTTTCACTATTTTTGGCTTTGCATGCATTAACGATGAAGTAAGATTGCGCCCGAAATGGATTCGCATGCATCCAAAGAAGAATATTTGGTCGTTGAGGAGCAAATATTTCCCACAAAGGCTCGACATCAACTTTAATAATATAATCCAGCCAAACCTCATAAATGAGGCTATAAAAATTAGTGTTGAGTGGCGTTTTCGGATTGAGTACGATTTCACATTTTTTTGGCGATCAGAGCAAAGTTTTTCCAAGTGCCTCGAAATATTACCACAATATTTTTGATAACTGGTTCAATAGCAACAAATTGCAAGTTTACTTGTACAATAATGGATTGCTGCCATTCGTAACCGTAAGTATGAATAGAATATCTACTCCAGAAAAGGATCTGAAGAAAATAGGTCGTGGTGCTATGATAAAAAAAATCACCATCTTCGATGACTTGATGCTGAGCCTGGTATCATGGTATGACAATAAAGTTGTCAGTTCATTGTCTGCTTCTGTTGGTAGCAAACCGATTTCAACTAAGACTAGATATTTTAGAAAAGACAACAGTATATATGGACATTACATTCCCATAACTTGTATCCTAATCTCGGTACACCTACTCCGAGAGGAAATAGGTACTTCTACGTCCAGCAGAATGGGTACTCCTATCAATAGAGATGAATCTCCCACATCCCGGAAAACCCCAGCAATGGGGCAAAAACAAAGTCTGGATTCAATACGATTGGACAAAATCGACCATTTACCGATTGATCAAAAGAATCGTCAATTATGCCAGAACGGTTGCTCTTTGCGTTCTCATGTAAAATGTGGGAAATCTGACGTCTTTCTTCGCTTAAATGAGAAAATAATTTCATCTTGTATGAGTTTTGATACTTGCGCATGAAAGTCAAAAATGGCAGTATCATACGTTGACGTTAATGCATAGAAAGCCAATTTAGGCTTTTGTTATTGTTTTTCTGAAATAATGCCTTATGAGCGTCTATGTCTGGCGCGCGAGACGTGAACAACATGAGCAAGAAAGGTGTGAGCGATCCTCCGCGTTTAATTATCCCCGAGTGTAATTGTTGCAAACGTACTATTGTGAAACATAGTGTAAAATGCAGCGTTTGTAATAAATTTTACCATCCTGGTTGTGCAATCAAAACGAAAAGATGCTGTGAAGAAGAAATATCCACAACATCTGATTTCAATAGTGGTGATATTTCTCCATTGTCTGATAGTGTTAACAAAATTATAACGTCCGAATCTACCCAGGTGGAGCTTCTTATGAAAATTATCTTCGAATTGGAAGGGAAAAACACAATATTAGCAGAAAATAATTCCCTCTTGAAATACAAAATTTCTTCTCTGGAATCAGAATTAACATCCAAAAATTCCGAGATTTATCAACTCAACAAAAAAATCGGTAAACAAATAAATACGGGAAACAAGAAATCAAATATAGTTCCCACATATGATCGTTCAGGACGTTCGGAGGCGGCGAGAAATTCGACAGTGAATACTGTAACCGACACTCCCAACTGTTCCATTGAAGCTGAAGTACCTAACATTGTCCTTACGGAAGCGAGCACTTCTACCGCTCCCACCAAATTGAGTGCGAAAGAAACTTATGCTCAAGCCGTTGGTACGAAAACAACTGTAGAAAAATCTAATGCATCCTTATGTGAAGTCAAAGAACGAAAATCAGTGTCTTCCAACCAAAAACATGGTCAGGAATGGAGTGTTGTTTCTCATAAAAGAACAACTCGAAAAAGAAAAGCATTAGTTATCGGAAGTTTTTCGGGTGATTCAACTGTTGAGGGAATTGATAAATTCAAAGCCCTACACGTTTCGAACTTGAAACCTGAAACCTCAGTGGAGAATTTACAGAATTTCTTGAAAAAAAACTTCACTAATATTCAGTGTGAAAAATTGATATCAAAGTACCCTGAAAGCTACTCATCCTTCAAGGTACTGGTTCCTGAATCTGAATACGAAAAAGCACTTGTAGGATCAATTTGGCCTAATAAAGCAAGTGTTCGTCGTTTTTTTCAACCCAGAAAAGTGAAACACCCAGGAGACTAAACTCCTCTCAAATTGAGTATCTTCCTACTTTTCAGAATAAAAGATTGAAATTGATGCAAATAAATGTACAATGTATTTCAAATAAAATGGAAAATCTAGAGTTACTATTCGCCGATAAAAATCCCGATATTGTGAGTGTCGTTGAGCACTGGTGTAATTCCGATAGTGTAAAATCAATGGTTATACCTGGATACATACAAGCTAATTACTATTGTCGTTCCAATAGAATACATGGAGGATCAATGATTTATGTTAAAACTGGTATGAAGATGAAAAATCTTGGTGTCTCATTATATTCCGTGGAGATGGATTTTGAAGTGTGTGGAACCATTGTGATGGCTGACAACATGCGTTTTGGAATTATAAGTGTGTATCGACCCTGTTCTGGTAATTTTGATGTTTTCCTTGATAGCATGTTTTATACTATAAACTATTCTTTGAAATTTGTTGACACTATTTTTGTGTGCGGAGACTTAAATATTGATTTTTTGAAAAAAAATTGTCAAATGTGTAAAAAGTTTGTTGATTTACTGGAATGTTTCGGCTTGAGTGTATCTTCGCAGCTTCCCACTAGAATATTTACTGATATCAATGGGAAAACATCTATTTCGAAAGTCGACTATATTCTGACTAATGCCGATCTGTCTAACTGTGCTGTGGAGGTTTATGAGGCTCATATCAGTGACCACCGGGTTCTTTCACTAGAGCTATGCACTAACTTCAACATTAGTACTATATCATCCTCAAAATTTGTCAGAAATATGAGTAAACATAATCTCAGTAATTTTGTTGACTGTATTAGGAAGGAAAGTTTTCAGGATATATATAATTACACATGTGTTGACCAATGTTTCGAAGCATTCATTGCCATTATTCGGAATATATTCGAAACTTGCTGTCCATTGAGAAAAATTAATTTTGAGCCTTCTCACAATAAAAACTGGGTAACACCAGAAATTATCTCAGCTAAACGAGACCTTCAAAACATTCACTGGTTACATTCTAATATCAGAAGTGAATCTTCTTATGAATTATACAAGAAGGCGAAATTATCTTATTGTTCACTTATCAAAAATACTAAGTTAAATTTCAATAGTCAGATTATTGATAAATCCGATAATAAGAATAGGACATTGTGGAATATGGTTAATACTTTAACTGGCAGGAATCAAAAAACGACTGAACCCTCTGAATTAATTATTGATGAAATTTCACATGGTGACGTAGAAGAATTGGTGGAGTTATTTGCTGGTCATTTTTCCTCAGTAACTGAAGCCACTCTGAAACGTTATTATGATGATTCATTGTCATTCTCCTGCACCACTTCTCGCATGGTAAACTCAAATTTTTATTTTTATCCAGTTATAAAGCATGAGGTAGTTGACATTATAACCTCTCTGAAAAATAAAAGCAGTGCAGGGTTAGATTCTGTGTCTGCCAGAGTTCTGAAAATGATAGGTGAGGATATTGCTCAACATTTTGCTCATTGCATAAATTTATCCGTAACAACTGGTATATTTCCGTCTCCTCTCAAGAAGGCGATAGTCATTCCTCTTCACAAAAGTAATGATGTTAAAGATATCACAAACTATCGACCGATATCACTTCTCAGCGTCTTCTCTAAGGTATTTGAGCGAATTGTTTTCAATAGAATGATGTGTTATCTGAACAAGTTTGGAATATTGGACAATGCACAACACGGTTTCAGATCAGGGCGTTCCACACAATCGGGAGCGATTCATTTTGTTGAGTTTGTCTACGAGCGTCTCGACAAAGGCCTATCTGTTTCTGGGCTGTTTTTTGATCTGTCCCGAGCATTTGACAGCCTATCCTTCCAGTTTATACTGGATAAGTGCTACAATCTGGGTTTCAGGGGAGTGATTTTGGACTGGCTCCGAAGTTACCTTGAGGGTAGACTGATGACAGTTAAAATTCAAAATACCTTCTCATCATATCATGACATCAAACTAGGAGTCCCACAAGGATCTGTATTAGGTCCGCTTTTGTTTTTGCTATTCATCAATGATCTGCCAGATAACTTGATGAATATTTTGGTTGGGCGAAATCTTCTGACACCAATAGATGATTTCAAAGTAACTCTATTCGCCGATGATACCTCAGTAGCGGTTACTGCACCTTCTTTTGAGGAATTACAAAGTTCATGTGAACTTCTGGTGCGAAGCTTTGTGGATTGGTGCCGCGAAAATGCCCTCATGATAAATATTAACAAAACTGTTTGTATCCATTTCACATCCGGAATTGAAAATCGCAAGTTGGTATTTGGTTATCGTGATACAACAATAATTTCCAAAGACTGCACTAAGTTTCTCGGGATTCATATAGATCGAAACCTCAAGTGGTCAACACATGTTGATTTATTATGCAGAAAGCTCAACAACTCATACTATGCAATATCCAGGATCAGAAATACAGTACCCATGAGTACATTGCTGAACGTTTATTACAGCCTTGTCTACAGCCATTTGTCTTATAACATTTTATTATGGGGCAACTCTACAGATGTTAGTAGAGTTTTTATACTCCAAAAACGGATTTTGCGGTTGATTTTCAATATCCCACTTCGCTCTTCCTGTAGACCCCTTTTTTTAAATCATGGTGTATTAACATTACCATCTATTTTCATCTTGAGATGCTTAGTATATGTAAAGGAGAATGAATTGCACTTCTCCAGGTTATCTGTCTTTCACAGCTATAATACCAGAAATGATAGAACTTTATTTGTACCCAAACATAAAACGACTAAATTTGAAAAGTCTCCATTTTACCAGTGTGTTAAATTATTTAATCATTTACCGAAGTGTATCCAATCTCTTACTGTAAAAAAGTTTAAAACAGTTGTTAAAGCTATTCTGTTGAAAAATGTTTATTATAGTTTAGGGGAGTATTATTCCGACAATAATTTAGAAATTTTCTTGTATTAATTTGCATATGTATGTATTTATATTTTTTGACATGTCCTATACATCTTCGATGTCTTAAAGGATCAATAAATTATTATTATTATTATTATTATTATTATAAAACATATTTAAATAGAAAAACCAAATTTCTTTTCAATTTAATGATTCATGCAATAGAGGGTTATTAAATCGCAGGAAAACCGTTTCTTCTACGTTCGGAAATTTTCAGCTTTGGACTAGGTTAGATATTGTATGTATTCGAGCGTATGTAGCATCGGCTACCTAGCGGCATAATCTAGGCATATGGTGGCCCATACCACCCGTTGACCTATACTACCCGCCGTTCCCCTGCTTGTTCTCGTGCAATTGTCGAGATTATGAAAAATTTCAATGGTGCTGATTTCGTATAAGGCGTAACAAACGCGAGAAGCAGCAATAAACTGAGTAACTTTGAGGAAAAATGAATCAATTTTCGGCCTTAACTACTGCTCTTTTCAGAGCCTCCTAATACGTCGGTATTCTTAGGAACCGCCCTAATAACCCTTTAATAGAATGCAGAATGAAATAGGCTATATACTGAAAGGAAATGGGGTTAATGTATGCGATCTCATATCTCATTTCTTCGAAACAACGTTCGGCAATGACGGTGCTTCTGGTGTTTCCGTTGATTCTCCAAGAACCTGCGCCATTTTGTTTGTATCGTGTTTCCGTGGAAACCACCGACTTCATAAATAAACAGTGCAGTGTATACTATCAGTAGTGATAGACGAATTTGCAATAAACGTAGCGGAAAACGTGAAACGATGTGGTGTGCTATCGACAAGGATGTGATATTTCTCGACTGTTTGATTTTTCAATTGCCCATCAAATCGATCTTAATTAATGCTCTTCATTTTTAACATATTTATTTTCCATCAAATCTTGGATCGTAAGTGATAAATCATGGTTTGTGAGCTTTGAGAAGGTTGAAATCTCCATACGTTTCAAGCATTTTCTTCAATTCATCCCATGACAGTGAAATCCGTGGCGATATTTTTTAACAACCATTCGTTGAAGAAATGTTCAATAATTTGCAGCGGCGTTGATTACTGTAGTTCATTACATCTTTTGGGAAATTTTGGCAGCGCTCTCTTGAACAGATATTAGGTGATAGGAGTGAAGTTGCTTCACCCATAACGTTGGTTTAACCATCTCTGATCCTGATGCTCCTTCAGAAACCAAAATATTTTCCAACAATGTCGTAACTCATTTTCATCTGATTCCTCTACATCAGATCTGTGAAGTTGCCCACTGGATTCTTATCACAGGAATATTCAGCTTATGAAAATCGTCAGTCTGTTAGTTCGTCAATGTCGGGTGGCAAATAATATCGAAAAATATTCTAAAATAATATCACATATGAGGTCCAAGCCCAGCTTCTTATTTTGAGGACAGACACTTCATGACTTCAAAAACTAATATGATAAAATTCAATGACATAGGTACATATGTACGACTTCTACTATCTTCAAAGAAATATTTACGAAAGTTTAACTACTCACCAGAAAATCTTAATGAAATAATACCCTGGCAATTTCGATACTGAATGATCAGACGATTGTGCAATTTTTGATGCGTCTCAATTTCGAAGAAAAAATTCTCTGTTCAGTACAAATACCTTTGGATGACAGAGAATAGCTTCAATTGAACTGCCTGTGATAATTATGAAAAAACAACCTCATCTGTTCTCAGTTGCGATAAATATGCTGGCGCAATCTAAGTATTCATATTTCATAATCATAATCTGAATATGTGTCCAAACTCGACTCATGTTTAATCTATAGGTACCTATACCTTAACATTTTTTTTCTATATGACATGAGGAGCGACTTTTCAAAGATTCCTACTTGACAACTCTGAATTTTTATTTATTTTCACATTCTAATTCAACAGAAGAATTCACTTCAAAAAAGATATTTTTTGTTTGAAAAAATGACCTCACCTTGAATGAATCAAATTTAAAAAAAAAATTATGTTTTTCACACGGCAGATGGACATATTTGCTGCACTGCTATCAAATTTTTTATTTCAATGCTGAACTTAAACGAACGCAGAAGAAAGAAATCCCTGTAGCGCGATGAGCAAACAAAAATCGTAAATTTTCCCAAGTACCTACTGGATATCTAAGCAACTCTGATATAAATTCTGAACGTTCATCTACCAAGTCGTTTATGAAATTATTGCGAAAGAGTTTGTGAAGATCGATTAGGCACTACATATTTTCTTGATCCATTGACAAAACGCAGTTAGACTTCTTCAACGTTTCCGCAATTCAAAATCCACCGCAATAACATCCTGAAGAAGTTCGCTCCTTTTGAGGACCCAAAACTCAAAATCTGAAAACAAAAATAATTCGAGAGCAAAAACCGTTGAATATAACTAAAAAAAATTATTCAACATTCGGAATATAAACTTGAACAACATATACAGTGACCATAGCCTAATGATGAATGCAGGACAAATTGCTTGTTTAGTATCCTAAGATAATTTGTTCGGAGATTCGGAGTGTTTTATGAACTTTTTCCTAAATTTGCGATAGCTGTAACTCTGGAATGCAAAGTCCGATTTCGATCAAATTTTATGGGTTTGTTCACTTCAGGAAGCTCTTTCAAACAGTTCATGTATTATCCATAATTTCAGGGCAGTACTTAGAATGTCTTGATTTTTCTTTCAAGCCCAAAAATCTTTATGTCATAAATAAGGTATTCTAAAGTATTCAATCTTCACTTTGCATGGCACACTTCTCACAAGAGAATAGGAACCCGACGAATTCACGCTTTAGGTAAGTTTTTCGAAGTGCGGTCCTGTTTTTATACCTTTGGTGATAATATTTATCGTCTTCTACCGAGATTTTGAACTATTTTGAATTTTGTTCTTTCCATTTTTGATAATAAAAATAATAATGATAAATTTATTCCAACATAATCTCTAAGTACAGTGTAATAAATTTATAATACCTGAACTAAGTTACGTCCACTCCGCAGAACGGAAACACATCTGAGCAGTGATGCTTGTGTTATGTAGTGTCCACTCCCCGGTAGGACAAATGTAGAACAAGTAAAAAAGTGATTGAAGAGAGAATTATCAAGCTAAGAATTTTTTTAGAAATACATTCGGAATTAAGGTTCAAAACCTCTTAGGAAATGTAATACGCGAATGAATAACCTCCAAAACACAAAAATTTCTGACTTTCACTGCGCAAGAATATGTCTTTATTCAATTATAGAATATTTGTGTTAATTGATTTTAAGAGAATGCTTCTCAATATCGCTGTCAAAGTAGTCTAATTTTCATTTGAAATTAGAACTATGGCTCTGATTCACACCAATTGTGAATATTTCGATATGATATTTGTGTATGGATTTTACAATGGCAATTCCAGAGCAGGAATGCGAGAATATCGTCAGAGATTCCCTAATAGAAGAACGTTCGCCAATGTGAGTAATTACCTGTGACAACATGAAAGATTCCCCTACGTTACCACACGTAATGAGCTTTCAGTACATTAACGAGTTGAAAAACAATAAATTTTGGATACGCCAGCTCTGAATCTAACAAAAGTACCAGAAGAATACGAAACGCTCTGAACATCCCCCATACTAAACACTTCCGAACCTTAAAACAAAAAAAAATTAAATTCTTTTCATTACCAAGTTGATCAAAAATTGGAACAAGGAGATGACGAACTGAGGAGATGTTGGGGTATTCAAAACTAGTCGTGTATGGGCTATGAATTGAACATTTGACTCATTCTAATAATTCATATATGGATAGAAAATGGCGGACCTGTGGCATGACCAGAAAAGCCTCGAAAGATTAAAATTTGATACTTATTTGTTATGAAGCAAATTCACTCACAGATTTCATTTTCTAAGAGGGTTCAAATCATTTATATCAAAATTCAATATGTAATTTCGAAAGATTTGAGAGCTCGGTTTCGCATACTTTCATTCACTTTTTCACGCACACCTAATGGGAACTGGGGTTTCAAAACAAGAAGGACTTGGACATAATTCAAAATAATTCGAAATCTCGGCGAAAGACAATGAATATTATCACCAAAGGGGTAAAAACAGGACCGCGTTTCGAAAAACTTACATAAAGCATGAATTTGTCCGGTTCCTATTCTCTTGTGATAAGTGTGCCATGCAAAGTGAAAATTCCATTCTTTAGAATACCTTATATAGTTTCTCATGGCAATAACGAAATTTTTGTGACGAATCTAAAAAAAAAATAGATTCTGAGGCTTGAAAGAAAAATCAAGATATTCTGAGTACTGCCCTGAAATTATGGGTGATTAATTCAAAGTCTAGTTGTCTCATCGCGAAAGTCAAAATTAATTTCTTGGGAATATAAATGTTTTATGATTTGAAAGATGAAAATGTTTTTTGCTGAAATTCACTCATATCTCTTTTCAGTTCTGGCTGCAAAAAAGGTTGAAGTGATAGAACACTACTATTCTCATGATTACCATTATATGTGGACAATTACAATTTGAATATACAGTTAAACTACTTCACGTGCCGTCAAGGTATGATAGTAAAATTAATTGAATCAAACATAGGGGTTTTTATCCTTGGATTCTTTATTGGTATTTATAATTGCGATTTTCTTAATCTACAGTGTTGTGACCGTTAAGCACGAACCAAATTGTTTCAGATAAAAAAAAAAACACGATTTTATTCATTCAGTATATAATAAATGATGATAATATACTGAGAATTACTCCTTTGAAAATTAATAATAAGGTTCTCTACAAAGAATCGATTGATTCACCTTGAAAATTTAATATTGTCCTGAGGAAACTAATTCCTGAAATTGCCTTCAATATCGGCCTCAAAAACGCTAGCCAATAAAAGAGAAAATTGACGAATAAAAGTTCGAATATGGGTCAGGAAGGCTACTAGAATTCACTTCAATACAATTGTCCTATAATTTCATTGAACTGTATTCTACGAGCGTTCCTTACCCTCATTCGGTTTCATTCATTATTTCAAGTGCTATGTCCTCACACAACCTTTACTCATCATTACTCAGATCGAAGATATCCCGAAAAAACTGTCGGCTTCCTGGTACCAAAAGAATTTAAAAATCGCCTCAATGTAAAATTAAATTTCATCATCCTAATTTTTGACGATCGTTTTTGTATTCAATAGTTTTTTGAAGACACTATCAACTGAATTGAGGATTTATATGATCCAGATATCTACTTCTCCTGAAATATAGATACATATATTCGTTGAAATTTTTTTATCAATGTCAGCTGAATGCATCTCTGTTCAAAAGATTCGAGGATTCTGCTACATTTTTTCGAAGAAGTTTTATGCGACAGATCTAATGCTCGGAAAATCTTCAGTGCTATGTTTCCAAGGGTGGCACAGCTCATTTAGAAAGTTTAAAATGGCATGACTTTTTATCTAGGTTGAATCGCAGAAAATTATATGACAAGATAGTGTTCTTTTAAACCTCAAAAATCTATTGCTAAATTATATGTACAGGGTATCCCAAATTTCTTGATTTTGACTGTTTTACATACTTCTGGACTGAGAACGTTCTGGATAGATGAAAACTTCGAAAGGTGTCCTGGGCCCAATTTTCTTGAAAATACCAATAGTGAAAACCGTTTCACGATATCTTCATTTTTTTATTTCGATTTCGAAGATGGGCCATAACATTTTTATTTTCGAAAATATCTGAAAACGATTAATATTTACTAGAAGCTCTTTTCCACCGAAAATGAGAAACTATATTAAATTTTTTCTTCGTGGAAAAAAAAAATTTTTTATTTTAAATACGGAAGCATTCTTTGCATCTTACATAAAAAATAAAATTTAAGATAAAAAAATTTAAAATGATGTCTTATTCCCAGGAAAGAAGTGCTGGTTGTGTAACGGTGGTACTCGCCATCATTTACTTGGGGACTCACTCGGTCGAAAGGTCCTTCGGCCGCCAGCTATAATTTCCCATTAAAATGGAGAAATAGCAAACCCATCTAGTGAGCTAGGTACTAGTCGAATAAGTGTTCGGTGTAGGTAGTAACGACAATGATTCAAGAGACTGATGTTTTATAATTTATTGAAACACAATGAGAATAATTCATGTACAATTACATAAGTACGATCAGACCGAATATTCCTGAAGTGATAGGCAAGGAAAATAGCAATACATACAGGGTGTACCAAGTTCGACGGCCTATAAGGCGTGTCTGGAGAATTAGACTTATTTGAAATCTGAAAATTGGGATTATGATATTGTTTGACGTTATCTACCGAGCTATAATATTTTTGAAGCCTGACTACTTTCAGTTATACAGGGAGAGAAAAAAAATCTCGAATTTATTTTTTTCTGTTTTTTTGTTTTCGAATTTGATAGAGTATACAATTCTGAATACATTCGTACTCAAATCGTTGCATTCTTCGAAATACTTTCCAAAATATCGAGAAAGACCTGAAGAAAAAGAGAGAAACGGTATTCGGTATAATGTTTGTTATTCTTAATCTGGATACCTTAAGCTCAAACCGTTTTCACATTTTTGAAGTCGAAGACTGTGGAAATATTGGACCGTTTTAGAATTTTGAAGGACTCATCTCAGGGTGTTCCAAATGTTGGGTCAAAAATTGGGATCAAGTTTGGCCCATAACTTTCGTTTTTCAAATTAGAACCCTATTTTTTTATGATTGCGTTGGATTGTACGAAGAAAAATGATGATAATGTTTCAACTTGTTGATGCTTCTGAAATTGATAATTCTTGAGTTATTTAGGATTTTCTGATTTGATGTCGTACGTAGCGTCAAATTCATTAAATCTGTTTCATATCAACTATGACCTTGGTCATAGAAGATAAATGATTCCAATAACTCACTAGTGACACACCTTTTTACTTAATTCATTCATCATGTTGTTATGAAACAGTTTTCATGAATTTGACGCAACGTACGACATGGAATCAGAAAATACTAAATAACTCATGAATTTGACGCTACGTACCACATAAAATCAGAAAATCCTAAATAACTCAAGAATTATCAATTTTAGGAGCATTAACATGTTAAAACACTATCATCATTTTTCTTCATACAATCCAACGCAATCATCAAAAAAATAGGGTTCTAATTTGAAAAACGAAAGTTATGGGCCAATCTTGATCCCAATTTCGACCCAACATTTGGAACACCCTGTGATGAGTTTTTCAAAATTTTAAAAATGTACAATATTTCCACAGTCTTTGACTTCAAAAATGTGAAAACGGTTTGTGCTTAAGGTATCTAGATTAGGAATAACAAACATAATACCGAATACTCTTTTCTCTCTTTTTCTTCAGGTTTTTCTCGATATTTTTGGAAGTATTTCGACTTATGCGACGATTTGCATACGAATGTAATCAGAATGGCATACTTTGTCAAATTCAAAAAAAAAAAAAAGAAAAAAAAAATTTGAAAATCCCCCTGTATCCCCCCTGTATAACTGAAAGTGGTCAGGCTCCAAGAATATTTTAGCTCGGTAGATAATGTCAAACAATATCATAATCCCAATTTTCAGATTTCAAATAAGTCAAGTTCTCCAGAAACGCCTAATAGGCCGTCAAACTTGGTACACCCTGTATATGGTACAATGTGATGAAAAGTAAATATGATCAGATAGACTTATTACGGTAACTTCGGGCGTTAATTAGATTATGAATGAATTGGCTACCAGCATTAGAACCCAATCAGAAGGTATCGAACAATGAACATACCCAGTGTTTCTCTAATTCGGACCCCTACTGAAAGTTTTGGTATCCTCAGTCACCCACCTGATGTGAGGGTGCACTCCGTTTCAGATGTGTGGCCTAGGATTCCTGTCGGAAGGCAAAAAAGTGGTTCAGTATAAACGTATAAAACCAATTCATTATTGATCTTTCTGTAAAATGTTAAAATTTTCATTTCAGCTTCGAACAAAAAGCAAGAGAAACCTTTTATTTCGGGTCCATCAATCGTCTCTCTTACCATACAAAAATTACGAACTCATTATGTACCTGTCAGGACGTATAACAGACAATGCTGTTCCGCTTCCAGAAATTGAAAAGGTGGCGTCAACAATATGATTGAGATCTTAACAAGAATCGGCTTCACTTCGAGGAATAGGTCAGTGGAAGGTCAAATTCTGACACATCAGGTCAGACTGAGGTCAGCCTCCTAGAATCGATCTTCTGAGGGGTCAGGACAATCGGAATATGGGACTATTCAACTCATAACACTTGATTATTCGAGAAGTAATAATGTTGCACAGTTGACGGAGATTCATTCTGAAAAGGTATTAGCGCCAAAATAAAATTTTCATCATTATCAATAGTGTTTTTACAACATGGTTTAGTTGAGTAAACCTGAAATCATTACTCGTCATTACCCTTTGATAATTACATAACCTGCAGCACTCAATCCATTTTTTATTTATTTTAATTGTATAGAACACTCATCTAAGAACCTCCTTGTAAGAATGGCAACTACCTGGCTATAATACAAACTGGATAAGTCTAAATTAGAACCATTTGAAAAAATTTATTGGAACGATTAATTCATCAGAGAAGCATTGAGAATTCCAATTACGAAAACATTCCAGTCAACAATTCTCAAATTTATAATTAGCTCATGAACTGATTACATTTCATGTTCTTGACATTATCTTTAATGTCAATAAATTACAGAGTACATATTTTTTTTAGTTATCAAGTTTCTTCAGCAAGTTATTTTCTGTGTCTGACAAAAAGCTTTAACACTAAATATAGTCAATGAGGAAAAATTAACACCCTAATCATGGGCCATGATGTACTAGTCCATTCCCTATTTATTAAATATAGTACTCCATTGCCATGAAAAAACTGATTATTCCATCTAAAACATAGTACAAAAAGTGCATATTACTTGTGCTATGTTTGCTTGCCATCCTAAGAATTATAAAAAAAGTTGATAGGATGAGAAAAAGAACTTATTGAAGAAATTGAAAAAAATTGGTCATTTTGAGTTTGACTAGCAAAACAGCATTGAGTTCAGTATCCAACTGTGAATTTCGGAATTCGCGCAAAGCATGTTAGTGCTCTCCTAAAATTTTCTTCAAAAAAAAATATGAGGACCCCCATATTTCTCTTAGCAACCTACTGACTCGACCCAACATGTCGTTCCAACGTTGTCACACTGCTTACTACAGCTCTTAGATTAGGCTAAGCTACAGCCTGTTCCAGAAGAGCTGTCGACTTTCAATACATGCACTTACATTTATACTCTTCAGAATCGCTCAAGGCACACAGAACTGAGCAAAAAAAAATACATGTTTATCTATCTACACTACTTCAAGACAAAAATAAATCGTAAACTACCTGAAAATAAAAAAATTGTCTGTATACCTGATATTCCAATGCCGAGGTAATATATTTATAATGATATTGAGAGTGTCTTCAGGTCTTATTGGCCGTAGTTTATTTGGTATTATTTCAACGTTTAGCCTATAGATGCTTTTGGCATCTTCACAGGATTCATGGTCTGAGATTGTAACTTGGGCAGCTGAGTTTCTGAGATTATTGCTGGGTTCGTTCCGGAGGTATTATTCATACCCTGGTTAATGGCTGGAGAAGGTAGTGACTCTACGTTCGCAAAGTCAATTGACCCAGCGCTCCCGCTCCGTATCGGCTCGATCTTGTGCTCTGTACACAGGGGATTCCCACTTTTTCATGTTGTTTTTAAGTTTATAAATCTCAATATCTTCCATATTATTTCTAGGATGGTAACTTAAAACTTCACCTCATATGTCAGTCGAAGTCGACACAAAAAGGGAATAAATCGGAATTTGGGGTATAACCCTTGGGGGAATCCAAATCTAGTTTCGCAACATCGCAAACGTTTTGCTTTTGGGAAAAGCTACATCTTCTGAAAGATTCAATTTTCGGAAAAAAATCAAATTTTTATATTTCATTTCTCATAAAATTTGCAACAGCAAGAGTTTAATTCCAATTCTATGCTCTATACCTACGTCGAGTAAATAATGAGATGAGATGTGGCAGTTGGATGTTGGACTTGTTTTTTTTTTAAACAATTTACTGTGGTTCAATATTGAATTTCGACAGGAAGAATCCTAAATAATACTATCAAGTTTCCAGGAAATTGACTTCGAAGTGAACACTTATGGAGCTTTTCGTTTTTTCAAGTATTTTTAATCATATTTTTCAAAACGGTACTATACAGGATGTCCAATAATTAGACCGACAAGCGTTTATTCCATGTTCTGGACATTATTTGAGACAAAAAATTATATAATACAAAAGTGCTTCGTTAAGGAGCTAGAGCCCTCTGAAGATGACTTGCAGGCAACAATTTTTGTCACATACCTTCAAATCTGATTCATCTGAAGGGTTGAAATTTCACACATTAGCTAATATCAACAAATATGCATTGAATGGTTCGAGTGCATTTTTTTCAATTCAGTCATAAGTGTATGTTTTTGGGGGGGGGCGAAAGATTTTTTTCAGAAAAAAATTTTAGTTTTTCATCAAATTCATAAACTTTCATATTTTTTTTTTGGAAAAAGGTGCTCCTTTGTGACATCGCCCAGTTGCACTGGTTTTGAGAAAAATTGATTCGAAATTTTTTCTTTGTTCAATACTCAACACTCGTTATGTATGTGAAGAATCATAATGTGGGTGAAATATCAATTTCTTCTACTCGATTTCAATAATTTCATGAAAACTCCGCCTCATAATAGTTAATTTATTAATTAATCTCCAGAAGGCGCTAGCTCCTTAACGCAGCAGTTTTGCATTTTATCCCAAATAATGTCTATTACATCCACTAGAAGTTTGTCTGACTAATTATGGGACACCCTGTATGAATAAATGTACCAAATACATACTTCTATTCCTCCTTTGCTCTGTTCGAAGTCCCCAGGTCTGATTTCATCATCACATTCAATGTCCAAGAAAAAAGAGGTGGTCAGTATGCATCATTTTCGTCAATTACTATTTATGTGTCATCCTGCCATGAACAAGGTGCATACAATACCAAGTACCAAATCCCCAAATCCACCAATGCAATTATATGAACCTCTACAGCCGTGTTTACATTTGCATGCGGTTCCGATCATTCGATATGCATAACTACCCTCAATCCTACCCTCAATTGGCATTATGGTAATTACGTAATAAATGAAGTGAAACTGCTTTTTTGGTTAGGGTTAACTCAGCTGAGATGAATTTAACATGGTCGCATTTTTGACGCAGATGTAAAATCTCACTTAAACAAGAATGTGACTCCATTTGAACATTTTAAGTGATCGCCTTCTGGGTTGTTATATGAAGGAGAAGTTTTCTCTTGAACTCTCTGACTCTTTTTGAACTGCATTTATGCGGTCCCCTTTTCCAGATCAAAGCTGACGTGTCTCAAAATTAGTTTAAACGCAACTATTATATCTCGTGTTAAAAAAACTTCACTCTGGTCTCGTCTCCTTTCAGCGTTCATGCATTGGGTGTGTATTTGCCTCATATCGAAGATTATTATAGAAAAGAAAGATCGAAAACGAAGCGACTACACTCACGTCAGCGCCATCTATATAGTTATTCCGAGTTAATTTAGGAAATATCTGAATGCACGAAATATTAGTATGCTAAATAAGTATACCATGATTAAGAAACTTGTAGTGTAGCTTAGCGGTTAGAGCTGTTAACTTTCGGGACTGCGAGGTCGATACATGAATTTTTTCGCACGAGATGTAATTTTTTTAGGCTCGGCAAAATCGAAATTTAATTTCAGTAAGCATTATTTCAGCGCCATCTAAACTTCCGAACAACGGAAAATCGTTTTCGGTTTTTACCATTACTGATATATAAGGACGTTTCTTATCTTTAAACTGTAATATTTGCTTTATATCGCTATAGAAACATTACGCAATTCGACTCAATACTGGAATTTCGCTCATACACGAACGCCGAGTTCAGGTGACGAATTAAAAAATTCTTCAGAAAATGAAGAAACTAAGAAATGAATTTGTATATTTTTTTCAGCAGAACAATTATTATAAAACTTTGTGAATGACTAAACTGCAGTTGTGTAGGTTTTTATTCATTTTATCTCATATTCATTATTTATTCGACCCATAGAATTGAGTGGGCACTTTTGTTGTTGCTAATTAAATGGAAAATAAAATATACTGGATTGCCCTTTTCCGAAAATTGCATATTCGGGAGTTACGAGGTTGAAAAATCATAAAATTCAGATTACTGTCATTTCTGTGGAAATTTTCTCTATTTTGACCGTTCTATCAAGGATGTTAAGCATATTGAATTGAGTGGGTTGTTCAAATATAAACAGGTTATAGCCGATATTGCACATCACACCGTATTATAATGAAATCATAGAATTGTCATAATTGAATCGCGATTAATATTAAGAACTCAGTATTCAGCGCGAAAAGTGAATCATCACAAGGAAATAGTACAAGTGCGAAAACATCGTTGAAAAAAAAATTGACGACATGATAAGAAACGATGAGGAGTTCCAACAAAGAAAATCTCTGGGGACTAAGAGAAGAGAGCAATTTCAAATTTCCAAACATTTTCAATCTATGTTCGTGTTTAAAACGAAGATCCAGAATTGGAGATGTCACAAAAATGTCGACGCCTATATTGCAAACATCGATATATCCTGAAGTCGAGAAAGAGTGAGTACCTAGTACAATACAACAAATAAGGTTTTCATGTTCGAATTTGTTTTAATATCTTTTTTTTTCATCTTTAATTGAGATTGTGTTTTTGTCATGTTATGTTCCTATATTATCAATAGTATTTACCTTATTTTTAACTAGCGTATTTTCGTGTCCTTAATTTTCATTGTGTCCTATGAGAAGAGAGAATAACATCGCTCTCAAGTTGATTCCAGATGTTTCTTCTATTTCAATGAAACACTTCTGCTTCCTCTAACCTGATTAAAAAGAAACTCATCTCATCATATAAATATATACCAATGTTTTTTATTCGTATCAATACATGTTTCGTGCTGGTGATGAAATAGAATTTATTGATCCTTCAATCACGAGTTCAAATATTGTTTTGTTACTTTCAGACCACCTAATGAAAGTCCATCTTCCTTGCGAACTATCCAAAGACAGTCATCCGGATCGGAGTCTTCAGGATATTTCACACCACCACACGCAGAGAGGCCAGGTTCAGCTGCCAGTCCAGTCCAAAGACCAGACTCTGTAATCAAAGCTGTAACTCCTTTGGAAAGCCCCCAAAGAATTGGTAGTTCTAGCAAGGAACCTATCGAGACGCAAACTAGCACTGATGAGCCTCCTGGTGAAGATACGGTGGAATACATCGAGGTAATAATATTCATCCCAAGATGAATCTTTCTTGAAGTGGATTTTTAGATGATTATCAGTGAAGAAAATTCTTCCAATATTTGTGTGAAAATAAAGAAACATAGGCTAATGACCGAAGCAGTCGATGCCTCGATAAAAAAAAAATAAAGAAACATTTACCAGGCATCGTGTACAGGAATTGCAAAATTCTAGATATATTCTTCGTGCTTACAAAGTTCAATTTACAAAACCCTGGATATTTATATCTAAGTACAACGAAAAGAGTTCGTTTAATTGATAATTGAACAATGACAAGTTGATGATCATTCTATAACTAAATCATTAAGAACGATGAAACTTACTCTCAACTTGATGACATTGTTGAGGGCCCACATATGATGTGTCCTTAGCTGGCAATTCAATTGGCAGCAATTCAATTATTACTACCTACATAAGACGTTTTCTTGTCGAGTACTTTTTTGTTTCGATGATCAGAAGTGTCTCCCTACATGGTATAATTTGTCACCAGAGATATTTCTTCATGATTAAATGCGTCCAGGCATTAGAGGCGAAAATTGAACGCTTCATTCATAAAATCCATTCACATTCCAGCGAAACTAACAAAGTGGTCATGGAAAAACTTCTAAATATTAAATGCAGGATCGAATGATAAAATTTCTAAATAACTGACGATCAAAATCTTCGTTAATTGATTAATTTTGAACGTTCATCAATTCGGCAATACCCTTAAACAGACAACACGCCGCAATCTGTAGATTTGCATCTCGACATCCTTGACATGATAATTCTCCCAAGTGAATATGCAGAAATATAATTTTTTTCAAAAATTCCATTTAATGCATTCATAAAATCATACTTATTCATCACTTTTCATTTTCGTGATTTCTTTTCAATTTTTCTCATTTCTAGGTTATCAACAGTATTCCCCCCGAGCCTGCAAAGGATAAGATTGAACACGAAACCAACCACACAGAACCGGAAGTTAATCCAACAGAAAAAATTATTTGTGTGGAAGATCAAAACATTCACACCGCTCGTGGACGAATCGACGAAGTTGACAGAAAAGCGTCTTATCCGAGCATAAGCGAATTCGATTTGGAAACCGCTAGACCGATCGTGGAAAACCGGAAGTGGTCAAGGTCGGAGGTGAACTTAGAGAAGAGCCTACCAATAATAGTCGATAGGAAGAACGTGAACTCCGCTCCTTTAATCAAAGACCTGTCCAACAACAACATTACGTGCGACGTCGAAGAAAAAGTATTGACAGTTCCGACGCATATTTGTAACAATACTAACATCAATATTACGATACCTCTTCCTGGGAGCTTGATACAGGAAGAAGAGGTACCCCCAGAACCACCACTCGTAAGAAGACTATCTAAGAGGTAAATATTAAGACAGTAACAAGTGGTGAAAGTCTCAAAAGAAGAAGGTGTTCTGAAGAATAAGTATTCACTGTGTCCCACAGAACACCCATGCACCCATAGCAGTTATAAGGTTTTAAAAAATGTTTCAACTATTTTTCGCCCCGTGTCATTTGATAACTTGTTACAAACTCCAGCTTCTATATGAGGTTGTAGGGGATTGCTTGTTGAAAGTACGTTGTCCCCTTCGATACTCTCTATGAAAATTCATATACAGCTCGAATTTTCATTTCTTCCCCATAACTTTTTTAGATATGATTAATTCAAATGTCAGTGACGCTTCAAATTTTAGAGGAAATGAATATTAGTTTTTCAAACGGAAATCATAGTGTGCTTTGATATTTTTCAATGGACCCTTCTTAGTCAATTTCACAAATTTATTTCATGATATACTTCCGAGTTTATATATCGAAAATCCGAAAAAAAAGTTTCTATCAACAAAATCCAAAAATGATTTGATTTTGATCCATATCTCTTCATTTCAGGAGGCCATAGCACTTGATATTCCACAGTTGTAAGCTGTCAAATTAATTTAGAAAAAAATGACTCTCAATAATTTAAACTTCGGATAATTCGAAGTAACTGTCGGGTCCCTTGAAAAACATCCGCTAAATCGAAATATTACAATGCAATTAGGTACACTCAGTAATTCTAAGCAAAACAAATCTCCAGAAGAACAAAAACACTCCATTATTTCATTCATACGTGTGCCAATGATGGGTAACGTGAAAATTTTCATTCTTGATTAGAACACAGTACCACTCGGTGCAGTAGATTTCATTAATAATTGTCCACTTTTCTCTTCCTAGATCAATACAACTAAAAATAACAAGTACAAATGCTTGTCATTATTCGAAAAAAAATGATTTTCCCTTCGTTTTTCTCGTGACTAACAAATTAATGTTTTTCTCTATTTCAGTATTGTAATGAGTTCATTACAGTATTAAAAGTAGTGCTGTAATGAAACTCATTACAGCATTGTTTTCAGTTATTTTTTCGTTTTGTGGTTGTCAGTACTGACCTCCGGTCCACTCAATTTTCGAATCAAATCAATTCAAATTCCGCAATCTGTCAAGTTTCGTTAATGAATTTTTATTTGAATTTTGAGAGTTTTTCACAAAACTATACTGAAATAGAGAAAATATCGTCTAATACTCGTTGCAGAAGCCAATTCCAATACTCATTCTGCAACTTGTTTTAAAATATACTATTACAGTACTAAAAGTAGTGCTGTCATGAAACTCATTACAGCATTGTTTCAGTTATATTTTTCGTTCATAGTTGTCAGTACTGGCCATAGATTAATACTAATCCTTATCGAATCAAGTTTCGAATCAAATCAATTCAAATTCCGTAATCTGTCAAATTTCGTAAGTCACACCAACTGCCAAGATACAATACAAAAAAGTGAATTTTTATTTGAACTTCGAGAATGTTTCACAAAACTTGACTGAAATAGAGAAAATATCGTCTAAAACTTGTTGCAGAAGGCAATTCCAATACTCATTCTGCAACTTTTTTCAGAATATACGATTCATGCACTCTTTCAACCCGTTACATTATTCCCATTGATACTATGAATCTCTCTATATCTCGAACCTCTTAATAGTTAAAAGTTTTTTACTGGTCCCTTGAACCGAATTATCGGAAGACAACTGTATATTATTATACAGAATCCAGGAGTGTTTCTTGAATTTTTTTGTTTCTACTTTTGAAACCAGAGATCTCTCATCACAGTTTCCACTGCAGTTAATGAGAGCCTGCTTGAATTATGTTGAACGAAAAGTGTTCTTTCGAGACTTTCGATATATAATAAAATGTATATCATAATATGTATATATTTTTGAAATTCTCTAAGGAAAGTCTAGTGAAGAATATCATTGCACTCCATGGTTTTTAATTGATTTTTCTCTAAAATTTGAAGCGGGACTGAAATTTCGATAGCACCGGTAAACAGTCCCTTAGGTGTTTTTATTTTGAGAGCGTAGTTTCAATACTGGGGAAGTCACAGCTATTAATAATTATTGGCATAGAAACGAACTACCCGTAGCGACTTAACGATATTCAGCAATTTATTTTTCTCGAAAAAAGAGAACATGTCATGTATATCACTTCTTTCTTTCTCTTTTAATACAGGAGATAATTCGAAACGTCAAAATCTTACCACTCTCTCTACTTCTCAATCACTTCAGCACCTGGGAAGTAACCAATCATTTGTAAAATTATTATTTGGAAATTTCTGTTGATACCGGTTTTTCAGAATTTAATATAATCAAATCCAAACACAATTTAAACAATGCATAAAAGAACTTAAAGGCACAAAACAACTTGTGAAGGCGTTCTAGAGAAACTAACATAGCAACAGAAAGTATTTTACGTAGGTTTCATGGTACCATCTGGATAACACAATATTATGATTTTTTAATTTATTTGTATACACCATGAGAGTCGTAGTGTTTCACCGCCTCCGTCGGAAACCATGTTGATAATCAATGAAAATGGATCCACAATTCCAGATAGGAAAGTCACGCATTAGGTTATCCAGCAGTTTAGGAATGGCAGATTGAATCTCTACACCTCGATAGGTTTCGATACCCGATCAAATAAAACTCCTCTTCCAAAGAAGGGGTAATCTACCCAGCAGCAAGGAGCTATTGAACAACTTACAAATGGGTATTGATAACGTGTTAACACACTTTCTTTAAATGAAGTTGGGTATGCCATCAGGGCCACTGGACTTCTTGGGCTTAATCTCACATATAAGTTTATATATATTTGACTAACATTGAATTGACACACACTCAAGTTTACATCATGATCATAGACAAAATCGGGCGGAACAATCAGATCCTCACAATAAACTTCACTAAAGAGATCAGCAAAGAGCTTTACCTCAGCATGCCCTCCAGAAGGGTTTCACAAAAATAGCAGAATGAATTCTGGTAATCACATGATTTTTCTCATTTCGATTTCTACAATTTACTTGAAAATGAAAAGATTCCTAAGTAGAGAATGAGGTGACCTTCCTAACTACGTATTACAAGCCCATATATCCTATTCAAAGAAGTGGGAGTTGTACCTGTCTTTAGTCGGGAGTTGAATGGAGGTGTTCACACCAAGAAAAACGACAATTTAAAGTTCAAATTTGATGTGTTTCGGGATTTTCATGAATATGTTCACTAACCAAGATTATTAATTTATTCCTTTTAACTCTTACAACCTATAATATGTATGTGTGAATAATCAAATCTGTACTTTATTCGCAGTTCAGTTATATAGTTATCCTGATATTCTGTAGACGACAAATAAAAGACTTTTGTTTCAATCATGACTCAGAACAAGAACTGTTATTTATTTTAGAGAGAAAATGAAATAATAAGAAAAAAAGGCATGATAATATCTATATTAATCAATATCTCGAGAATTCTATCTGATCTCCGATCAAATATCTCATACTTTCAGATACAGTCAAGTCCCGGTTCCCAAGAAACCTGTACCGAAATCGAAGACTGACAGCGCCCGTGGTAGCTCCAAGTCTAAGTCGGACGTCCTCCGGGACATCCTCCAGCAGATGGGCAGTCCGGAATGGGAAGTGGTGATGACAGGCCTGAGGAATTTGGGGAAGCTTGCGAAGACTAACAGCGAGATCATGGAGCCGCATATGCATACGATATGTTTGTCGCTCTCCAATCAGATCAAGAATCTAAGGTCTCAAGTTGCAAGAGCCGCTTGTCAAGCCTCTAAGGAGATGTTCATAGCCTGTCCCCAGAAAGGCTTGGAAGCGGTAAGGGCTCATTAATTGAAATACCTTAATGATGTTTGGAGAAGGATTTGTTTTTGATTGGCTCATTTCGCATTCGAAAAAAGTCTACCATTTCATTCCGTTGAATGTTCTGCAGTAGCTTCACACTCGCATGAAAGGAGTATTGATTTCAGAAATCACCAAATTATAACATACGAATTGAATAATTAAAACAACATTAAACAGACGGATTGATTCTCAAATACTCGGAAAGTTTCATCATTTCATTCAGAGCAATGTTCTGCAATGTTTTATTGTACCAATACATAGATAATTTTTACCCTAATTGTGTTGTGTGATTCTGCATTTTATTCTACCTACTGATCTGGTGGGTCTCACATCTGGTGTTTACCCATTTGGTCCTTCCGACAAGGCTCAATATTTAAAAACTACAAAATGTTTTTTTCAATTTTGCTTTGAATGAATGTATTGGTAAACAAATTTTTTTCAAATTCATCCTTATGTTTAAGGCTTCATAAATAATTAGGGATCTAAATCATTATCAAAATTTGCTCGGATTGTTGCGCGCGAGGCCCCACCAAGAGCGAGGCCCGGGCGATTGCCACGTTCGCCACCCCCTAAGGCCGCCCCACTGTTCCTCGCTTAATTGGAATCGGACCATATTATTATTACAGAATTATAATAAATGCTGCCGCTAATTCAACTAAGTTAGATCCACCATGAATAATTATGCCAGGGCAGGAGTTGTAGTATTCGCGTTGGCATTTATTATTATTATTATTATCCTGAACAGGGGTCGTTGTGACTACGTTCAGCCTTCCGGGACGCGTTGACATTTAATTCAACTTAAGTCTTTGTAGGACAGTAGACAAATATGAGAAGTGAACATGAAACTCAATTCGAAACTGTCTCAACAATCTCTTAGATTGCATACCCAGTATAATGAGCATTTTCAAATTGTTCCAAAAACACAATATGAGATGAAAATATCATTATTTCGTGTGGATTAATTGATCATATGGAATCGTTTGAGAACTAATTTATTCAGTCAGTATATATAAAAGATACGTTTCGGGATCGGGCTTTTTTCAATCTAAAAAACAATTATTAAAAGCACAGTTACATATTAAATTTTTTTGAGATAGAGATCTGTTACCTTTTTCGGTTGTTATTCAATATCCTTTGTTATATCTGCCTCTGTTGCATGTGTCTGTATTAAATGATATTAAGTTGGCGCTGAGATATCGTGTTGTGACGTCGGTGTCACTGTCACTCTTCTTTTTCTTCTATTGTTGCTCTCTGCTGTCTTCTTTATAAGTGTTGAATATATTCTATTTAGACCATTTATATCTGTTCTGTCGTTGATAGAGTTTGGATTTCGTTTTATGCAGATAGATCATCTCTAAAAATTCTCTGGTTCTTTCATTTTTTTCCTTATCTAATATCCTTGTATCCTCGGAATTGAATGTATGGTTGTGTTCTACTGTGTGCTTGTAAAGGGCTGTTTGGGTTTTAGAATATTTGTGTCCTTTTATCCTGTCATTCAATCTTTGTTCCGTTTGCCCTATGTACACTCCATCAAATTGGTTGCATGGTATCAGGTGCGTGAAGTTAGCGAAAAGTTGGAAGCACTAATTCTGAATTCATGGCAAATATTTAGTGCATAATTAGTGCCTATTAGTGCCGTTTGAATCAGTGACAGCACCATTTTAGTTTTCGAGATATTGACGATTCAAATTTTTGGTGCTAACTTCACGCTCAGCACCAAAAGTTTCAAATATCAATGAAACTTATATGCCAATATTTAGTGCCTAATTAGTGCCTATTAGTGCTTTTGGAACCAATGAAAAAAAATTAACAGTTTCCATGATATCCGGGAATATTTCTTTTGGTGCCAACTTCACGCCCAGCACCAAAAGTTTCAAATTATCATAAAATTTATATGCCAATATTTAGTGCATAATTAGTGCCTATTAGTGCCGTTGAAACGGATGCGATATCATTTTTAGTTTTATAGTAATCGAGTGTTGTTTTTCAGTAAGCGTGAAGTTAGCGAAAAGTTGGAAGCACTAATTCTGAAACTAGTTCAAATATTTAGTGCATTAATAGTGTTAATTGGTGCCGTATCAATCTTTGAATGCACCATCATATTTTTGTAGTTATAATTAATTATATGTTTTAATACAGTGCCGCCATCTATCGGGTGTATGCGATTCATTCTGCGTAATACAAACTCGAGGTCATCGGGACATGTTAATATTGTCTAAGGCGGCTCACACGCATTCGACTCGAAACGCTCATCTTGATTTCGAAGAATGAAATTATCTGAATGAAGTTTTCAGATAATGATTAATGGGGAAATATTTCAATTCACAAGTATTTATTGGGTTATCAGGATGAATGAAAGAATATATAAATATAGAAGCGATGTTTATTCAAAGCCAAGAATTTTTAGCTTTCATTGCTATACGTAGACATTTTTTTCTTGTGTATCTTTTTTTTGTAAAACTGTTCTCTATGAATGAAAAAATAAACATTTATTATTATTATTATGTTGTTTATAATATGTACATAGGTATATAGTATAGTATGGTGATAATTCATAAATGGTTATTATGGAGGGTGTGCTCTCGTGTTTCAGTTATATTTTGTCAAAGTATATTGTTATTTATTACTATTTAATTGTGGAATTGTTTGAATTTCGGATACTGCATTATATTTTATTCACTTAGAAGTCACGTAAAGGCTCACGCCTCAGTGATTATATTATGTTAATGCCCTGTAGCTTTTGAAGAAATGAACCATATTATAATTTTATGAATGAGAACATAAATTCTCAATACCAGAGACGACGGAAGATTTCTTTTCAAGGCATAGAACCAGAATACTAGCAAAGAAATTAATAGAACCGTGAAAAAATATATTTGATGAAGATTATGATGAAATTAACCTTCATAGAGGTTAACAATTATGAAAATGAATATATCCTGATATGAAGGTATAGATATAACCAGGAAGCAGTGTTTTGTACAGAAAATACTAATAAATGTACTTCGAAATAATCGCAACAAAAAGCTTGATTCTAATGTTTAACGAGTGGATGTTTGTGATTCCTTACTATATTGGAATTTTTCACCTGCTCATTTTATTCCTTCCTTCCATCACAATTTTTTCTACAGTAGAAATTTCAGCGACCAGAGCCAGAAGCTACTCAAGGAGCTTTCAAATTGAATATCTGAGGGATATCTGCTCCAACTTTTGGTTGATAGCTGTTCTGAAAATAAAATCAAATGCGATGCGGAATTTCCAAAGAAAATATACGACAACACGAGTATCCAAGAAAAATGTGCGGTGGAAACAATAGTGTATTTATCCAAAATGACGTTGTTCGCAAGTAATTCGTGTCGCAGCGGAAATTTATCAATCAATCCATATTCGAGAAAGCGTATATGTTTTCCCAAAATATATATGTTTTCCCAAAATATATAAATAAGCCTCCAATGTTTACCAATTGGCGTGAGATCAAAATGGACAGGGTTTAGTGAATTCTTTTAATTTTTGTATTTGCACTATGATACTGATTCCGCTTCCAATAACATATGGAAGTCACTCTGTTTAATATAGCCCTCCAAACTCTGGCCGTACGTTTCAGCACAGGCAATTGGTGGAAATCGATAAATATCATTAAAATCATAAGCTTTTATCCGTTTTCACCTTTTCGTAATATGATAAAAATGTCCTCGAATATGAATATTGAGGGTCACAAAAATCAGTTGAAATTCTTATGGAAAAATATATCATCGAAAACGGAAGAACAATACTCTCGAAAGAAATGTGGAAAATATTGAATATAAAAACTTCCCTCGTTATCTCTCATATTCAGAGATGATTAGAAACCGATTAACCAAATCACTTGTTTTTTTTTCGCATGCGCAGAGATTAATTTTCACAAGGCTCTCTATTTATTATCATGAACAGATCGACATTGTTCGATATAAGGTCACATGGCGACCAAAAATCTAAATTGACTTAGTGGTAATAATATCATAAAGATATTAGATAGCTTGGCGAAATATCACACAGTTGACAGACTAGGCGAATAATTTCTTAATTCTGTGTGTGGACCACTTTAAATTCCACGTCATGCGTGGATCGTAACCGAGCGGATCGATATGTTGAGAACAGCGTTGCCGAACTTCTGAACTCAGTAGTTATCGGTACCACCAACTGCGCAAAATCGGTAGATTGGGAGTTGTACGGTATTCGAATAAAGAATGAAAAGTTTAACATAACCTATCGTTTTTTGAATCATAGATGAATTCAAAAGAGTAATCATCGAAATGAATACTAGGCTCGTAGATCTTCTATCATGGGGTTGGAAAAATTATATAAGATTTTGTCACTCCTTTGTAATTTATACTCATCACATCACATCTAACTGTTTCAAATATTGAAGTTCTTCATGAAGATTTTGTCCCTGAGATGTATGGAATACTGATAATGCCAAATAAGGCTGAAACTGGTATATCTCTCATCAAGTGACCTAATCTAATATCATTTCACCAACCTCATGATAAAAGATCTCTGAGCTTGAGAATTGAAAATGGTATTCATTTCGATGGTTTAATTCATCTATGTCTCAAAAATGTTTTCGGTGTAGCCCCCGTAAAGACAAAGGATTTTTTTTTGTTTTCCGCTTTATTCGTTTTCTTAAAAATAATCTATCTGTGGCGTGCGATGGGATTTGATCAAGTTGAAACTCGCAACTTCGAAATATAGAGTTATAGAGAGGATATTTGAAAGAACTTCGAATTATAGTGTTTTTGTTCTTCTGTCGAATTGTTGTGCTTCGAATTCCTGGGGTATACCCAATTTGCATCATTGTAATATTTCGATGCAGCGAGTGTTCTTCAAGGGACCCGACAGTTACTTCGATTTATCGAATGTCTGATTTACTGAGAGTCGACTGCATATTTCATTTTTTGTATATATAGGTATATCTGTGTTTTCGAAATAGCAGTGTTTCAGCTCTCAGCCTTCATATTGGAAGACATAACTAAAAATCGGTAGGCTTGGCAACGCTGATGAAGGATTCAATGGACTAGATTGTGCGCCTTAGTCCGGATGTGTTCGGCTTTACTCGTAAGGGTATATCGTGGCATGCGCAAACCATTTCGTGTTCTGTACAGTTGCGCGTAGAAGTGGAAGATATTGTATCAAAGATTATAAAGTACTCTATAATCTTTGTATTGTATTATACGAAATTTACTCGGAATTATGGTCGGAAGGAAAGGTGCCACGGATGTGAACTTAGTTCTAGAAAAATTAATTTCGCACAAAATAAATTTAATCCCCAAGCTTGGGAATCCAAGTGATGAGATATGGAGGATTATCAGTTCCGAATTGGAGGAAAAGATAACTCCCAAGGCTTTGTACACCTTCATACGAAAAAACAGTCATGACTGCTGGAAATTTCTGAATTTGACGGAATCGGATTTTAAACGTAAAAAATTCACTTCGGGCCCATACGATGACGAAGTTCAACTAGAATTAATTTTGAACCCTTCAACTCATCAATTAATTATAGACTTGGAAAATTCCAAACTGAAACAAGGGTGGTGCGATGAACTCTCGAGTGTAGTGAACAAACATGATGAGGCACCAAATTGTACATGGGCTTTCAAAAAACATTATTTCGGAGTGGATACATTTCTGAAAATTCATGGACGGTGCGTGGAGTGTAATGCTTCTTTAGTAGGGACATTTTATGATCGGTATACTGAGAACGGTAATTTGAAGTTTTATGTGCACATTTCTTTTGTCAACGAAGACTTGCATACTGGCCAGAAAATGAGGAACCTCTCTGGACTAAGGAGAGAAAAAATCGGGGCAATATTGAGTTCAGGTAAACCATCTATAAATTATTTGAGAGAAGAGGTTTTTAAGGGTGAGGATTATAAAAATCTTCCAAAGTTAGAGACCTTAAGGAAATGCAAGCAGGAATATAAAAACAAGGAAACTAGATTATGCAATAGTAAAGAAACGAATCCTATCATGAAGCTGGTCGAGTACAAATGGACTTCACCATTCAAATATTCAATAAAAATGATAGCTATTGATAAATTTTTTTTACATTACTGGACTCCCGAACAGGAGCAAGTTTATAACAACTATTGTTCAAAATCAGAAATTAGTATTTTAGCCATTGATGCGACGGGTGGTCTCGTCAGAAAACTTCAAAGGCCATATCAGAATACATCCAGCCATGTATTTCTGTATTCAGGTGTAATTCACCTGGGTCATTCACATGGACAAATTCCCGTAACGCAAATGTTATCCGAATGTCATGACACGAATACCATTTCCTTTTGGCTGAAAAATTGGCTGAAAACAGCAAAAAAGCCCAAGATAGTTGTGTCTGACCATTCTTTGGCTTTGTTGGGAGCTGCTTGTTGGGCATTTAATAATACTCTCCTAAGAGATTACATCCAAAAAATCTTCAGGAACCTGCATGGTGATACGGGAGCGATACCACCTGTAATGATCAGGGTGGATTATGCCCATTGCATCAAAATAGTGCTGCGATGGGGTTGCTTCAAGTCAAAGAGTAGGAGGTTCATTGAATTTTATGTGCATTTAATGGCACATATCATGAAGAGCAAATCATTTGAAAGAATAAAAGCTATTCTGAAATCGATTCTCGTAACCGCCAACAGTGAATTTGTTGGTTTTAAGGATGATGAGCCCGTTCCAGCTCAAATACATCGCGAGCAACTGAAAAAATTGATTTGTATGGATGCTGATCTAAACGTGCCATACGAAAACGTTGCCGAATACGATGACTACGAAGCTAATAATGACCAGACAGATAACGATTTTCATGGTTGGTTTGATCGAATTCTGGAAGATGCTCTGAGGTATTGTCGTGTAGAAACCGACGAGGACAATTTTCATTACTGTCCTGAGATCAACCGATATTTGAAACAATTAATTGGAACTCTTCCTTTGTGGTCTGGTATAGCTGCACCAATTTTCCAGTACGGATCTCAAAGCCATTCGTCGGCTATAGTGGAGAGTTATTTTGCTGATTTGAAAACAAAAACTCTAAAGCAAGAAAATGCACCTCTACGGGTGGATGATTTTTTTGTCATTCATTATAGAGCCATACAGAGTATGCTGATGATTACCAGAAGCATAGAGGACCAGACACAACACTCAGTTGGTAAGAAAAAAAGATTTTAATGAACACTTTCATGTATGATTTGTTCATTCAAAAAGGTAATAATTTCATTTGAAATTTTATGGTTTTTGATAACTTCCAGACGACATATCTCCAGATGACAAGAATCAACATGAGAATTCTACACCTCTTGTCCCTATGTCATTTTCCAGGGATGAAAAAGCCTCAGAAAATATGGATGAACATGAAGATTCTACACCTCGTGTCCCTATCTCATTTTCCAGGGATGAATATGCTTCAGAAAATATGGATGAAAACGGTAATTTGATAATATCATAAAATTACATTAATAATGACTTCGCTAATAACTATTTCTACATTTAACATAATTACAAAATTATTTCAGCATTACTATGATGAAATATAAAACTGTTTGACATGCCTGAATCATAATGATTGCCATTTTGTTTTTCAGTTACACAAAAAAAAACTGATATTGACGATGAGCCTATACAATCGGAATCGCGCAAAAGAATTTTTGAAACAACAGAACCAGACATTGAAGAAGAACTTGAAGGTATGTTAATTCCATTAGTTTAATTTTCATTTATATTATGATGTATATTGATCTAATTGATATATGAGTACCTACATCCATCTGAGAGAAAGTTTTGGGTGTTTCACGCTGCCTCCCTGATAGTTTTAGAGGATAATTCCAAAAGAAATTATATGGCATATTGAAGATTTTTCAGATTATTAAATGAGAAATCATGAACTATTGTATTGGAATTGATAAAGAGAATACAACATCTGCATATTTAATTATTTTTTTTTTTTTTGAGAACATTATTCATAGCATTACATATTTCAACTCAACGAAAATAACATAGGTACACATTATGAAATGAACATATAATATCAATATCGAAGCAGAGCGCAGAGCATGACATTGGGTTACATTTCATCTCTAGAAAACGAAGCTACAGAAAACGAAAAAATGACAAGAAAAATTCATTTCCATGTTGACCTTAGTCAACAATCCAGTAGCATCGATTTATTGCTTGAAAAAGTTTAAAATTCGTTTGAGGTGCTACCCGCGCACCACCGAACATGATCTTAATCTTACTATGGAGCCCTTATCGCTTTCAGAAGGGCGAATTCAGGCTGTCCAAGAAGTTGACGTCAAACTAGAACTGAGAACAGGCTGAGTCATAGTGGCCATAAGAAAAATATTTAAAGAAGTATAAGTCGTGTATTTTTCAAATAATACCTATTGCATTTTGTATTATTCGAGAAAATACATAACCTGTGAAGATTCTCGAACTGTGTTGCTAAAATTTTTTACTTTTTTCAAATTTTATTTTTCTTATGTATTCCTGAATAGTAGTTCTGTAACCAATTATCGTACAAACCAATTTTTGCAACTTGACAAATAATGTCACTTTTTGCCGAATAAATATTTAAAATTATTATTTCGACCAACTTCAGCTGATTATATTCGAAAAAAAATTACTTCATCAGTTTGAAAAATTGTTTCGAGAGTCAGCACATTTAATATGGTTTTTAAATGCTAAAACATTTACTACACTACTTCTGAGAACAGTAAAAAAGGGTCTTTCGTGAACGATTTTTTCGAACATTGTGAAAATGATTCTGATGAATCTAATATTTTAAAAATCCGGATGTATCAACATTTAGAAAAGATGGTGACATGAACCAACATAATTAATTCGAGTGGCATTTAGATAATCCGAATTCAATGAGAAAAGATAGATCTCAATATCGTTTTAACGTGAATATCGTTGGCCTAATTCGTTAACCTGCTCAGTCCATTGTTTTAGAATAGTTTAACGAATTAGGCCGACGATATGTGGATTTGAATTTTGAAAGGAAGGGTCATGGGACCTCGTAAGTTACCAGAGGTCTTAGATGCTGAAATTTATTTAGATTTTTTATGAAATCATTCTTCAAATTTACTGAAATATGTGACACTTAGTATTTCCGGAGAAATATTGTTGCAGCAAGATGGGTACCTAGCGCACCATGCGCTTTCAGAGAATATCTGATAGAAAAATATCTGAGTAGATGGATAGGGTGCTGGTACAATCTCGTGGCCAGCTTGTTCACCTCATTTGAAACCGTTAGTTTTTTTTTACTGGGGAGCTGTGTCGAAGTCTGGGACACCCCGTATGAGAGAGAGGGAAGGACATTGGTACCGCTACTCCCTGAATGATTCAATTTCAATTATCCAAATTAACAAATTTCATATAACATAATATGTACTTCGTACTTGTACCTGTAAAATCATGAGTTGGTAGAAGGACCTCTTTCGGACTTATTAGCCATGGACTTTTAGGAATTATTGCACCTTACGTTTCGCCTACATCTGCGGGAGGCGTCTTCCGAGAATTCATGGTCAAAGATTGTAACTCAACCTGGACATGAGATTCATAAACATATGCAGAACATGAACACAAGAGATGTCATTATTGGACACGGCTCTAATCAAGCCGATTTTGTGTGGAAGCGATGGAATAATTAAAAACATAAATGTCTACGTCCTTGTCGCTCCAGCAGCGGAGCTATAAATAACAACTCAGGATTGAACCCTGCAACAGCGGGCAGTAACTCTGCGGTCGGATTACAATCTGAGACCAAGAATCCGCTGAAGATGAAGGTGAAAGAATTCCTTATAGACCTCGACCAAAGATACCGGAAGACTCTTCTCATGTCATTTTTGTATATAACACCCTGTAGGGTGTCCTATAACCTCTATCACAAACTTTGCATATGGTAGCTGTGCTCATTCTGAACATTTTTTTCCATGAACATATACACGATTCGTTTTTGTTGAGAAGATACAATCATTTGAAAAATTATATTTTTATGTTCAAATCCAAATCTTAATAATGAATGGAAATTTCGAAACTTAAAATTGGAGGTTGGATTCCAACATGACAAACAAGCTGCCCGATATGTCCTCATGAACAAAAATCTGAGGGATTTAGATAGGCTAACGAGGTGGCCGTTGAATTCGTCCTCCTTGACTTATCCATTTATTTGGGGAATGTTCATTCAGCCAACTGACTACTTGTTTACCACTATCTGGTGGTGCACCATCAAATGCTTGTAACTGCGAAACTAAAACGAATCGGACCTATGCCCATAGGGGCAAAAATGTTCAGAAGAAGCACAGCTACCTGCTGTTAAGGTTTTCATAGAGCTTGTAGAACACCCTGTTTACGAAAGTCTTTAATTATTTATCAGGTTGAAGATTCCTGAAATATAGAAGTAACCTTATTTGTCAAGAATACTTGAAGAAAAGTACCTATATGTTCTAGGGCCTGTGTTCTGGGGACCTTTCTAATGAAATGATCCGTCAAGTCTCCTTGATCATTGTATGAAACACGCAATATTTTTACTGCAGATTAGTTTGATTCATGAAAGCGTCAGACCCCTTCAACTGCTCTTATGGTGCATGCTAATTGAAAATTTGGAAGCTTTTAAGTGTCAGACACTATCATGTCTATAACTAATCTTCTACATTAGTTTGTTAATTGAAAAAATAATAATTCTATCACATTCCTTTATGAATATAACCATTTAGGAATACCGAGAAGTGTACTATGTATATGTTTATTTTTTCTTATAGGTGACTGGTTCGAGAACTGGGGTGGATTAGGAAAGCCGACTAAAAAGAAGAGATCGAAATATTACGGAATTCCTACACCCGAAGTTATGCATATTCGAGAAGGAAAGAAGATTAAAATACCTCTTTTGGCAAATGGAAACCTTCAAAAGTTTGCGAGCGCAGTGAAAGGCAAAAAATACCGTGTCGTAAACACATGTCCTTTCGATACACTGATTCAGTGCTTCGCATCTGCACATTGCGACAGTGATCAATTGGCTTCACATATTGGAAACTTCGAAATTAATTGTAATTTTTTCAAGTTTCTTACTTTTTTTTTGAAAAATGGGAGTAAACGGTGCACCTACAAATTCCGATGTGAGGTGCTCGAAGAATGTAAACTTTTCAAATATAACGAATTGATCAATGGAGTTGTGGTAATTGATGTGAACTGTAACATTACTTATGTCGCATCTCATATGTTGAAAAATTTTCCTTGTTCAATGGAACAGTTCTTTTGCAGTCATTGTAATGATATAGTGAAAAGAAAAAATTCTTATTTGATCACAGTATTCGTTGATCAACTACAAAAAGAAGGATTCAAAATGTTACAGGATTCAATCGATTTCTTTCCTCCTTCAAATTTCAAATGTCCCAACTGTTCCAATAATTTACAAATTCAAAAAACATATGCTGAATTTCTATTAATTGACTGTGATATTGGGAAATCTGTCTGCCTTAACGAAATCCAGCTAACTTTAAACATAAAAGATAAAACCTACATTTTACGAGGGATAGCTAATTTTGAAGCCCCCTGTGTAGCAAATGGAATCGGCCATTATAGTTCCTATTGTAGGAGAAATGATGGGCAATGGGAAGAATATAATGACCTGTTGAAGGAATATAAGGTAGTAAGAAATGATATAATGGTGAACCCACATTTGCTATTATATACCATTTGATCATCCAAATGGTATATAATAGCAAATATTTTTTACCTGTTCCTCAAATGGAGATGAACATTTAGCAAATGTTATATTTTTTGAAGAGTTAGATATTTTATTTTATTGTTTTTGGAAAATAGTTTTTGTATGAAATATTGTTATTATATTTTTTTATGTACATCAAGAGGAACTTTCATTTACATATACCGATTTTGCGCAGTTGGTGGTACCGATAACTACTGAGTTCGGAAGTTCGGCAACGCTGTTCTCAACATATCGATCCGCTCGGTTACGATACACGCATGACGTGGAATTTAAAGTGGTCCACACACAGAATTAAGAAATTATTCGCCTAGTCTGTCAACTGTGTGATATTTCGCCAAGCTATCTAATATCTTTATGATATTATTACCACTAAGTCAATTTAGATTTTTGGTCGCCATGTGACCTTATATCGAACAATGTCGATCTGTTCATGATAATAAATAGAGAGCCTTGTGAAAATTAATCTCTGCGCATGCGAAAAAAAAAACAAGTGATTTGGTTAATCAGTTTCTAATCATCTCTGAATATGAGAGATAACGAGGGAAGTTTTTATATTCAATATTTTCCACATTTCTTTCGAGAGTATTGTTCTTCCGTTTTCGATGATATATTTTTCCATAAGAATTTCAACTGATTTTTGTGACCCTCAATATTCATATTCAAGGACATTTTTATCATATTACGAAAAGGTGAAAACGGATAAAAGCTTATGATTTTAATGATATTTATCGATTTCCACCAATTGCCTGTGCTGAAACGTACGGCCAGAGTTTGGAGGGCTATATTAAACAGAGTGACTTCCATATGTTATTGGAAGCGGAATCAGTATCATAGTGCAAATACAAAAATTAAAAGAATTCACTAAACCCTGTCCATTTTGATCTCACGCCAATTGGTAAACATTGGAGGCTTATTTATATATTTTGGGAAAACATATATATTTTGGGAAAACATATACGCTTTCTCGAATATGGATTGATTGATAAATTTCCGCTGCGACACGAATTACTTGCGAACAACGTCATTTTGGATAAATACACTATTGTTTCCACCGCACATTTTTCTTGGATACTCGTGTTGTCGTATATTTTCTTTGGAAATTCCGCATCGCATTTGATTTTATTTTCAGAACAGCTATCAACCAAAAGTTGGAGCAGATATCCCTCAGATATTCAATTTGAAAGCTCCTTGAGTAGCTTCTGGCTCTGGTCGCTGAAATTTCTACTGTAGAAAAAATTGTGATGGAAGGAAGGAATAAAATGAGCAGGTGAAAAATTCCAATATAGTAAGGAATCACAAACATCCACTCGTTAAACATTAGAATCAAGCTTTTTGTTGCGATTATTTCGAAGTACATTTATTAGTATTTTCTGTACAAAACACTGCTTCCTGGTTATATCTATACCTTCATATCAGGATATATTCATTTTCATAATTGTTAACCTCTATGAAGGTTAATTTCATCATAATCTTCATCAAATATATTTTTTCACGGTTCTATTAATTTCTTTGCTAGTATTCTGGTTCTATGCCTTGAAAAGAAATCTTCCGACGTCTCTGGTATTGAGAATTTATGTTCTCATTCATAAAATTATAATATGGTTCATTTCTTCAAAAGCTACAGGGCATTAACATAATATAATCACTGAGGCGTGAACCTTTACGTGACTTCTAAGTGAATAAAATATAATGCAGTATCCGAAATTCAAACAATTCCACAATTAAATAGTAATAAATAACAATATACTTTGACAAAATATAACTGAAACACGAGAGCACACCCTCCATAATAACCATTTATGAATTATCACCATACTATACTATATACCTATGTACATATTATAAACAACATAATAATAATAATAAATGTTTATTTTTTCATTCATAGAGAACAGTTTTACAAAAAAAAGATACACAAGAAAAAAATGTCTACGTATAGCAATGAAAGCTAAAAATTCTTGGCTTTGAATAAACATCGCTTCTATATTTATATATTCCTTCGTTCATCCTGATAACCCAATAAATACTTGTGAATTGAAATATTTCCCCATTAATCATTATCTGAAAACTTCATTCAGATAATTTCATTCTTCGAAATCAAGATGAGCGTTTCGAGTCGAATGCGTGTGAGCCGCCTTAGACAATATTAACATGTCCCGATGACCTCGAGTTTGTATTACGCAGAATGAATCGCATACACCCGATAGATGGCGGCACTGTATTAAAACATATAATTAATTATAACTACAAAAATATGATGGTGCATTCAAAGATTGATACGGCACCAATTAACACTATTAATGCACTAAATATTTGAACTAGTTTCAGAATTAGTGCTTCCAACTTTTCGCTAACTTCACGCTTACTGAAAAACAACACTCGATTACTATAAAACTAAAAATGATATCGCAGCCGTTTCAACGGCACTAATAGGCACTAATTATGCACTAAATATTGGCATATAAATTTTATGATAATTTGAAACTTTTGGTGCTGGGCGTGAAGTTGGCACCAAAAGAAATATTCCCGGATATCATGGAAACTGTTAATTTTTTTTCATTGGTTCCAAAAGCACTAATAGGCACTAATTAGGCACTAAATATTGGCATATAAGTTTCATTGATATTTGAAACTTTTGGTGCTGAGCGTGAAGTTAGCACCAAAAATTTGAATCGTCAATATCTCGAAAACTAAAATGGTGCTGTCACTGATTCAAACGGCACTAATAGGCACTAATTATGCACTAAATATTTGCCATAGTTTCAGAATTAGTGCTTCCAACTTTTCGCCAACTTCACGCACCCATGGTATCTCATAGACGATGTGTGATTTTTGGTTTTTCGGGACTTTTGCTTTTAATCTTGAAAATAAATGTTTGATTTGTATGAATGGTTTGTGTGCAATCTTTAAAAGTGGGTATGGTTTTATTATGTTCTCTATTTTCTCAGACAGTGTTGGAATGTATGGTAGGGGTATGTAAACTATTGGCTCGGTTCTTGGATTTTGGTATCTCAGTGAGTTGTAAAATTTATGGGTGCGTTGTTTTATTGTTTTTTTTATCATTTCTTGTTGGTAATTCTTTGTGGCAAGTAGGTAGGTGATCTGATCCAGTATCTCCGGTCTATAGCGTGGTGAAGTTGATTTGATTGCTCGATCTTTATAATTTGATACTATTGCTTTTTTTGTTTGGTGTTATGTACTGAGTTATAATCAATTATCCGGTCTGAGTTAATAGATTTTCTTATCATTTTAGTCAGTGGCGTAACAAGACCTCAATTATATGTGGACGAGATAAAATTTGCGAGGCCCTTGAGGGAAAAAGGTTTTCAGAAGAAACAAACGAAATCGTCTAACATTTAATGAAATATTATGTGACGAATTATGAAGTAAAAGTCAAATAAAAATTGTCGGTTTCGAGCCTCACTTAACTGCTTAATTATGCCATTATAGTCCAGCTGGGATGTTAAATCTGTTGTGATATAGAGGGTTACCAAAGCAGAAAGTCTTTCCAGATAGATTGTATTTCACGGATTATTTTCTGCCAGCCAATTTTGAGAAACTTTTTTCAGCAGGTATAGGGTCGGTTTCACAAAACTTTGTTTGTACCGTTAAATTAATTGGAGCCACCGCGATTCGTTGAAATTTCAAAACGAGTGATTCGATTGGTTCGAATTTACGTAAGGTTTTTTAATCGCACAATTAAAGTTTTGTGAAACCGACCCATAGTCAATAAAATCCGAATGGATAAGCTTCTTGAATGATGTTTCTTGCTATATATTGTAAAAGCTATCTCACATCTTCAATAAAGACTGTACAGGGTATTCCAAATTGCTTTAGTTTTGCTGTTTCTGGTACTAGATAGGTAAAAAAGTTGAAAGGAGTCTTGGGCTCGATTTTCGTGAAAATGCCAGTAGTAGAAACCACTTCAATATATCTTTATTTGTTTCGAAGATATAACCAAATTTTGATATTTTATCGATTTCGAAGATGTGCCATAACTTTTTTATTTTCCGAAATATCTAAAAACGATTAGAAATTTTTACAAGAACTTTTTCACTGGGACTAAGACTCTCTTTTTAAATTTTTCATGTCTAATTTTTTTATGATATAAGATGAAAAATGGGTTCGTTTTTAAAATAAAAAAAAAATTAATTTTTCCACCCTCAGTAGACGAGACAAAAGAAATGAATATAGGTGTTTTATTTCCTGTGAAAAAAGCCTGTAAAAATTTCAATCGTTTCCACACATATTTTCTTAAATGAAAATAATATGGCACACTTTCGAAATTGATCAAATATCAAAATTTAATTATATGCTAAAACACATGAAGATATCGGGAAACGGTTTCTATTTATGGTGTTTTCGCGAAAATCGAGCCCAGGACTCTTTTTTAAATTTTTTCCTATCTAGAGAGGAAAAAATCAAAAACAATTAAAATCAAGCAATTTTGGATGCCCTGTACAGGTTCATCGCTGCTTTCATAGTCAAATATTTAGGGCGGTGGAGATACGCTCTTGTTACCCTCAGGTGGCGATCAGAGTAAACTGATGAATGTAGGTATTCCTTTCACGATTTAGGTTTGTGTGAATTTCTGCAAATATATTGCGCTATAGAAAGTTGATAAGTAAGCGGAAAGGTACGAAATAGAAATCGTCGTCAACAAAGAAAAAAAGTCTTCATATAAATTCATCTGACATTAAAAGAGTCTTCCTATAAATTCATCTGTAAATAAAATGATTTATCTTAGAGGGAAAGGGGATCATTGCGCCGCGAGGCCCTTAAGGGCGTGAAGCCGTGTGCGGTCGCCCACGTCGCCCACTCCCAGTTACGCCACTGATTTTAGTTTCTATTTTGTTATTTTCTCTAATGATGGTCATGTCCAGAAAGTTGATTTTGTTGTCTAGTTCTGTTTCTAGAGTAAATTTCAGTTTATTGTTAAAATTGTTTAGAGCTTCCATTATTTCTTCAATTTGATCTTCAGTTGTTATTATTAAACAATCATCTAAGTACCTCTTGAAAGTTGTTGGTAGATCTGTATATTCATCTATCAGTCGCCATTTCTCCTCCAGTATCTGTGGTACCAGTTGTGTCGGGATATTTGTATATAAAGACACAGCATTTATAGAAAATAATTTTCGATCATCCGGAACATATAGTGTATCTAATTCCTGTTTTAGTTCAAAAGAATTTTTGGTGTAAAAGGGGTTTTCGTTTATAATATTTGAGGGAACTGCTGCTAGATATTTTGACAGTTTATAAAATGGTGTTTGCGTGTGAGAGATGAAAGGTCTAAGTGGAATGTTTGGCTTCTGGAGTTTTGGTGAGGAATATATTTTGGGTGAAATACTATTATGTACAATGGTAGATCTAGCAAGGATTGGTGGTATTAGTCCCGAAATTTCCCATCTTTTGATTATTTCGTTATTCTGTTTTTGTAGAGAATTTGTTAAATCTTTTTTTATGCGTTTGTATGTTGTATCATTTAGTAGTTCTCTAATTTTTGTTTCGTAGGTAGATTTATCCATTATAACAGTTGAATTGCCTTTATCTGCCCTTGTTACTAGAATCTGTTGATTATCTCGTAGAAATTTTTTCGTTTTATTGAATGCCGTTATATTTTTTCTTTCTTTAAATTTTAGTTTTTCATTTTTAACTATATTGTGATGTTCAATTAAAGTATTATTCAGTTTTATTTTTATGCCATTTTGGTCTTCTTGGTTTAATTTTGTTATATTTGCTTCGATGTTGGCTATTATGTGAACCGTGGGAATTTGATTTGTATTTTTGGGACGTTTTGCAATTAGGGTCTTGGCTAAGTAGGAGTTGAATTTCGTCTGGGATTAAGGTATGTGACAAATTTTTCACTGTATTTTCCGTTTGGATCTGTGAGGCATCTCGAGTTGACTGTGACAATTTGAATAGTTTTTTGTTGTGCCTTTTTGTATTTAAGTCTATGTTGTTTTTAACGATATTTGACTGTAGACTATCATTATTGAACCTAGAACTATTTTATACACATTCAGTCTTTGTTTCTATCTCACAATCAAGGTCTTCTTCATTCATGTTGAACCCTCAGAATAACTCTGTAGGTACTCTTTTCCATCCTGAAAGAGAATTACTTCTTCCAGTTTCAAAATTTATCTGCACTATATTCTACTTTTAGAGAAAATCTAGTTTCGCCCTATTTTTATTTTCTTTGATTTCCAGGAGCTCGAAGAAATTGTCGGTCCTCTTCTCCATAGAACAGCGGACACGAACAAGTTTCTTCGGGAAGATGCCAACATTGCTCTGGACGTCATGACGGAAAAAATGCATCCTGCTAAAGTGGTAGTCGTTCTAACATCCAAAGGTACCACGCATCAGAACGCAATCGTCCGTAGCACGACTACAAGGTTATTGGAGCTACTCTTCAGATTACACGGCACCGAAAAGTTGTTTTCCCTTGGCAAAGAAGTGAGGGACAGGGCCATCTTAGCTGGGGCTAATGCGCTCACAGAAGGAAGTCTAGAAACTAGAAAGCATGCCAAGGCTCTGCTGAAACACATGATTTCGTATCCTAATTTCCAGAAAGCTCTTCTTGAAGCCGTTCCTCCACATACCATCAGACATATTGCTAAGACTCTCAATTCCCTCAAGAATTCCCAGTGATTTGACATTGAGAAATCGATGGAGTAACCATTTACGAAAGTTGGTGCTAACATATGACTTTCATAGTAGACAGTTTATTTCAATGTTCTAGTCATCTTGCGTTACATGTTGTAGTTAATCATTAAGTTTTATTACAAGTTTACTATATGTTTCGTTATATCATTCGTTATCGTATATCTATTATTTACATTGTAGTGTTATGTGAGCTGTTTTTACTACAAGGAAACAAATAAATAGTACATCTTTCAATTCAAAGATTTTTTCATTCAGTTGAGTTCAATTACCAAGTTATTTTTTTTTATTTAGTTTGCAAAAGTCGGAAAACTTTTAGTGGAGGTAATTCAACGGACGTCTTGAAGATTCAAAATATTCATTTTAATACTTTTTTGTATGACCCCATCCGACTCTGAAAATTTGAGAAATTGGACCGATGATAGCAAAGGCTGAAATGAAATTTCATTGAAACCACCCCGATTGACTCTTCAAGTGTAGCAAGTCGACTGATCTAAGCTTGCCGTCGACCACATGACTCGAGCGGCTCGACGAGCATAGCGATCCGGCCACTCAAGCCATGCATGAGGCCGACGAGCTTGTCTCGAGCTATCGTCCACATATTACACTCAAGCAATCCATACTCAAAATTCTTGGCCGGACATCCCAAACACTAAAAAAAACTCTAAAAGTGGGATAGAGAGCTGGGGGTCAAGGGTTCACAAAATTGGTTGAATTTTTTTTCACATATTATGAAAAAATATAGGTACTCTATCAAATGCATTCATCAGACTTCTTGGCCGGACATCCCAAACGTAAGTGAATTCGGCCGAGCATAGACCGAGTTTGATTCATGTTGAAATTACATGATAGAATATCTGATTATATAAGAATAAAATTATTCGTTTTTCCCCTATAGAATTTATCACTTCCATGTGATCCTTCGCTGAGTTTAACTTGAACGAACCAATTTCTGTCGAGAGATAGTCAATTGGGTATTTACCGCGGTGGAGTGGGCCAGCCGCTTGGAGCAGGTCGGCCGCTTGGAGCTGGCCGGCCGGGAGCTAACATCATCCCGGTTTCAATAGTTCTTATAGTTACGAAACGGCCAAGGGCCGTTCGCACCGACTCTCCTTAAAATAGATCTTACCTAAGGTTCACTTATTGTTAAGGGTAACCTTAACTAGTTTTCGTTCGCATCAGGACTACCTGCTCATCGGCTTAGTTAAGTCCATGTTCAGTTTGACAACACTGCAAAATATTCGCATTTTACATTCTGGAGCACAGAAATATTCGATTCTGTGATCTTATTCTATTCAGGTTTATTTATATTTCGAGTTGAGTTTGAGGTGTCCCAGTCAGTGCAGTCAGTTTCTACGTTTGAGTAGTGAGTTCTATTTGCGAGTCCGAGTTAAGTTGCATAAAAAATTATGGAAGAAAGAAAGAAACGTTCCCGAAGTGTGAATTATACCAGTAGAGAGAAATATTTATTGTTAAATATAGTAAACAATTTCAAAAATATATTGGAAAATAAAACTAGTGATTCGATCACGTGAAAAGATAAGGAGTCAGCATGGGACAAGATTTGTTCAGAATTTAATGCACAGACACCAGAAGGGATAAGCAGAAAGAAAGAGTCACTAAAAAAATATTATGATAATTTAAAAAAAAAAACGCAAGAAAGGAAATCGCCAAGGAAAAGATGGAGGGGTAATATTCGATCCTGCCCTAGATTTGACCTTAAGCTTAATGAACCTAAAAACTGTTGAAGGCTTAAGTTATCTCTTCGATGGTGATGCAGTAAATACCATCGAAGAAGTGCCTTCTGTAGCATGTGGAGACAAAGTGAACGTAATATCGAATAATGAAGAGGACAATGCTGCAGCAATTATAATACAACCTCCTGAAGCTTTCAACTCCACCGCTGCCTCTACAACAACAGTAAGTACCAAAGTGCACAAAAATAAATATTCATCTTTCTAACTACTAAGGCATAGCGTTCGTGAAATAAGGACTTGTGAAGATGAAGAGTATAGAGTTAGCAGCTTGGCTATACATGAGATCTGATAACATTTTGACAATGTTAGAAATACCTCCTCGTCTTGGCAATATTTCACATGAAAATGTTTCTGATTGGATTTCAATTTTTTTTGTACGTTGCTTTGTAACGAAGCATGATTTTTCTGTGAGAAAAAGTCAAACTTCATTTTAATTTTTCATATTAGAATAATTATTTCCTTTTCATATTTAGATAAGTAAATCATTTTCATTTCCAAATTTTTCGATTGAATTCTCCGTCCGCATTTTTATTCAAATATTTCAGTTTTCCAATAATTCACTTCACTCAATCAGAGATAAATCGTTAAGATGAAAAAGTGCCGGACTGTGTTGTGGTCTCGTTTTTCATAGTGGAGACAGATATGGAAAACGCTGTTTATTTCTGATTATCGGGTCTTCGATAAGTCGGAACCGGAGAGATTTTTGCCGCCAGGAATATTCGATTTTTCACAGATGTTTTCTGCCCCCTCTCCGAAAGATATAAAAGAGAGATGCTCGCCGATGAGGACTCACTTTCAGTTTATTCTTTGGTTCCACTTCTTCGTTTCACTTTAAGTTTATTCTTCAGTTCACTTCACAGTTTTACTTTCGGTTGACTTCCCGTTTACTCTTCGGTTCATTGTATAATGAATCCTATTTTTATACAATGATCACAACTAGAAATTGCAAAATGGAAACTGTGGTTGAGGTTATCTATTACAGAGAAATTGTATTTGATGTAAATACACATGAGGCGTTTCACGAGCGCTTCATTCTAACCCCTTATTCGAATTGTCGAGGTAATTTTCACTGAAAATTCTTGTATTCTGCTTTTTAGCGGTCCTCCATATACAGGCTGAGTCGGGAGGAAAGGCCCAAACTTCAGGTGTGTATTCTATAGGTCGAAATAATATAAAAAACTTATATGTTGTTATCCTATTTTCATTTGTTCTCAAACTATAGCGTCATTATAAAAAACAACATTTTCTATATTAAAATAGTTTTATTTATAGCATTATTTCAATAAATACACGAAAATCCAGCCATTAACCACCAAACCCATTTGACTTCATCTGCGAAGGGCTCTCGTTGCTTTTCTGATTGATTCGTGTCTTTCTTTAATAAACAATGCCGTATTTCTAATCCGTCGAATTAGATCATCCCGAGTGTCAACTTCAACTTTGTATACCTCTGTAATACATGGGGAAATTGTAACTTCCTCATTTAACAATTCAATACCGGTTTCGGCCTAAACCGGTATATCTCTCATCTCAGTGACAAAATCTAATATCAAGATCTCTGAGCCTGGGAATTGAAAATGGTATTCATTTCGATGATTACTATTTTGAATTCATCTATGTTTCAAAAATAGTCAGTAGTGTTCGAAGACAGAACAGAAAAGGTTCTTGGACGTGCTCGCAAGTAGTGACCGCGAAGTTCGGCTTGCTCGGTTTTTTTTTGGATGTGAAATAAGAAATTTCACAGTAAGAGTTTAAGTCTCAAGCGGATTTCTTGGGAATAATAGGTAAACTGTTTGGTCTTGAACGAAGACGTGTTTTGTATTTAGCTATTCCGGGAATAGTAGTGAAAAGGGTTAATTGAAGTGAAATTTTGTATTTTAAAGTCATGTACTCGTGGAAATATCGCTTAACAGAGACGGAAGTGCGTACGAGAAAACGGTGTAAGTTGGGCGAAGGGAAAAGATCGCTTTGTGGATTTAGTGGAGAAAATCAGCATTAGAAAAGGGCAGAGTAAAAAGGTCAGATTTTTCCGATTTGCATGTGTACTTCTGAGATTCAAATTCCAATCAGTCCAGAGTCCTGAATACTCCCAAGAATAAGTTTTTTTGTTATTTTTAGTTATAATCGTAAAGTAAGAAATCAGTTGTTGTAAATTACAGAATTGATCAATTCGAAGTGAATGATTGTGATTTAGACACAAAACTTGTAGAAAACTTTATTGTCATAGTCGTGTAAAGAATCGATCGATTTTTTTTTGTTATTATATTATCGAAAATTAGTCAGATTGGTTTGATTTCGATTACTAGAGAATCCCCTGGAAAAATTATCCAACACATAAAGTCTCGTTCTTCGTGCAACGAGCCGATACCTACAAATTATATCCTTTTTTAATATCTCTAAATTAATGATAATCCACCTTTTAATCGAAGGAAAGCCGCTCTTCGAACGATTCCAATAAGAAGGTGCCAGATTATTGGGCCTCGTTCTTGAACCAGCCCCACAAACAATAGTCCATTGGTGTGAGGTTTGGAGATCTTGGAGGCCAACTAATACGACCACAACGACCAATCCATTGCCCGAGAAACTCTTGATCTGAATATTGTTTGACCTTTTTTAAATAATCTAATTACCCTATTCTTTGAGAACAAATGAGAATCGGATAACAACATATGCGTTTTTTGAAATTATTCCGACCTGGAGAATATTGGGTGCCCCCAGATATTGGGTTATGTTTAATATTTTTCCTAGATCTTCCCTTGAACATAACCCCATCTTCGAAAAGCAGTCAACCAATTTGAGATGTGAAATGGCTTTAGTAATTGCATCAGCAACCATCGCTCTCGTCTGTATGTAGCGAACCTCAATGGCTCCTCCAAGTACTAAATAGTGCCTCACCTCTATGTTTGGTCCTGGCTTGGTACTTGTCACAACCTGAAAGATTATAGAACTTTGAGTATCATGTAAATAATCCTGGCCTCGTCCTTGAGGTGTGACCAAAAACCAAAAAGGGACAAAGGTTCTTGTACACACGACGACAAAGACATGTATGTATTCAGCATCTGTTGTAGATATAGTCCATCCATCGAGAAGCGATAGCGCCAGTAAACAACTAAATGTACGCCCATAGTGTTATGAATATTTTCATTGGCTGCCGTTTAGTGCTTTCTCCGTCTTCTCCAGATCTGTATTACGACAATCAAGTGATTCATCTGAAATTCTCAGTTGCTTGCGACGGCGTCGGTTGCGCGGTCTGGCCACGCCTTGTTGTTTTGACGCGCTATCTCTCCTCGTTGGATGTAGTATAGATTCACAGTGAATTCCAGCTAATTGTATCTCCCTGAAACAGAAATGTGTAACCTGTACAGGAACGCCGGTAATCCAAATAACGCATAACTCTCAGAAGTGCAATCTGCAATCCAATGCTTCGTGACAGGCTTGTTATCTGGGGGCACGGTAGTGCTAGGACCCGGATTAACCTCAGGGCAAAAAGGGCAATTGCCCTGGGCGAATTCAGAATTGGGGGCGAATCCCAATCGTTTTTTATTGAATGACCATTTTCATAATGTGGGGGGGGGGGGCGAAAAAATATATAGTGCCCTGGGCGCCAAGTGGTCTTAATCCACCCCTAGGTAGTGCCCCCGCCAAAACGAGCCAACCGGATCGCCGCGCCGGGGGACTACCTATATTTTTTCGAAGTGTTTCGTCGTATTTTTGAACCTTCATAGTTTGAGTTTGGAATATAGTAGATGAACGATATTTAACAGGCCAGAATGTTGCTTTCAAATGCGACGTTGCTGGAACCCCCACCTGGGGTCGTACCAGGCTCAGAGTGTTACGGCAGTTGCAAGAACAGTGTATATCGGGTTTGTAATTGAATTTTTCGACTTATAGTCTTCATATCTGGAAGGATTTTCAACAGGAAGGTTTTTCATTCTAATTGGCGATTCCAAATAACTAGACGCTACCTGGCGGATAAATATGAAACCTAGAAAACAAGAAATAAAAACAAATTTTACACGTAGATATTGATAAAATCAAGAATATTTTCGCTTTCTTTGATATATTTATCGCATTTTTTTTCCTGAATTGCAGAATTGCCGTTGGAAAATAATGGTAAAGATATTTATATCAGTGACCTTCAGTTTAAGTGATATTTGAGAGTTTTTCAAGTTTTAGGTTGAAAGCTATCTTTGGACTATGTGAATAGGAAAAATTACTGAAATGAATGGTAAAGTACTATTACCAAGGGCATATAACACTGATTGTTGTGTTCTTAATTGCTTCTCAAGGAAAGACAGCAGTAGGAATATACATTTCCATCAATTTACAAATGAAGGTTATATTAGTATAGGATTGAAAAAAACGTTTTTGCAGAAATTACGCAAAGGAGGAACATGTTACGTTTAATGAGGTAGTTTGTTTGCTTCATTCTGATTATCTTGCTACAGGTGAATGATTTTTTTAAATATTTCATATGATCCTTTCATCTTTCCAGGTCAACAATACAGCATATGATATGAAGGCTCCCTAACTGTCTAATATGTTTCTTTATACAATGCTGAAGGCTAATGCTGTTTATTCCCAAAATCTACCAGAGATTCAACAGGAAAAAGAAATTAATAGGCTTACCATGGCTCAGCGCAAATTGAGGATGGAAAGACAAAATTCACTTAGGAAAAAACATTTAATTCCTCAACCAAAAGTGATTCTCATGATTTCGAAAGTAATGAGGATATTGAACAACAAAAATCAATGGAAATGTATGATTAAATAAAAGATGTTGATGCACTGACAAAAATTTGTTGTAAATGAAAATTCAGAGGAATTTTTGAGGAATAAGTAGATTCAAGTAAACAGTGGTGATTTAATGTGGAATTTTGCAAAAGCATCAAAATGAGAAGAAGTTGAACTCATTGACAAGAATTCTAAATTTTAGAATGCTACATGATTTTGTTAGGTTAGTTCCGGAGATATATCTAGATAACAGACAACTTACGCTGACTAGTGGGGAATGAGTACTTTTTTTGTTCTCTATTTGTCAGCATTTTGTTTTAGTTCACTTTGGCTTTGCAATTACATTTTTCTCGTGTTTCTGGTATCGATATTTTTATCTTCTATTATATTTATAGGTGAATGTGGAAAAATTTGATATTCTACTCACATAATGTGAGTTGTGAGTAGATAATATCAAATTTTTCAATGTAAATGAATATTCTATTTATATTTGATTGTTATCTTCATATTGTGTGATAAAAAATTTCTACAATTTCCCTTTTGCTGAAACGCAAATAAAGACTAGAAAGAATTTCAGAATCTTTTATTTATTTTCACAAATAACATGCAATAAATGATCGAAATAATAAAATAAAATCTTCTCAATCATATTTCGTAGGAAATTTTCATTGAACAGAACACCTTCAAAAATGATTAATAAAAATTTGTATACAATTCAAAAGACTCATTCCCAGTTGAACCTGTGCGTAGTATGAATAATTCTTCTACAATTGAACACCACTTGGAAGTAGTGGCATTTATTGACGAATTATGCAGAAAAAGCACAAAAATACATTGTTACTCGATCATTTTGGGAGACAGGCATCTAGAACGTAACCTCTTGTATTGTCGAATTGTGAAGAGTAGAAGGAATACAGTTGATAATATACCAATCTTTGGTTTTTTTTTGTTCTTTCAACAAACCCAATATTGTGCATTACATATTCATATTTAAGCGTATTAATTGTTCTCGCAAGTAATTTGAAAATCTGTGCATCATTCATGGCAAAAACGAGTTGGTTCACCTCAATTCACTTCACTCAATGTCCATAAATACACACCACCACCTCAAAAAGTCTTTAAATCACTACAATAAATAAAAATCCAGTCATTTCCTTCACAAATTAATATAATTATTCAAATATCCAGTTGTCACTCGAAAATTTTAAAACAAATCTCCTAGCGCCACCCAGGCTGGTGGCGATGAAATAAGTTTTTATGAACTATGGGTCTCTGTTTCTGAGATACAGGGTGTTGAAATTTAAAAAAAATTGGTTTTATGAAATTATTTTCTACACCGTACACGATCTCTTTTTGTGTTTTGGCACATTATGAGTACGCATTAAGACACATTTTTTTGGATACGATACTATGTTTAATTTTCACCAGTGGCGTACGTACAGATTTCTGTCGGTGAAAAAATTTCTACGCCAATGTTTTTTTCAAATTTTAAATTATTTCCGTAATAACCATATAAATATAATTCGCAGTAATAACAATATTTATTTTCATAATCAGAACATACATTCAGAAAAGAAAACGAGTCAAAATAGAGCAAAAAATCACGGAAAGATACGGATAGAGATCGATCAGAATTGGAAAATTTATTCTAAGTATTCTTTTAATGTGTACGGTTCAAGTTCCATTAAGAAAAGTCTCAGAGCAACCTTGAACTTTTTTAGATTCGACAACATCTGAATATCTCTTGGGAGTTTGTTGTATAATTTGAGACACATATACTCGACATTTCTCTGAGATAGCGTGAGAGAAATCTTAGGAAGATGGAAAACATGAATTCGTCGGGTGTTGTTCAAATTGCTATATTGTTCGAAATAATGGCCATTCTTTCGCATAAAGACAAGGCATTTGAAAATGTAAAGACCCGTTGTTGTTAGTATTCCCTGACTCTTGAACAGCCCACGACATGATGTCCTAGACTAGACGATAGTCTGAGCATAACTCTCAGGGAACGCTTTTGAATGATAAATATCTTATGACTATTGGAACTATTTCTCCAAATAGTGATCCCATAAGACATGACGGAGTGAAAGTTTGAGAAATACACAGTCCTGAGAAGGTCCAAGTCAGATTGCTGAACAAGTATTCGTAGGGTATAAAGAACGGAATTCAGTTTTTTTTTGTATGTGCCTACTCGATGTGATCCGACCAACTCAATTGTTGATCCACGCTACTGGATTGCTATGAGAATAGTGCCTGTATAATGTTTTCATTACAACATCCTAGCACAAACAGAAATGGAGATAATGGCCAAAGTTGAAATCGTGCAAATTTCAATTTTGGCCTCTAACTCGAAAACAAAAGAAGATAGAGGAATGCAGTTGATGGCATTATCAGTTTCTCTAAAAAAGACCACAGATTAAAATGATGTTATTCTGTATTTTACCTTTGTTAATTTCTAATTGGTTAATAAATGATGATGAAGCGTGATCGTCTCCGGGAGGCAGATAAACGCAACATAAATATAATTTGAAATCTCCAACAGAAATCAATAACCAAAGATCCTCAGCATCACTATTAAAACTAGGCAAAATTTGAACATGATATCCGTTATGAACAACAATAAGTACGCCACCCCCATCTTTTTTAGTACAACAGCTATCAGAACGATCCCTTCTGTATACGGAATAACTATGTGTATCTACTAACTCACCATCAAGAATATAATATTTCAACCATGATTCCGTTATGAAAACAATATCATAATTATTTAATTGTAAATTTGAATTAAAATCCATTAATTTCGTGCGTAAACCTCGCACATTTTGATAAGCAATATGTAGCGTCATCTTGATCAACGAACACATTCACAAAAATCAACCGAAACCAGGTCACAACCACTCGTGCCTCCTTGAATAAAATTTTACTTGCCTCAGTAAGATGTTCATTCACGTAAACTCGCGTTCACCAAGCCACTCTGCACCTCATGTCCAATACTAGAAGCAATTTTTTCGAAAACTCTCAACAAATTTTCATTTTTTTGCTCAGGTATCTCCATTATCTCTATTTTGTTATCTCTCAAGTTCTGTTCCACTCTATCAAATTTCCTCTCCATGGTTTCAACCCTTTTCTTTAGGGCCTCATTCTCAGCTTTCAGCTGGTTGGTCACCCTGATTGCCTCATCCAGTTTGGACAATTTCCGCTCAAAGTCAGTCACTTTATTGGAGCAAAAATCGACAGAGTTTCGTTATTCTCTTATCTCACTCCGTACGACACAAAGTTCCGATCCAAGGGCTCGCACAAGTTCACCAAGGGTGGAATCACCCTCCCATCGGTCATCCGCACCGTGTTCACATTCACCGTCGTCGACCGACGCCACTGCTGCACGGGAATCCTGACCCCGACAGTTTTTGCACGTCCACTGATTGCCCGGCAAGGTGGTGATAACAGCTATTTGCCCGGTAATACTGGAAGCGTATTTAAGCGGCTTCGCGCTCACGCGAAACAAGCGTTCGTAGCTGCTACAACACAGGCGGCAATGGGCTGCAGGGTTCGTTCACTGGCAGCAGCGATGGTTGCGGCTTATTGCGTTCCATTCAGTGATATAACCAATTGCCCGATACAAAACCCATAGTTTGTCTTCGACATCGTATTCTTTTAGCATTGACTGCAATATGCTTTGAGTCCGGAGGACTTGTACATTCTAGAGTCAAGTAATTTAGTCAGAAGACGACGGAAACACAGAGGTCCTGCCGTTATTGGATGCACCCAATTTTCAGAACTAAAAATCCTTGGGATAATTCAAACATCTCCAAAATCAATAATTGGAAAAATATCCTGAGCGATTTTCCAATTCCTATGGGAAGAAGCAGAGAATATATCTGAATGTATTTGAGACACTTCGAACTCTCAAGCTTTGTAACGTTTCGGAGTTTGTAGCAGACTCCCTTTTCAGACAATTTCTCAACATGAGTTTCACTTAATATTGAGAATTATTGATTTTCCAATTGACATTCACCATGATGATCATAGATTAATATTAATAACTATGATGGTGAAATTGCTACTTCATTTCAAAATTCCCTGAAATCAGTTCCATTTTCAACAAATCATTCCAAATACGATCCACACCCACCGAACAATTTAACAGATTATCATTCTTTTATAACTGTCAGGTTCCTTCATTAGATTTTTCGTGTTATTCCAATCCATCATGTGATCGCCTATTGGAAGTCACATGATCGCGATCTACCAATATCTCTACATTTTATGTTATTCTAATTTTCCAATTTCGAAAATTTGAAAATTCGAAGTTTTTTTTCTATGAATGTGTTCTCTGAATGGTCCTCTTCAAGATCCACATATCGTTCGATTTTGTCGGGCAAGAATTCACCCCCACGACTCCCGCAATTTATTTCAAAAAAACTTTGCTGAGTGCAGAAAAATTCGAATATTGTGAATTTTTTTCGGAAACGTATCTTCCTAGAAGTTCTCTTCAAGATATACATACTTCCATATTTTGTCGGGCGATAATTCACCCCCTACCGCACCCCCAATTATTAGATAAGGCATTATTCTCAATGCAGAAAAATTCGAAAATTCGAACTTTTTTTTCTATGAATGTGTTTTCTGAATGGTCCTCTTCAAGATCCACATATTGCCTGATTTTGTCGGGCAAGAATTCACCCCCCAACGCCCCCCCAATTATTACGTAAGGAATTATCCTAATGATAAGACCGGCTGCAGAAGGTAAGTATTCATTTCCCTGCACAAAAAAAAAAGTTTTTGTATTATAAAATATTTCTTATCGTCTTTTCTACGCAAACATCCTATCGACGACGCATCCCGTAACCCCGTCCTAGTCTAGATTACGGTCCTTGGCGCGCGCGCCAACTCGTGACGGGAACTCGTGGCTGCTTTCACACCGGTCTATTTGACAATTACAAATTATTCTTAGATATGAAAAGAGTCTTCCGGGCTTATTGGCCGTGGTCTATTAGGAATAATTTCACCTAACGTTTCGCCTACAACTTCGGTAGGCATCTTCAGAGGATTCTCGGTCTAAGGTTGTACCTCGAACGCTGAATTTCTGACACTGGCGCGTTCGAACCGGAAACGTCATCTGCGCGCCAGTTTATGGCGGGAAAAAGTGGCGCGTCTACGTGCGCGATGCTGATTGGCCCATCGCTCCCGCTTCGTGTCGGCTTGATCTTTGTTTTTTCTAAGGTCGGTAACCAGGCGCTATGCAAGAAAGGGGTCTCCTCTTTTCTATTTATGTTATTTTTGTGTTTATAAATTTCAATTGCTTCCATGTTCAGCCTGGGATAGTAACTTCTAATATTGGAAATAATCTCCGCTTTTGAGAAATCTATGTTGTGTCCATCTATTAGCGCATGTTCTGCTAGTGCGGATTTTTCTGTCTGATTCAGTCGACAGCACCGTTCGTGTTCCTTAATTCTTGTGTTAATACTTCGCTTTGTTGTGCCAATATAGACTTTGCCGCAGTCACAAGGTATTCTGTAAATACCAGCTTGTGAAAGTGGGTCAACTTTGTCTTTGGTTGTTTTGATCATTTGCCCAAGTTTTTGTGTCGGCTTATAAATGGTCTCGATGTTGTGCCTTTTCAGTATTTTTCCAATTCTATCTGTGACCTTGGGGATGTATGGTAAGATGGCTCTCCCGTTAGGTGTGATTTGTGATGTGTTATCATCACGGGTGGAAGTTTTTGTTCTTATTGCCCTCTGAATTTCTTTGGTATTATAGCCATTGGCGATGAATGCATTCTGTAAATGTTCAAGTTCATCCTCCAGAAATTCCGGCTCGCATAATCGTCGGGCTCTTTCTACGAGTGTTTTGATAACTCCTCGTTTCTGTTTGGGGTGATGATTAGACTCCTTATGTAGATATCTGTCAGTGTGGGTTGGTTTTCTATAAACCCTGTGTCCTAGTTTCCCATTAGGCTTTCTAGTTACCAAGACGTCTAGAAATGGTAGTGCACCATCCTTTTCAACTTCCATTGTGAATTGAATATTTGGGTGCCTACTGTTGAGATGGGTTAAGAAAGCTTGCAATTCTTCATCTCCGTGACCCCAAATGACGAAAGTATCGTCTACATAACGTAGCCACGTAGATGGTTTCTTCGATGTCGATTCGATGGCACTTTGTTCGAATTTTTCCATGAAGAAATTCGCAATTGCAGGACTTAGAGGGTTTCCCATGGCGACACCGTCTATTTGTTCATAGAACTCGCCTTTCCACTGAAAATAGCTGGATGTTAGGCAAAGTTCAAAGAGCTTTGCTATGTCATTCGGGAATATCTCCGAAACGTAGTTTAGCGATTCTCTGATGGGAACTAATGTGAACAGAGACACAACATCAAAACTAACGAGTCGGTCATTTGGTCCCAACTGGATGTTCTGCAGCTTTTCTACAAAGTGAGTAGAGTCCTTGACAAAGGTTTCCGTGTTTCCCACATAAGGTCTCAACATCGTCGTTAAGACTTTGGCTAAATCGTATGTTGGCGAGTCAATGGTACTAACAATTGGTCTCAATGGGACATTATCCTTGTGAATTTTCGGAAGTCCGTATATGCGCGGAGCCCTTGCTTCACTTTTACAGATTCTCTTTTTAGTTTCTTCATCTAGAGAAGAAACTTTTATGAGAGCCTTTGCTTGTTTGATTTTGGATGAGGTAGGATCTCTTCTGAGTTTAGTGTAGTTTGAAGGCTCTAACAACTCCCTCATTTTGAAATCATAGTCTGACGAATTCATTACTACCGTTGCGTTTCCTTTATCAGCTGGAAGGATCACAATGGATGTGTCCTCATTGAGATTCTTTATGGCTTTGTATTCCTTGAAATTTATATTACTTTTTGATGGTTTAGCCTTCCTGATAATTCTGGAGGCTTCAGTCCTCACTTCCTCAGCTGTAGCCTCAGGCAAAGACCGAATTGCTGCTTCAACATTAGCTACTATATTCTCCACCGGAATTTGTTTTGTTCGAATGGAGAAATTGTTTCCTTTTTCAAGGACAGATTTCTCCTCCTGTGTTAATGTCCTCTTGGACAAGTTAATCACAGTTTCTTTTCTGTTCGGAACTGAAGGAACAGATGATTCCTGCAAGCGCGAGAATTTATTTTTGAGGCGTTTAGTATTACTGAACATTCGACCCTCCATGGATTTCTGGGTTATGTTACTGATAGAGGTCCAGTCTGCTGGTGTTAAGGTCATTATTAGATTATTTTCTAAAAGCCTGATATTCTCGTCGATATTGACAAGTTTTTGGCGGGAATAACGAATCCTTTCCCTTAGTAAGGCGCACTCAGCGCGATTATATATTCTATGTGCTTGAGCACTGACAAAAAGCCGTCTGAAGCGTACGAAGTTTGGAATGACATTTGTATCTCGACAACGTTTCAGAAACGCGAGGGTGCAAAGTTGGTCTGCTTTCCTCTTCTTCAACAAGTCCAATCGTCGAATGGAATTGTATGTAACCTCCCCGTAGAGGCTTTTAGAAAATAATCTAATAATGACCTTAACACCAGCAGACTGGACCTCTATCAGTAACATAACCCAGAAATCCATGGAGGGTCGAATGTTCAGTAATACTAAACGCCTCAAAAATAAATTCTCGCGCTTGCAGGAATCATCTGTTCCTTCAGTTCCGAACAGAAAAGAAACTGTGATTAACTTGTCCAAGAGGACATTAACACAGGAGGAGAAATCTGTCCTTGAAAAAGGAAACAATTTCTCCATTCGAACAAAACAAATTCCGGTGGAGAATATAGTAGCTAATGTTGAAGCAGCAATTCGGTCTTTGCCTGAGGCTACAGCTGAGGAAGTGAGGACTGAAGCCTCCAGAATTATCAGGAAGGCTAAACCATCAAAAAGTAATATAAATTTCAAGGAATACAAAGCCATAAAGAATCTCAATGAGGACACATCCATTGTGATCCTTCCAGCTGATAAAGGAAACGCAACGGTAGTAATGAATTCGTCAGACTATGATTTCAAAATGAGGGAGTTGTTAGAGCCTTCAAACTACACTAAACTCAGAAGAGATCCTACCTCATCCAAAATCAAACAAGCAAAGGCTCTCATAAAAGTTTCTTCTCTAGATGAAGAAACTAAAAAGAGAATCTGTAAAAGTGAAGCAAGGGCTCCGCGCATATACGGACTTCCGAAAATTCACAAGGATAATGTCCCATTGAGACCAATTGTTAGTACCATTGACTCGCCAACATACGATTTAGCCAAAGTCTTAACGACGATGTTGAGACCTTATGTGGGAAACACGGAAACCTTTGTCAAGGACTCTACTCACTTTGTAGAAAAGCTGCAGAACATCCAGTTGGGACCAAATGACCGACTCGTTAGTTTTGATGTTGTGTCTCTGTTCACATTAGTTCCCATCAGAGAATCGCTAAACTACGTTTCGGAGATATTCCCGAATGACATAGCAAAGCTCTTTGAACTTTGCCTAACATCCAGCTATTTTCAGTGGAAAGGCGAGTTCTATGAACAAATAGACGGTGTCGCCATGGGAAACCCTCTAAGTCCTGCAATTGCGAATTTCTTCATGGAAAAATTCGAACAAAGTGCCATCGAATCGACATCGAAGAAACCATCTACGTGGCTACGTTATGTAGACGATACTTTCGTCATTTGGGGTCACGGAGATGAAGAATTGCAAGCTTTCTTAACCCATCTCAACAGTAGGCACCCAAATATTCAATTCACAATGGAAGTTGAAAAGGATGGTGCACTACCATTTCTAGACGTCTTGGTAACTAGAAAGCCTAATGGGAAACTAGGACACAGGGTTTATAGAAAACCAACCCACACTGACAGATATCTACATAAGGAGTCTAATCATCACCCCAAACAGAAACGAGGAGTTATCAAAACACTCGTAGAAAGAGCCCGACGATTATGCGAGCCGGAATTTCTGGAGGATGAACTTGAACATTTACAGAATGCATTCATCGCCAATGGCTATAATACCAAAGAAATTCAGAGGGCAATAAGAACAAAAACTTCCACCCGTGATGATAACACATCACAAATCACACCTAACGGGAGAGCCATCTCACCATACATCCCCAAGGTCACAGATAGAATTGGAAAAATACTGAAAAGGCACAACATCGAGACCATTTATAAGCCGACACAAAAACTTGGGCAAATGATCAAAACAACCAAAGACAAAGTTGACCCACTTTCACAAGCTGGTATTTACAGAATACCTTGTGACTGCGGCAAAGTCTATATTGGCACAACAAAGCGAAGTATTAACACAAGAATTAAGGAACACGAACGGTGCTGTCGACTGAATCAGACAGAAAAATCCGCACTAGCAGAACATGCGCTAATAGATGGACACAACATAGATTTCTCAAAAGCGGAGATTATTTCCAATATTAGAAGTTACTATCCCAGGCTGAACATGGAAGCAATTGAAATTTATAAACACAAAAATAACATAAATAGAAAAGAGGAGACCCCTTTCTTGCATAGCGCCTGGTTACCGACCTTAGAAAAAACAAAGATCAAGCCGACACGAAGCGGGAGCGATGGGCCAATCAGCATCGCGCACGTAGACGCGCCACTTTTTCCCGCCATAAACTGGCGCGCAGATGACGTTTCCGGTTCGAACGCGCCAGTGTCAGAAATTCAGCGTTCGAGGTACAACCTTAGACCGAGAATCCTCTGAAGATGCCTACCGAAGTTGTAGGCGAAACGTTAGGTGAAATTATTCCTAATAGACCACGGCCAATAAGCCCGGAAGACTCTTTTCATACCAGTATATCCGGTCGTGAAAGCCTTAAACTATTCATTATTCTTAGATAAACGAAATGCTATTTTGTGTTCCCCCTACAGTTCTTTATTCAATTGTGAATTGAAATAAATTCGAAATTATATTGAAAACAGTGCTAATTGCACAAGAAAACCGTACCTACACTTTCTATATCTACGCCTGCCACTAGACACGTTGCTGGTAACAACGGCAACGTCTAACCTCCCGGCCTGGTGTACCCCTATCACAGTATAGTAGTATAGTTTCTATACTGTGCCCCATATACGTATACGTGTGTGCCCGTATACGTTTAATAGGTATATGCTATATGCTGGATAACATTTTGGTAAATAATATATTTTGATGTTCTGTGGGTAAATCTATGGCACAGAATATCTATCCTTACCCAGAAGCGACAGCTCGAACTAATTTATTGGGGACAAAATAACGTGCGCATGTCCCAGATCTGGTGGTATATCTGTCAAACTCAGCTTCATTCGTGGAGGTAAAGAAAGTGGAGGGGGCATAACGTTTGAAAAGTGTCACCAAAACAAATCCGGATTTGGCAAACCAAGATGGCCGACTTCGAGGTATTTTAAACTGTAGGTTCTGCAATTTTGTCCTTATTTATTATTGGTTCGTTGGTTTTGGCAGTTGTATGTAGTGAAAAAACATATAAGAAATGGTTCCTTGTACAGCATATGCTGATCTTACTCGAAAATTAATGGTGAAAAGCTGAATTTTTTGACGTTTGTAAATACATGGTTTAATTATTGTTGCATACAACTTTAATTGATAGGGGTACACGAGATAATTTACCTATTTGTTTCATTGCATATTATCTGAATTTGTATGTACCTTAATTGAAAAAATAGGATGTATAATTAGTTACAGGAACATTCCGTACGTAATTCAACTCACCAATTCATTAAAAGCAATTGTTTATGATATTTTGACTCCTTGATTTGTTTCGATCATTATTTATTCATCTTTAGGTCATTGAAAGAGAATCGAACAAACTTCGAATTGTAAAAATTCAAATCTACAAAATTCCCGCCACAAATTTGGCTCAGCAACATGGCGGATTTTAGGTGACACTTTCATAGCAAGGGAAACATAGGATATGCTACCTCCCCTTCTTCTACCTCCATGGCTTCATTCCTTTTTATATTGCAGTGTTGCCGAACCTACCGATTTTTCGTTATATCTACCAATTTTTAATTCAATTTCGAACATTTATTGTTGACTTGTTCAAAAAATATAATGTTCTTAATATTCAAAACTTTAGTTCCTTAATATAATTTTTCTGTTGGTGTGAGATAGGTGTGTGGTACTGATATATTGTCTTGACAATTTTATTCTGCATCCGTTGAAATTTTTGTATGAGATATCCTGCAGCTGCAGTACAGCAGGGAACTAGGAATAAAAGATGTGGTTTTTATAAAGCTGTGATAGACTAGCTTTCTATTGTTATCACTGAGTTCTCGGGAACATCTTCTTATTGCATCTGCCATTGGGGGTAATTTTATTCATTATATTTTCAATATGATTATTCCAGGTAAGATTATACGTGATGACAAGTCCCAAATGCAAAATACAAACTGATGCGATGGCAGACGGTGTAGACGTTTGTAAACAGTGCTCAGACAATTTTATCGTTAATTCGAAAACAATTAAGTGTTCTATATGTAATCTAAAATTTCATTCTGCTTGTGTATCGGTAAAAGATACCTGGCTTAAGATTATAGGTGATAATCCAAATATATTGTGGATTTGTGATGGATGTAAGATATCAAATCCTACTATGAAAAACAGTGCTGAAGAGAATATACTTAAAAAAGAGATTGAGTGTCTTCAAAGGGAAACTACACTTTTGAAGAAATTATTGGAAGGATTGGAGTATAATAGTGTACTTCAGAAAAAGGTGATAGAAAATTTAGAAGAAAAATTAGGGAAAACTAGGCCTACTCCCCCGGCGGTTGGAATGGAATCGTCCAACAAGCAATATTCTTCAAAACAGATCGGCGGTAAACATGTGACGGAATCCCCGACAGGTGTCGTCAGTGATTTAGAAATGTCATCTGTTTACGATAATGAACTAGTGCATTGTAATTCCAAACCCGAAAACGTAAATAATAGCAAAAAGATGCTTTCTAAAACTAACAAAGATAAAAAAACAAAACCCATTTTCGATGCTAAAATGGTTAGTTCTGCTATAGAAGAAGCTCAAAAATTGAATTTAACTGAAGAAAAAAAGGAATTAAAGGAATCATCTAAAGATCGCTCGGAATGGTCGGAAGTTAAGCGACGTAATAAAAGAAAGATAGTTGTAGGTCAGAGTTCAAAAAATTCATTAGTACGTGGAATCCCAAGATATGTTTCCTTGCATGTAAGTAGGCTGGAACCAGGAACGAAAACAGAGGATCTAAAAGCGATGCTCGTCGAATATTTTCCGGAAGTTAATGTAGAGCCACACACATCCAAATATCCTGAGCTGTACGCATCCAGCAAAGTAACAATCAAAAAAGATAATCTCGAGAAAGCCTGGCAAAGCGAGATATGGCCCCAGGGTGCAGTGGTCTCTCGTTTTTTTCACAGAAGGAGCCAAGCAGTGCCTCCACCATAGACGGAAATGATGGGGTGTATAAACTTTTATACTTGAATTGTCAGTGCCTTACTAATTTCAAGGTGGACTGCATCATCAGTGATTTTGTGAGTGAATTGAATAACTTGGAAATACTGTGTCTAGGTGAAACATGGTGCAATGATGTCAACATCAACTATGTATATTTTAACCACTTTAGTAAGATAGCCTGTTTCTGTCGATCACAAAGTAGGGGTGGAGGTGTGGCAATTTGGTGTAAAAACACCGTATCTGCTCAGTCTCTTATTTTGAAGTCATTTTGTACCGAAAAAGATTTCGAGGTATGTGGAGTGAGAGTTGAGAAAGGTGGTGTAAAAACTATCGTATTGAATTGCTATAGGTCTCCTCATACATGCTTCGAAACTTTTTGTAATAGATTAAGTGATATGATGGGGCATATTTATAAACCCAATGTAAACTTCATAGTTTGTGGGATTTTAACATTGATCCTGAAAGAGATAGAAGTAACTTTGAGAAACTCACCAATATCATGGAAAGTTTCAAAATTATAAATACTAATTCTGATAAAACTCGTGTTAATTACACTCTTGATTATGTGTTTTCAAGTGTTACCTCAGGCACAAGTAAAGTAATAGACGTGCCTTATTCTGATCATAGAGCGATTCTATTCTCAGTCACGGAAGAATGCGCTCAACATAATGATATTGAATATAGAAGAGATTTTAGTCAGCAAAATATCAAAAAATTTCTTGATGATATTTCTGATGAGAGCTGGGGTGTGGTATTTGCTAAAAATGATATAAATGAATCTTTCGATGCTTTTCATCGTATATACAGTACCTACTTCAACTTACACTTTCCATTGAGAAAATTTCATAAGAGGGAGGAGAAAGAATGGGTTGACGAGGCTGTTAGAGCTTCTAGTAAACACCTGAAGAACCTCTTCGATTTATCGAAGGTTTTTCCGGAACTAGTTAATTCGTACAAAAAGGTTAAGCAACAACATTCTCAACTTATTCGGGATACCAAGCGATCCTTTTATCAGCATAAAATCGAAAATTCTGATAATATCACGAAAACTGTGTGGAGAGTTGTTAACAAACTATCTAACAAAAATAAACATTTTGAAAATATAAAAATTAAAAGAGACAATACAACAATTTCTGATCCTGAAGATGTTGCAAAGTTATTCAATGAATTTTTCATAGAAACTGTGAAGGATATAGGGAATAGCATACCTAAAATTCCATATGAGGATGAAATTAAGATGCATCAGCATTCAATGTTCCTATTCCCTTTCACAGATGTAGAACTCCGATCACTAATTTTGAACAAACTAAAACCTAAAAAATCGTGCGGTGTGGATGATATTCCGTGCTTTTTGGTCAAACAAAGCCTAAGTTATATATGTGAACCATTAGTTCATTTAGTAAATACATCGTTTTTACAGGCAAGATTTCCGGATAGGCTTAAGATGAACAAGATCATTCCTCTCTATAAAAAAGGCGATTCTGAACAATTGATGAATTATAGGCCTGTTGCTTTGTCCGCTGCTTTTTCAAAGGTTTTTGAGTATTGCTTCTTGGAAAGACTTATCAGGTTCCTAGATATGCACAAAATTCTGAGCAAGAACCAGTTTGGGTTTAGACCTGGACACTGTACTGTTGATGCAGTTTATGCTTTTCTGGTGAGTGTGGTGGATAGCATTGAGGCGGGAGGATGTCCTGCTGGAATCTTTTGTGATTTAAGCAGGGCATTCGACTGTGTGGTTCATGTCATTCTCTTAGACAAGCTGATAAAATATGGCATAAGAGGGAATCCCCGCGAGTGGATTGCTAGCTTTTTAAATAACCGAAGACAGTTTGTTTCGATTGAACATGTCGAGGAAAAGACGAGAAAGCGCGTGTGTTCAGATCTCTTGGTTAATGAGGTTGGAGTACCACAGGGCTCTGTCTTGGGCCCTGTGTTATTCCTCCTTTATATCAATGATATAGTAGGTTATGTGGGAAACAATATTTATTTGTATGCGGATGACGCAACGGTGATCGTTTCAAGTGCAGATGATGTGGTCTTGAGGAAGGACATACAACACAATTTAGATAAACTACAGGTTTGGTTCAATAGGAACCTCCTGCATATTAATGAATCTAAAACAACCTTTACTGTTTATCATAATTTCAATAAGGCTATCACTGATGCAGATGTCATGATGAATAATACTGCTTTGAAAAGAACTGAGAACGTTAGATTTCTGGGGTTGGAGGTGGACGAATGCCTTACGTGGAGACCACATTGCCAGAGTGTGTGCTCTAGGTTGAGTTCGGCATGTTTCTTGCTCAGAAACCTGAGAGATATTTTGACTCACGATCAACTTATGTCAGTTTATTATGCCCAGGTACACTCTAGGCTTTTATATGGAATTATTTTTTGGGGTTCGTCGTCCGCTGCAGCGGAAGTATTTCTGTGTCAGAAAAAAATTGTGAGGTGTATAGTTACTATGCCTTACACTGCTACCTGTAGACCTTTATTTAAATCTCTTAAGATACTCACATTACCATCATTGTTTATACTTGAAATAGCTACTTTCATTTATAAGAATAGGGAACAGTATTTGAGGCATGGCGACCGCCACCATTATGATACACGTAATAAAACTGATTTCATATTGCCTAACTACAAATTCAGAATAGGCCGAAGATCACCAATATTTTTGGGTCTGGAACTATTTAACAGACTGGATAGTTCAATCAGACATTCTGAATCTTTGAAAATCTTTAGACATAATTTAAAAAAATTTCTCATTGACAAATGTTATTATAGTGTCAATGAGTTTTTGTCATGATGAAAATCTTTCATATGTCAGTAATGTTTCTGCAGTTTTGATGTTTTTGTTCAAATATCTGTTATACTATGATTTCTTCGACTTTTTCCATAATGTAATTATTCAACGGAAATAAAGCTGTATTATTATTATTATTATTATTAAATACTCATACTCAGTAACCTCTTTCAGTCTTATACCATTCAGGCTTATTCTAATATCACTCACATTTTTGGTATTTTGTTTGATTGTCATATATACAGTCTTATCAATATTTATGCTTAATTTGTTAATGCACAGCCACTTGAAATACTTTGTCAAATCATCAATTATATTCTGTTCACAAACAGAGCTGTGTCATCTGAATATATAAAGTAATGACATTTCAGACTCAGAAATTTGAACATATAATAGGTACAGTAATGGTCGAAGGACCGATCCCTGAGTTTTACCAGTATTGACATTCTCCATATCACTTTGCATCCTATTGATCACTGTGCAATGTCTTCGATCACTCAAGTATGATTTTACCAAAATGTACCATACTCCCCTAAATCCCATTTTTTCTAACTTATTCATAATTTTATCTCTGTGCCTACTGTATCGGAAGAATTTTTCAAATCTATGAAAACTACGTTTACTAAGTTATTTTTAAACTTCTTGAATATATATTTGGAGATAGATCTTCCGAAATACCCAAAGCTGAGAAATATCTAGCACACTGTCGCATACTTTGCAAAAATATGATGAACAATCGTCAAACAAGAAATCATATATATATAGTCATAAAACTTTTACTTGAAATTTTCAATGTTCAACTATCACATCAACATTCTATCCAACTGAAATATAAATTTGAAAAGTTCAAATGAACCATAAATGGTAATATATAATACAATATATGGTAATATATAATACAAAATATATTTTGGTATTACTCTAAGGCCGGATCCAGACTGCTGTAATGCAACGTGTAAAGGTGCGTACAGACATGCTCCGAATGGCGTACCGCACCACGTCACAGTTTAGAAATATAACAGTTGTATCACTCCTGCAATTATCTGAAGCAATATTGTTCGACCAATAGGAGCTTGGTAACCAAGTGCGCGCAAGCGCATCGATCATTTCTGTACAGAGCGGTATTGAAATTAATTTCGTCAGCCATTGTGTTCTTGTGTTCATATTCATATTGTTTACCAAGTGAACACGATTGATTGATGAGCAAAGATAACGAATAAGTTCCTAATCGTATTATCAACAAGCAAGCGAATAATCATTCCAAAGGATTGCATTACAGTTTATCTTTGTAATCAATAGTATTTGTTACAGGAAAAAGAAAAATTTGAAGAAACATGGAGATAAAATGCTTTTTGTGTAAGAGAGGACATTCTTTGAATCGGAATCGCAGCTTCTTCAGATTTCCTAACGACAGTGGCGTAACAAGACCTCAATTATATGTGGGCGAGATAAAATTTTCGAGGCCCCTTCATGGAAAAAAGTTTTCATGAGAAACATTCGAAATTTAATAAAATATATGTGAGGAATTTTGAAAATAAAATTCGAATGGATAAACTTCTTGCATGCCGTTTTTTTGCTTTATATTGAAAAAACTGTCTCACATCTTCAATGAAGACTGTACATTTGTACAGGGTATTCCAAATAGTTTGATTTTGGCTGTTTCTGGTACTAAATAGGTAAAAACGTTGAAAGCAGTCTTGGGCTCGAATTTCGTGAAAATACCAGTAGTGGAAACCGCTTCACCATATTTTAATTTGATTCGAAGATATAACAAAATCTTGATATTTTATTGATTTAGGTTTGTGTGAATTTCTGCAAATATATTGCGCGATAGAAAGTTGATAAGTAAGCTAAGAGGTACGAAATAGAAATCGTCGTCAACAAAGAAAAAGGTCTTGATATAGATTAATCTGTAAATAAAATTGTTAATCTTGGAAAGAAAGGGGATCATTGGGCTGCGAGGCCCCTAAGGGCGCGAGGCCGTGTGCGGTCGCCCACGTCGCCCACGCCCAGTTACGCCACTGCCTAACGATGATTTGTTGTGTGAAAGGTGGTTTGAAGTCATAAACAAAAGTCGTGATGTAATTCATACAACGGAATATTGTCATAAAAACTTAAGGTTATGTTCATTGCATTTTAATTCTGATAATATTAAGGTGTTCCGATCAAAGAAAACTCTGAAATTGAACACAGTGCCATTATCATCAACCGATAGACCAGTGGAGTTTTCAGAAATTGTCAACGAGTTCTGCAAAAGCAATTTTCATTGCTATTTAATCAAATTTCTTTTCAGTCAACAATATCTAATAAAGATCTAATATCTGTTCCATCGAATAAAGTTCCTGGTTTTAACCTTCCCAGGAGAATATGGTCCCTTCTTAATCGAATAAGAACAGGTCATGGTCGTACCAACAGCATGCTTTTCAAGTGGAATTCGGTTGATAGTCTTATTTGTGAATGTGGTGAATCAGAGGAAACAGTTGAACACCTAATTAATAATTGTTCGATTTATAAATTCCAAGATGGCATTAGAGCCATACACAATATATCAAACTCATTTTTGCAATGGGTTGAAAATTTCAGATCAATTTGATGAAGTATAAATTGAATTCTCTTGCTGTTCTGGCTTTTTTTATTTTCAGGTTGGAGTTTGTGTTTGGAAATCCTTCCTCCGAAGAGCCGTCCCGCTGATCGTGATGTCCTTCTATATAGAATATTCAGATACAACAATTTTATTTTATTTTTTTAACGGGGAGACAGGTTTTTTCGGCTGAGGTTTTTTCCCCTGGCTCTATAGTATCGTATGATACTGGTGATGAAAGTATCGTATGATACTATAGTATCATACGAAGAATGTTGTGGTACCCCGTTCCTTTTTTTACCTCAGCTTAGGTTCTTTTTGTTTCAACATTTATTGTATTATTTTAGCTCTCTTATTCAAAAGAATATATATATATATATATATATATATATATATATATATATATATATATATATATATATCAAATGAACTAAAAGAAACGTGTTGGCTATGAACACTTTTCTTAATTACAGGGTTGAAAAGTTGTTAGATCTATTAGACAAATTGATGGACATGGTTCAGTACATCAACTGCTGGTCTTTTCTGTGCAGCAGCTGACAAAATACTCATCGCCATGATGATCGTCAAGATTCGTAACATAATAGGCACCACAAGGAGAAGATGATGAAATCAAAAATGCGTAATGGAAATGAATAAATGAAAGTTGAGGAACAATCATACTTTCCAAACAATGAATACTTCTTTTATCTTAAATTTTGGGTAAAGTTTCAAAGATGTAAGTATGCCGCTCTCGCTATATTTCTATTGGCTTGGTAATTGCAAGGCATTATTTTATTAATAAATATTTATATCCCCCACCAGGCACACTCACAAATAGCCTACGCTCATAACCAGCATGCCCTCACTAACACCAACACCTATAAGAAAAAAGGAAACAGCTACCTGTGATTTCCTTGTCATTTACTAAACATACCCACTATTGAGACTATGTATGAATGGAAAGGTGATGGAAGAAGACTGAAATGTAAATGTTAAGTCACCTTAGAGAAGCATTAGAGATTATGGGTCGGTTTCACAAAACTTTGTACCGTTAAATTAATTGGAGCCACCGCGATTCGTTGAAATTTCAAAACGAGTGATTCGATTAGTTCGAATTTTCGTAAGGTTTTTAATCAAACAATTAAAATTTTGTGAAACCGACCCTATGTGTGTAAATGGAATGTGTTTGTGAAGAGTTGTAATTGCATGAAGCTCAGGTTTAGAATTTGCATTGATATTTTTGTTCACAAATTGTTAATTTTTCATGGTGTGGAGTAGTGTGACGTTTGTATAATTGAAGAGTGGAAATTCAAAAGGGTCTAAGTGCCAAAAACATCGAACTGAGATATTACATAAAACATGTCTGAGGGTCGGTTTCACAAAACTTTGATTGTACCGTCAAATTTATTGGAGCCATCCTGATTCGTTGAAATTTCAAAACGGATGATTCGATTGGTTCGAATTTAGGTAAGGTTTTTTAATTGTACAGTTAAAGCTTTGTGAAACCCGCCCTCAAACTGATGAAGAAAGTTAAAAAAAAAGTTTTTTTCATCAGAAATAATGACTGCCTGAAGCGGATGGCACATGAACCGTTTCGTAGGCCATTGGCCTTGGCACATAGACCCCATAACAAATGAAATCTAAAATTTCGTGAAAGTGGCACTTAGACCCTTTTGAATTTCCACTCTTCAATTGTCGTAGACTTGAATATTTAGTTTTTTTTCCTGGCAGTATTATTTTAACGATTTCTTTACTTATTGAATACATTTATACAAATATTGCATTCTGGTTCAGGTGAAGGGGTGTTGGGAGCCTGATGTTTATAATCAATAAAAAAATCTATTCATGTCCAATATGTTTTGAAAATTTACACCTTGTGAAGCATGCTCTCTATATAATGATTTGAAAATGCTGTTCTTTCTCACAATTGATTTTTGAGCTAATTATATTGTACCTTTTAATTTATCTGTATGGAATGTGTTTGTAAAGAGTTGTAATTGCATGTGGTTCAGGTTTCGAATATGCATTGATATTTTTGTTCACAAATTGTTAATTTTTCATGGTGTGGAGTAGTGTGACGTTTGTATAATTGTCGTAGACTCGAATATTTAGTTTTTTTTCCTGGCAGTATTATTTTAACGATTTCTTTACATATTAAGTACATTTATACAAATATTGCATTCTGGTTCAGGTGTAGGGGTGTTGGGAGCCTGGTATTTATAATCAATAAAAAAATCTATTCATGTCCATGATATGTTTTGAAAATTCGCACCTTGTGAAGCATGTGCTCTATATAATAATTTGAAAATGCTGTGTTTTCTCATTATTCTCTATTGAATTAAACCTCATATCTTCTAATTTCTCTGTATTTTATTTGATTGAACTTTCTCATTAAAGAATTTAGAAATTTCCTACTGACATTCCTACAGCTTCTAAATAAACATAACAAGAACAATCATCCTCTTCCATGAAATATACATAATTATGAGGTATTATTCTTGACAAGTCATACTTTCATGACTATTTTAAAATATTAGTCATTTGAAATCTACTGGAGATGATCAAATGATACATAATAAAAAATTATAACCCATGATTGCCCTATTAAATCCATTTAATAAATCAGTTGATACTTCAGGGTGAAATTTTTCATCAGAATTCAAAACCAAGCGCTTTTGGTTTAATTGAAGACCATCATAAATATCAATAGATATTATATTGCTTGATCTGTTGCACCTTCATAAAACTCTTTCTCTTGATATTGAAGCAAACAAAAAACTGAATATGCACTGATGCTTCAAGATAAGATAAAAAAATGTAATTGACAACAATTCCATTGAATATTAATTACTTTTATTTTGTCCAGTAGAATTAGAATGTTTTAATTTAATATTCATATTTACATACATTACTTGCCCAAACTACAAAAATTAATGTTACACGAATCATTTCGCATATGCAGCAAATTATTTAGAGCTGAATATAATTCAGTCCGTTCCTGTTCAAAAACTGTCACTCTGTAAAATAATGGTCGAATTGCGCATGATTGTTCAAGGTTATGCGATCGATATGCTTCAAAATTTAGTGAGGAGTCGGACAACTGTTATATTACTAAACTGTGACCACGTCGCGTACATCAACGCGATCAACAAAAGTTCGCCAATATCTACACTGTGATCGCGGCGATGTGCGCTATACCTAGTCCATTTCAAAATGATTGGCATCTCGGGCGGCTGTGGAATCTCGAAAATATGTTGGTAATATCCCATCAGTAACTTTTGAGTTCTAGGATTTAGGTTGGTGTTGATTGAAAACACTAAGTTTTGACATTTCAGAGTTTGAATTAACCTCCTTTCGAATTTATTTCTGTATGCTTATGTTCTTGATTAAATCGAAAAAATAGTTTTGAATTTGAATATTTCTCAAGTATTACCGAATTGAAAATGGCTGGAATTCATCAAGATACCTCTCGCCCCGCCTAACTACAAGGAAACGTGAAGCAGTTTTCGTCGGTATTGCGAGTTTTTCAACAATTCAGCAGGTTTCTGCCAGTTTTAATCGCCTTTTGCTAGTTATTCAGGTAACAATCATTTACTTGTTCGAGGTGTTTTCGATTTTTTCGAATAAATAAATAAGTCTCAAATTTCAGTTTTCACCTAGAACTCTAGAACTTTCAGATGAATTTTGGAGAGAAAGAAGGCAAGACAAGTCATTAACGGTCAGAAGTGAGCAGTGGATGGAAACCTATTCCACATGATTATACCTTCAAAGAGACAATATACGACGTTATTCTTTCTAAAATCAGAAACAATGAATAAATCAGTTTGTACATATTTTTTGGACTGCCTGAAAAGTAACAGAGTTTTAATCAAAATCAACATTTGGTATATTATTTTCTCTATTTCAGTATCGTAATGAGTTCATTACAGTACTAAAAGTAGTGCTGTAATGAAATTCATTACAGCATTGTTTTCAGTTATATTTTTCGTTTTATGGTTGTCAGTACTGACCACCGATCGAATCAAGTTTCGAATCAAATCAATTCAAAATCCGTGATTTGTCAAATTTCGTATGTCACCACCAACTGCCAAGATACAAAACAAAAGTCACTAATCTGAATTTTCATTTGAATTTTGAGAGTATTCAACAAAAATTGACTGAAATAGAGAAAATACCGTCTAATACTCGTTGCAGAAGGCAATTCCAACATTCATGCTATCGAAAACTCGCTCCTTCGTCGCTCGTTTTCGAACTTCGCATTCGTGTTGGAATAGGAGCTCATTCCGCAACTTGTTTTAGAATATACTATAATGAAACATGAAAAAGACAGTATTAATGAAAATACAAATAATAGTGATCTATTTTATAGCATATCACACTTCCAATGATTCACAATTTGTCAACAAATATTTTCTATTTGTTTCAACAACTTGGCTATGGAATCATAAAGTTATGTCAGCTTCATTATACTTTCTTTTCCTCAATACCTACTCAGAAAAAATGACACAGGGTGGGAACTTGGCTGAATTTTCGATAGTAATCAAGATTCCAAAATTTGCGGAAGAGTCTTCATATCATAGAGAACGAACTTTTAGTTATCCTTGATTATTTAATGAATGATATCTCTACATTGGAGTTCCTCAAAAGCCTCCAAGATTTCATGTTGAAGTATTCCACGCTATTTTTATTATCAATCCTGAATTTCCAATTCCCATGCTTGATCTACAGCGAAATAGTGTGGGTATGTATATTTTAGTCATCATCTCAGCTTGTTTTTCTTTTGTAATTGAAGCTGAGTTTGAAAATGTGTCCAACAATGACGAAAATAATATTATTCCAAAAAAAATCTTCAAATTTATTTGCCTTGAAAAATATATTAAATCATTTTATAGGTTATATTGATATATTTCAATCTATGATGAACCCACAGAAATTTTTAGTTACTTTTTGTAACTAGAAATAAAGCCCCGGCTGGAATTCCATGACTTGCTCTGATGACAATCATTTTGAAACGGACTATACGCTGTTGCACCCCGCCGTCCACAAGTCCACACTTAGGTACGCGACGGCATTCGGAGCATGTCTGTACGCACCTTTATGCAACGCGTAATTCATATTGCACCGTCTGGACGGCTCACAAATACACGGCGAATCTTCAACTCGACTCCTTGTTTGTCGGCTGTTCCACTCGGTTTCTACAAACATGCCGATAAGGAAAGTTGCAGGGTTGGCATAGAATTTCTGCACTTTATAAAACCCTGTGGATTTTTTTGAATTGATAAAACCCACTATTATTGGATTTTCTCAAAAATAGCGAATTTTCGGTTTAACCAACAACACATACCTACATAATATATTTATTTGTGAATTTTCATTCAAAAATTTTCAATAAATACTATTTAAATGAGTATGATCTCTTTCCGACACTCTTTCACTATTGTGATTGATCAATAGCAATAGAATGTGGTATTTTTTGGTTTCGACGAAAAAACAGGCCTTTTTGTACAGGAAAGTTTGAAATAAACAAGATTAAACATTTCTAACAAATGTCTAGAAACTAGAGGAAAACCAGCTGAACCTCGAACTACCTTCCAGAACCAAACTTCGCGTTTTTTTTCCACTAGAGGGATTGACGACTTGTTTTCATTTTCGTCATCTTGGAACCAGAATTTGTGAAAAATGTGAAATTTTTTTCACAGCTCCGACACAGTCCTTCCAGTTGTGCATAATTACTGAAACTGTATGAAATCTGAAGAATAACTGAATATCCCCTAAAAAATCCATCAAAACACGAAGAAATCCAAAAAAATCTGGAACCCTGGAAGTTGCGATAGCAGGTGCTGCGTTTATTTTCACTTACTTTAAAATTAGTGATGACCGGAAAAAAACGTCGATGATGGAAAACAAATTTGTATGAAAGAAGATCTTCATTATTATTTATTATTGGAATTGAAATCCGAAGAAACGAGTGAATATGAAAACTCCACCGGGTTCCTAAATGTCGCCCACGAATTTAGAATATATATTCTGAAATGAAAATGAAACAGAAATCTCTGTCCACGCATCATTTTGAATTTCATCTTGTGGTAATTCGGATTCCGTTGGTCCCAAATTTCGTAGTCCTGCCCGTAAAATTCAATTAATTCGAGAGATTGTTCATCACTCCATAACAAACGCGAGAATAGCCGTCCAAACGAGAACTGCGAGCGCCTTTGAGATCGCGACAAAAAACAAAAACCGACACCCCGATGGATAGCCAAGAACGGTCTGTAACGTTCGTCAGGGCTCAGGGCTGCCGCTAGCTTCGAACGAAATGTACTTTAGTTCTCGAAGAAAATGTACTGTAATGTACTGTACAGGCAGAATACTGTTGAAATAGCGCCATCTGCTGAACTTTATGGAAATCTTTTACAGTTTCCCAATCTGGAGAGGTATGGCTGAATGCGTGTATAATAATTAAAAACCAATAAAAAACAATAATCGAGAAATTTCACCTGATAATTTCTCATTTTTATATATTCAAGAAAAATCAGCAGTCTTCCTTTTTTGAAATAATTCATTGAATGGAAAATTCAATTTCGTAAAATGATTTACTGAAATAAAAAAAAAAATAATTTGTTTTCAAGTTCTAATTTAGATGAAATAAAACTTTTATAAATAAAGGAATGTATTTTTCTGTTCTATGAATGATATGTGAAGAATTTGTGAACATATTCATGGCAATTCACATGTAAACAAATGATTCAGTAGTCAGTACCATTAATTTAAGGAAATAAGTTGAAGATGTATGTAGAAATGTAGTGTCAAAGTACAATTCGAGTTCATTTTCTGAATTGTACTAGAATGCATATTTTCCTGATAAAAATGTTTTTTTGTATTTTCCTGTTGAAAATGTACTGTAAATAGTACAATTGTACTGTAAAGGCAACCCTGACGTTCGTGGTGCCGTCCACACGGAGAATTAGCATTACATATTACATTACGCGTTGCATTACACGTTGCATTACAGTCGTCTGTACCCGGCTTTAAACTTCATTCCATTCAAAAATCTTTAAAAAAATTACGTTTTGAAATTAAGCGAAGAATTGTTTTTTGTTTGCAGTGTATAGCTCAGAGCTCAGTGCACACTTGCACACTTTTGTTTGGCTAGTGTTTGTGGAAGTGGTTACTCAAGGTCATTGAAAATGGACCCCTAAAAATACGTAAGCTTTCGCTTCTGGGTAAGGAAGATATTCTGTGTCTATCAAAGATTATAAAGTATATATGTCGCAGGCGGATTCTAAAATCCGTCAGTTTGCAAAATGACTAGTCATTTTGTAAACTGACGCACGTTTTCTAAAACGCTTCTAAGATACAGATCGTTTTACAATCGGCCTGAAATTTTCAGTCGGTTTCTAAACCGCGTATAACGGATCAGACGGATTGTCATATCCTATATCCTTTTGAACTTTCCACCTGAAACTACTAGTTTTATGATTTTTTGAACTAAGTGCAACCAATGACGTTCACGCAATATTATGAATGACGATAGATCAAAATTTTTCAACATGGCGAATTTGGAGAAACTTGTGGAGAGGGATATTTTCGGGAAGAATTAGAGAATTATTGTTCTGTTGAGTAACATAACCTTTAATAGAGGGATATGCGGATGAATTTGTTATTGCTCATTTGTTATTCTCTGGAAGTTCATTTGAACATATCCGTTGATACATTTATTGATCGATATCAAATACAGCAGAAATTACTTCTAGTAAAAAAGGAGTACTTAATTTTTTAAGAATCACTTCTTGACGTGATAATTCATTCAAATTTTCTCACATAAATCAGTGTTATACGAGAAGGTGCTTTTGTTTCAAATCATATCAAAAATGCAACAGCAGCAGCTGCCATTTGAGCGGCCCCTGCTGCAATAAGTAATAATAGTTTTATTTTTTTGTGATCTTTCGATAATAAAACCTTAAAAGAGTAGGTGTGAATATTATTCTTCTTTTATTATTTCTGTATCCAGAATAATGTAGTAGTTACAGCTGATTAGACAAATATAACAGTCATTCAATTTGCATCAAGACAGGAAACGTGTTCAGAATATGATACAAATGATTTGACAATCCGTCGGATGTGTTGTTCGCAGTTTACAAACTGATTGACAATTTCAGACCGATTGTGAAACGATCTTCATTTCAAGAGCGTTTTAGAAAACGTTCGTCAGTTAACCTTCGGTCAGGCGCAACCCTAATCCTAACGGTTTCGGGCGCAACTCATCTGTGAGATTAAGTCGGGAAATTCATGTTTTAATGAGAAAAATTTGCTAGAAAATAGGGGGGTCGTTGAAAAATAGTTTTATCATTCAAATACACATAATATATAAGGAAAATTCCAAAATATAAATAAAAATTGACAGTAGAAATTAAAGAAAGATAAATTCTGCGGATTTCAATATAAAAAGGATATTTATATAAAAACAAAATGTAATTGTGATTATATATGAAACAAAAACAAGTGTCTATTACTCCTAACAACTGATGCCAGGTAAACTATAACCATGGAACTTTTATATTGTACGATATCAGTCGGTTTAGCATTCCTTTCTCTAGTGAAGTTTTGTTTCCCTTTATCTTTATATTTATATTCGTATATTTCACTATAATTTTTAGAATACTAATCAAAAATATGCATTTGAAACATACGGTGATTTTAATTTACATGCATTTTCTTGAGTTTGAAGCCATTACACCCTGAAAAAAAAATACTTGAAGACTCAAGCGGGCTCATTTCAACTCACAGATTATATCAAGAATTGCAATAAATATGAAATATATCTTTACTTGTTCTTTTGTTCGGGTGTTGGGAGCGCGAGTGCACGACTTTTTCATCCAGAAATACTGAAAAAATCAAATTCGATGGTACTTACGTTATCGAGCGCAATCGATCCAATAGATTATTGCACTCTTTTCGACTAACATCAAGGCTCTGAGGAGGTTGATATTGCACATACATGATCGCGATATAAAATCAAGAAGCTACTGAAAATCCCACCCCTGAGCGACAAAGACCGCCGTGTTAAACTAGAAAAAACCATGCACTTAATCTGACAGATTAGGTGCGCCTGTCCGAGGGTTAACAAACTGCCTAGTCATTTCGCAAACTGGCGGATTTTAGTATCCGACTGCGACATAATCTATATAATCTTTGGTGTCTATGGCACAGTATAGTTGGTTTCTATCATGGAGGTAAAGAAAGTGGAGGGGGCATAACGTTTGAAAAGTGTCACCAAAACAAATCCGGATTTGGCAAACCAAGATGGCCGACTTCGAGGTATTTTAAACTGTAGGTTCTGCAATTTTGGCCTTATTTATTATTCGTTCGTTGGTTTTGGCAGTTGTATGTAGTGAAAAAACATATAAGAAATGGTTTCTTGTACCGCATATGCTGATCTTACTCGAAAATTAATGGTGAAAAGCTGAATTTTTTGACGTTTGTAAATACATGGTTTAATTATTGTTGCATACAACTTTAATTGATAGGGGTACACGAGATAATTTACCTATTTGTTTCATTGCATATTATCTGCATTTGTATGTACCTTAATTGAAAAAATAGGATGTATAATTAGTTACAGGAACATTCCGTACGTAATTCAACTCAGTAATTCATTAAAAGCAATTGTTTATGATATTTTGACTCCTTGATTTGTTTCGATCATTATTTATTCATCTTTTGGGTCATTAAAAGAGAATCGAACAAACTTCGAATTGTAAAAATTCAAATATACAAAATTCCCGCCACAAATTTGGCTCAGCAACATGGCGGATTTTTGGTGACACTTTCATAGCAACACAGAATATCTATCCTTACCCAGAAGCGACAGCTCGAACTAATTTATTGGGGACAAAATTACGTGCGCATGTCCCAGATCTGGTGGTATATCTGTCAAACTCAGCTTCATTCCTTCTTATATTGCAGTGTTGCCGAACCTACCGATGTTTCGTTTTATCTACCGATTTTTCGTTTTATCTACCGATTTTTCGTTTTATCTACCGATTTTTCGTTATATCTACCGATTTTTCAATTCAATTTCGGACATTTATTGTTGACCTAAAAACATATTATAAAAAACTGGCACCAGGTCCTACAAAATACTATAATTTAGCCTGTTCAACTAAAAATAAATTTTGTAATCTTAATAAACTATATATTACAAACAAAAAGCTAAATCTCACTGAGGAAATGACAGAGGTTACGGACATTTTTTGATAGTATCAACTTTCACAACTTCAACAGGGACTTGATTATACGAATGAATGCTGCCGGATAGGTGGGTGTAAACATTTTGTTTTTCTTGCCGAGTTTCTTCTTAGGTACTTTTTTTTTCCTGCTTCATATCGATGGAAATTTCTATTTTTTGTTAGTTTTGTATTCGATTTTAGTTTTTTACTTTCTATATTGTATATAAGTTTGACTTGTTCAAAAAATATAATGTTCTTAATATTCATAACTTTAGTTCCTTTTTATAATTGTTCTGTTGGTGTGAGATAGGGGTACTGATATAAATATTGTCCTGACAATTTTATTCTGCATCCTTTGAAGTTTTTGTATGAGATATCCTGTAGCTGCAGCCCAGCAGGAAACTAGGTATAATAGATTTGGTTTTATAAAGCTGTGATAGAGTAGTTTTCTAGTGTTATCATTGAGTTCTCGGGAACATCTTCTTATTGCACCTGCCATTGGGGGTAGTTTTATTCATTATATTTTCAATATGATTATTCCAGGTAAGATTATACTAGATGACAAGTCCCAAATACTTATACTCGGTAACCTCTTTCAGATACCATTCAGGCTTATTCTAATATCACTCACATTTTGGGTATTTTGTTTAATTGTCATATCTACAGTCTTATCGATATTTATGCTTAATATGTTAGTGTACAGCCACTTGAAATACTTTGCCAAATCATCATTTATATTCTGTTCACAAACTCTTGAGCCTGGACCAGAGAATACAAGCGCTGTGTCATCTGAATACATAAAATAATGATATTTCAGATTCAGAAATTTGAACATATAATAGGTACAGTAATGGTCCAAGGACCGATCCCTGGGATACACCAGTATTGACATTCTCCATATCACTTTGCAATGTCTTCGATCACTCAAGTGTGATTTCACCAAGTTGTACCATACTCCCCTAAATCCCATTTTTTCTAACTTATTCATCATTATCTCTGTGTCCACTGTATCAAAAGCCTTTTTCAAATCTATGAACTTCTTGAATATATATTTGAAGATAGATCTTCCGAAATATCGAAAGGTGAGAAATATCTATTCTCCAATCTCATAAATATCAGGTCATGATATTGAACCTTTCAATTAGATATTTCTTTTAATTAATTAGATGCATAGACACGTTTTTAAATTGAAAGTATAGGGAAAATTGAATCGTTGAAAGCAAACTGTCGAATACATTGCAAAAATATGATGAACAATCGTCAAACAAGAAATCATATAGTCATAAAACTACTTGAAATTTTCAATGTTCATCTAACACATCAATATTCTATCCAACCGAAATATAAATTTGAAAAGTTCAAATGAACCATAAATGATAATATTGTATCAAAATATATTTTGGTATAACTCTAAACCTCCATTCCATTCAAGAATCTTTAAGAAAATAACAACGTTTTGAAATTAAGCGAAGAATTGTTTTTTGTTTGCAGTGTATAACCACAGTTTAGAAATATATTACTAAACTGTGGTATAACTCAGAGCTCAGTGCACACTTGCACACTTTTGTTTGGCTAGTGTTTGTGGTGGTGGTTACTCAAGGTCATTGAAAATTGACCCCTAAAAATACGTGAGCTGTCGCTTCTGGGTAAGGATAGATATTCTGTGATAGCAAGGGAAACATAGGATATGCTACCTCCCCTTCTTCTACCTCCATGGTTTCTATACTGCGTCTATTCTATGGTCTATGAGAATAACCTAAAATTCTGATCTGCTCGACTATTTTATTTATTTTTGATATTTGAAATAATGAATTTTTATTGATGAAAGTTGACATTGTTAAAGTTCAAATCACCGAAAAATTTATTAAACAGCATTAATTCTTGTCCCAGTGAGATGAGTATGTTCAAATTGGCTTCTCTTCTCAATATAATCAGCAAAAGCAACATAAGATGCTTACATATAACTCCTACATTCTTCGCTAAGGGAGAATTCAGTGAACCCAAGAAATGGTTAGAATATAATAAAGTAGTGTACCCTCCACAGAATCCAGATGAAGAAAGGAGACCTGCTGTAAAAAGGTTCAGTAAACGATAGTGTCATTTATCTTATTTCTTTATATTTCAGTTTGTTTGTCATCAAAGAACAAATATCAAATACAGTCCAAAGAAGATGTGGTATATAGCCTGTTTAGTAAGAGGAATGAGCGTAGATGAAGCTATCAAGCAACTCAAGTTTATTTCTAAAAAAGGAGCCAAAGACGTTCGTGAAGTATTGGAAGAAGCCAAAGTTCTAGCTGTTAAAGAACATAATGTTGAGTTTGCTTCGAATTTGTGGGTTGCAGAATCGTTAGTTGGTAAAGGAGCAGTTATAAAAGGCATACGAAGACATGCTAGAATGAGGGCAGGGGAAGTTCGATATGTACATTGTCATTATTTTGTGAGGTTAGAGGAAGGCAAACCACCCAAACAATATTATCAAACCATGGAAAGGAAGCCACATGAAATGTTAGAAAATTGGTTAATAGAAATGAGGAGTAGAAAAATTAATGGGTCCCTGTAAATTAACTAAGAAAAACAATAAATTACCTCTTATTTGTTTCTTATCCCTTACTACCCTGCATTGAAATATATAGCACTTATTCATCAATACGCCATAATTTCAGCCATCTAACGGCCGTTTTCAATATCCGATCTATCTACCGAAACAGTTGATAGATAGCTAGTGCGCATGATATTAATGAAATGTTTCAATGCTCAGTGTCTAGCTACCGACCGTTTCGATGGATAGATCGGATATTGAAATCGGCCGTAAGTCTAACTAACATCTATGGAATAAAAACGCTTTTTTGGTTATCACACTGTATTTTTCAAATTATTACATTTTAGAGTAAAACTCTTAATGTATAAATATCACACATTGCAATACAATCAAAACTGTCTGACATGAAAATAGTGTGGAACTTGCAATTTACAATTTTTCATGTGTATGATTTTGAGTATTTCTTTTAGTAAACGGCTATATTCCTCAACAACAGAAATAGAAGTTTATTGCTTATACACAAATCAACTATTTCTTTAACTCCAAATAAAACTGATTTGTGTCTCATATCATTTATTCTAGCTAGTTCAATAGTAGTGTAAAAAATGTATTGTCTTTTTAAAGGAGTATCAGAAAAATAACAAAAATTTATTGAAATAAAAAGTATCAAATTATTATTTGTTATAAAAAGGGGCCATAAGGAACCTAATCGTTTTCATGGTACTTGAATCATTTGAAAATAAAATTGTATAGAAAAACAGATATTTTTTTGGCAGCCAAAAGTATATTGATATTATAATTGTTCCTCACCTTATATCTGTTTTTCTATACATCATAAGGAAAATATGGAATTTGGATTACAAAATTGAAGGTTTTATCAACTGAACATATAAATGACTGCGAGAGGAATATTAGAGAGTTATCGAAACACAAATACAGGCCTAACTTTATTAAAGGATCCTGTAATAAAAGATCCTTTAAAGTTGGTTGGATATTTGACATATCGAAACGGTTTATTTCTTGACAACTTTATTATGACATTTCCGTTATTTTGACAGTTGTTAGAAGCTGTTTAACCTAGAAATTGCGAGAACTGTCAAAATAAGGGATCTTTTATTTAAATACGGCTGTCCTTTATTTAAGTTGAGTACAGGAGGCCCGTATTTTATTACAGGCCACCTTAAAATCTTTTGCGAATGCGCATGCTTAAATGTTAAAATAAGGGAAACTTTATTTAAGTCAGGCCTCTATTTGCGTTTCGATAACTCTCTATTAGTATCCTGGAATATTTTATGCAGTATATCCTTTATTGAAGGTGAAGTGTAATGATGCATATTCGTTAACTTAAAATCCAATTATTTTCCTCGTCTACAGTCTGATAGGTTTTGCAGTTGGTTCAAGAAACCTTGACTCCACTCTGGTTCAGTACTTTATGCTAGAAAACATATCTTACAAATTCACATTACCTCTGCATGAGAGAAATATTTGAGTGGTCCATTCCATTTTGGTTGTACAAAAAAATTTTAACCAACAAACTCATCACTTAATCAGAAAAAAAAGAATAAAATAATTTTTTTCTGCAACCACAAAACCTATGGTTATTATTAAATGTTCATTTAATGTAAAAAGAATACGCAAGAGGTTATTTAGTGGTAATATCAGTAAAACTATACAATTAAATGTAAAATTGTACTTTACATTACAATGGTTCAAAAGAAAAACCATTATGAAATCAAAGATTTAAATTATCTGGAAGCTTATTACTGGTAACTTATAGATACACCGGAAAGATCTCATTTCTACTCAAAAGCAAAAATATAGTTTCAAACTATGGGTTTTGTACATACAAAAGTGTTTTACAAGCGTAAAAAAATTATTTAAGAAGGTTTAATGGTTCTTTTCTGATTGAATACTCTGAAAGAACGTTGAAGGCATTCAAAATGAAAAGTATGGAATAAAATTAAATGAAAAGACTCTTAAAATCCAAAAATAAATACTAAGATTTAGAATACTGTTAACCTTCAAATTTCAAATATTGAGCGAAGACACTGGAGTATCTGGTGAAGCAGGATACAAAAGAACATCGCTTTCACTTTGTCCACATACACTCACTGATCTGGCAAGATTCACTTTCAACCTGTGAGAAAAACATCAATGATAAAAATCTGATTCTATACTCATACCGATACACCAATACTTTATACACAATAGTAATGATGCGCAAAACTTTAGTTGTTAGGATTTATTAAAATGATGATTTTCATGGGATGATGAATCTTTACTTTATTAGATTGCGATAGATGATGGGTAAACAAGTCACATTTCCTCTTCAAAACTTCATAATTGAATTAATCAAAAGCGGATGCGAATTTATTTTTTAATTTGAAAAAAATTGAACTTTGCATCCATAAAAATCAACCCGGAACAGGATCTTCGATAAAATAAATTTTGAAACAGTTTTGCGAACATTATAATGAGGAGGAGGTTTGCGAATTCTACTAAAGCCTACTTGTCTATCTGTATACCTCAGGATAATCGTATCAATTGACCGTTCTTTGAAAGTAATGAAAAATTTCAACTTTATTCCCGACTTCTGCCTTATACTGCATAGTTTAATCTACCGGTGATAGACAAGCAAGAATTTATCATGATCCAATGAACACAAGAAATAAATTTTAAATCAAAATCTAAATGTATGGCAATGATCATAATATTTTCAAATTGATAAATACATCATGTACAGGGTGGTGAGATTTCGATGTTTTAGTTCTACATGTACTTAATTAAGAGATATAGAAAAAAGTAATATATATTTGCTACAACTTCCCCAGTGTTGCTGCTACGCTCTCGAAATAAAAACATCGTTAGTGGAGTTTTTCAGTACTTTCTACAAGTGGTATCAATATTTCAGTGCCAATTCAAATTTAAGAGAAATAAAAAAAAATATTAAATTATAATAATTGGCCAAATTTCAAAATCACCCTGTAGCATGAAAACTAGACACCTTAGCGACTCGCGGTTTTCAACAATTTATTAATCAGCATTTCAGCATGTATTAATATACATGACATGTATATTACTTTTTTTCTATCTCGCTTAATTTAGGAGACGTATTATTAAAACATCGGAATTTGACCACCCTGTACAAATGTTAACCTACCTTCTGATGAAGCGTACTTTAAGAAATAAGTGCCTAAATTTTGTCACTTTCCTTCAAACATTCAAAACAAGATGAAATCTTGATGGCATTTTTATTTTGCTTTTTAATGTTGATATTATTATTTCATGTCTACAAATACCAACTAAACAAATGAAACCAGTCGTTCAAAATAAACTTCGAAATTTTATTCAGTGTCGTTTATCCTGAGACTTTCAATTCTCGCAATCAACCACTTTTGATTTCTTAACGAGAAGTGTCACTTATCCAATCTCCTGGGAAACTGCACTTCCTAATTCATCGTTTATTTTAGAAATTTTTAACGTGAGGACTTTATTTTTTCCAAGTCTTCAAATGGAAAATTACAAGTGTGAACTTGGAAAATGAAGAATTACAAGGTACAACTTCACCTTAACGGTGGGTCCCAAACTAAATAAAATTTCGTTTCACCAAACTTCACTACACAATCTAAAAGTTACAACAGACTAAAAACTCATTGGCTAAAACACTCAGCGGATGATTCAATTGATTCAACCTGTCAGTTCAAGAAAACAATTGGAAGCTTTTATTGTTTGTTTTCAAATTCTTGGATCCTCTTAGTTTGAAATGAAAGCTACAAATTTAATCTTAATATAATTTCTGCATTATGTAACTCAATCACTTTACATGTAGCAATGGTTGATTTTACCAGAAATTAGCCATATGTCTGATAGGATTTTGTCTTCGTCAAACTAACCTAACCAAACCCTCTTTTGAATGTCACAAAACATTTGAGTGCCATATGTTCATCTATAGTTAGTCTGTGATAGCTTTTCATATCTACACCATAGTATACTCATTATGTTCCAAATTGTCTAGTAGTAAATCAGTCTCAAATAATCAAATTTTGGCCTGAATTCCTTTTTCCTAATTATTAATTGAAGAATAATTTCTTGTTAGTTGTTTACATATCTAGCTGGTTAGTTTTTAATCATGTTCACAACTCCATGCGTAAAATATAACACAACATACATTTAAAAATAAAGAAAAGAGTTTAACCTGTTGTTTGCTGCTTCAAAACGTAACTAATAAATCTTTTAAACCTGTAACATTTTTATGATATGATGAAAGCGTTAAGGATGTATGATGTTGATGAATGATCTTTTTTCAACATACCTATTGAGACGTTCCTCACTTCGTTTCCTTTTGAGTTTAGAAAATTCGTCATCAGTGTCTGACTGATCAGTTTCCGACCCACCAATACTGAGATGATCGGCTTCATCTTCTTCGCCAGCTACTGGTGCTGATTTTGACAGAGGCGAATGATTTCTCCTTGTTTCACCGCTCCTATAAGTATCATTGTGAAGAGGAGTGCAGTTAATCAAAGGAAATTCAGGATACTTTATTAATAAAACAATTGCAGAAAAATAACTGTTGTGAAAGAGATATTTTTGATAATAGTGTATTTGTTGAAACATTATTTGGGCTGTGTTCATTATCTATGTGGTTGGTTGTTACCGACGTTTCGGCAAGCATTCGCCTGCCGTCTTCAGGGTGTTGTTGGTCCTGAGAATTACCGGTTTTTGCCAAACATTATTTTTCAATAATGTTTCAATTGGTTCACTTGTGTTTTTTATATTTATAAGAGTGATTATTCCATTGTTTCTGAAAATAAATGATAAAAGAAGACAAAAAACACTTGGCTAAAATTTCACGATTTTAATCAAAAATATTCGTTGACAGGGCTGAAGGACTTAGGTCAATGGCCTTAAATACAGTTATTTATTTTTTTTTATTCGTTGACATATGTATATGTTTCAGGTTTTATCCCATTTTCAAAACTGAATACACAAATACAGAAAGTACACATTGAAATTGTTATCAGATAACAGAGATGTTAATATAGGCGGAAATCCAGTTGGTGATTTACGTTTGGCAGGTTCTTTCTTAGAGGTGAAGATATCTCTAGGATTTCCAAAAGGTCCATGCGTCTACCTTTATTACCTTTATGTAAGATTTATATATTATTGAAGTCAATGAGATGGTTCAAAATTATGCAGTGATCTGGAAAACCAATTGTCGATTAATTTTTCAGGATAAATTATTTATGTTCTTCAATTTTGACCGCAAGAGAACGGCCAATCTGACCTATATAGAATGCAGGGAACTCATCACATGACAGCAAATACACATACACACCACTCAACTGTGAATCATTCATTTGATCCTTCACATTAAAAAATATTGATCTTAGGGTTTTCTTATTTGTACATATAATATCAATTTTATTTTTTCGAATTCTTTTGCACAGCTGTTAGCTAATAGATGGAATCTAATTGATGTACATAAACTTTTTGATTTCATCATCAATTTGGGGTGGATAGACTTAAGTTATTAATTTTGTCTATTGTTTCCTGTATTTTAATTTGTCTCTGATATCATGGCAGCAGCCGTTGTTTTTGGCTAATGATTTGAGGGTTCTTACTTCATTTTCAAAGCTGGTTTGTGACCAAGGGATCGAAGTTAACCTATGTATCAGGGTGTGAAATGCAGACATCTTGATCTTGTAAGGGTGCGAAGTACTGCTATGAATTAGAATATCAGAGAAGGTGGGTTTTCTATATCAAATTAACCCTTTACCGCATAGGAAACCATATATGGTTTGACACTTCTCCAGTTAATTTTTTCTGGAAAAAATAGAAAACTAATGTATAAACCCTAACGGATTTTATTTGTTATATCATTAACCAAAACAAAATGCATCTATTTTGTTCATGGTCATATTCCCCTTAGATATAATCTCACTCTTCCAGACATTGTTTGTGATTGTTTATATGCTCGTGCGTCTCTCCACTCAACAAGAAGAATTAGAAATGAAAAGATGAGTTTTTCAAGCAAAAAAAAATATTTTGTTGTGTGACATATCCTCTAGTTTGTATTCATTACAAAAGATTTTCACTTTTTTTTCAATTCCATCCATTTTCAACACTAATTGTTTCAAAACCATATCTGGGTTCGTATGCATTCGTCTCTTTCTTCGCTTGAACATATATGGTTTCGTATGCATATAAATATGATTTGAAAATGAGCACGAGGATATGGTTTCGTTTCAATTTGCTTCAAGTTTCTTTATGCGGATCTACCTCTTTCTTTCTTGGTGACAGAATATACCTTGATGAGCGGTTTTATGGGCAAAATAAGCTGCAGAATAATGAGTGATCGATCACCTACAACAAAATTCGAAACCTTAAACAAAGATCTGGATCCTGGATCATTCACAATTAGAGATGTTTCATGTGTAGATGGTGTTCGCCAGGCACACATAAAAGAAAAAAGAAGAAGAAGAAGATACTCGACTTCTGTAGTTGGTATGGACGGAAACAAATTTACTACATCGAATGAAACTAATCTGGCATTTGTGGAGATTGTCAGTGTTTTTAAGACATTGGTCAGTTGAATATTATTTGTGCATTGGTGTATGATACAATAGGTATCATTGGGCAATTTTCTTTGTGTATTTTCGGAAGCGCATATAATAATGGTATTGTCCGGATCATCACAGTCAAAGAGGCGTTCACTTCAGATAACAAGTTCCTGCAATTCTTGATAGTCTTTTTCACTGCGCATTGAAATTTTGAGGTGGGGTCAGGATTAAATTTTTTGGTATCATAGACAAATATACAGGAAAAAACAGACAAAATTATTAACTTTAGTCTATCCACCCCAAATTGATGATGAAATCAAAAAGTTTGTGTACATCAATTATATCCCATCTATTAGCGAACAACTGTGCAAAAAAATTCAAAAAAATAAAATTGATTTTATATGTACCAATAAGAAAAACATAAGATCAATATTTTTTAATGGGAAGGATCGAATGAATGATTCACAGTTGAGTGGTGTGTAGATGCTGTCATGTGTCCGATATTAACATCTATTATATGATAATAATTTCAATGTGTACTTTCTATATTTGTTTATTCAGTTTTGTAAATGGGATAAAACCCATATATGTCAACAAATATTTTTAATAAAAATTTTAGCCAAGTGTTTTTTGTCTTCTTTTATCATTTAACTTATCATGTTTCATCAAGTGTTGTGTGAGGAATCAATTTCAAGTTTCTAAAATGTTTGCATGAAAGTTTTATAAAGGCAAGTGAAATCCAAGGTTGTGGGATAAAAGATCACCATGAAATACAAAGAATTTCAGAAAACACAGAGGGGTAAGAGCTTTCTCAAGCTTCTTGAAATTAACTTGCGCCACAGAAAAACAACTTGAATTTCTTTTTCTAATGGCAATATAAATATCTTCTTAGTTATAGAAACTGAATGTACTAAAATCGCATTTGACCTTACCTATAGGATGCTGGCATATCTATAGGTTCAGAAGGCGTAGAAAAATGTCCAATGATACTTGGACGAGCTTCTTGTGCACTTCTCTGGGAGGTAATGGTGAGTTGCTCATCTACCTATAGCCACAAGTTTGTTTCATATCATATACATGTATTAAATAAATTCCATGTTGCTGAATTTCATCATAGATGAATTTCTACTCACCTCTTCAATAACATCTGGTGCTAATTTTGGTTTTGGCTTTTGAGTAAGATTGATTAATTCTTGAGTAGATCCCATTCTACTGTCTGGTCTATTCTCTGGTTTACTGTCATCCCTACTGAAAAACCTCTTCAGCATGCTACTCACCGAGTTAACCCTGGTCATACTCCCATCTAAAAACTGATGTAGTCAATATTCAAATAAATTAACAATATTCAATAAAAGGTCCCAAAACCCGACTCACCTGGAACTGTTGTAGAGAAGGAACCACCCCTAGATCTCATAGAAGCTGAAAAATTCCTATTTCCAGTCGCAGTAAATGTTATTGGACCTGAATTCATGTCATTACTCTGAAAATCGTCAATCTTTATTGAAGAGGGTGTCAGGTCTATTGTATCTACTTTATTGGCTATATTAGCTGTAGAAGGCAAGGGATGGGTCTCCCTTATGGTGTTAGCTGTATAAGGTAGTTCTACAGGGGCGATTTGATCCCAATATTGATCCTTCAATAGCTGAGGGTGTTCGTGATGCATTTCATCCACTATAAGATAGGATACCTGAAACAAAAAATAATCTTCTCGAGTTCTCATGGATGTTATATTCGCAAACACAAATAGGTTATTTGTTTCCCATACAAAATTAGTAGTCTCGATGTAGGAACCCTGTGGAATTATTCAATTTTATAACCAAAGAAACCACCTGTTAATTTACAGTAAATTTGAATATAAGCTATTTTTTTGTTTTTCACAAAATATATTCCATGATGTGAAAAAAAATTTAAATTCTAGTAATAATGCTCATTCAATAATTTTAAGAACTCGGTAATATGAATCTCTATTATTTCAATTATTTTATCATAATCTCTTGAATAATTTTAGAATATTAAAATAGGGGAGTAAAAGGTTATTTTGTTTTTTGTTTTAATCTTCAAGTTAATTTTGAATAGAGTTCTAAGATACTGAGCTACTTACTTGTATGTTTCTATCTACCATCCAGTTAACTTCAAAATCATCGTCATCTTCACCAAAAGGGTTAATTAGAGATTCTGCTACTTTCAACCAACCCATATAAAAGAAAAACTGAAGAAGAGTGAACAGAGGCAAGTATACATCGAATTTGTAATTATTGCCATCGTCAATCCATTGGTGTCCCATTAAAGTCGTTAAAAAGTAACTATAAACAGCTATAGTTACTACCTGAAAAATATTATCCTCATTATCGTTTGAGCAACAGACGCGATCATATCTGTGCCGTTCCGATAAGTGTTATTATTCACGTTGAAACGATTTATTCGAATTAGAAAACTTTCTCAATGTCTCAAATTAGCTGCACTTCTTCGACTATGGCATCAGAAAAAGAGGAATAATAAAAAACGCAAGAAAAAACCAATCGACGAGATATCAGGAAAAACAAAACGAAAAAAAATCACCTGACATCGTTTTCAAGCAACCAATATCAATAGGAAGTAACAGCGAAAATATTCAGTCGCAAATGGAAATTGACAACAATGAACCATCAATATCTGCAATATCCACAAAAAATAACCGCCAACAAATAATAAGATCACAACGTACGAACTCCACAACAAATGCTTTCATCAAAAATTATTCAGTCAGAATGAACGAAATCAAATATATGGAATACTCAAATTTATTATACAGGGTGTACCAAGTTCGACGGCTTTCTGGAGAACTGGACCAATTCGAATTCTGAAAAATTGGGATTATGATATTGATTGACATTACCTACCAAGTTGAAATATAATTGGAGCTTGACCACTTTCAGTTATACAAGGAATGTAAAAAAAAATTTCAAACATTTTTTTTTCCGAATCTGATAGATTTTGGAACACCCTGTGATGAGTTTTTCAAAATTCTAAAAATGTAGAATATTTCCACAGTTTTTGACGACAAAAATGTGAAAACGGTTGCATCAGATATCTAGATTAGGAATAACAAACATAATAATGAATACTCTCATCTCCCTTTTTTCTTCAGTTTTTTCTCGATATTTTGGGAAATATTACGAAAAATGCAACAATTTGTGTACGGATGTATTCAGAATTGCATATTATATCAAATTCGAAAACAAAAACACAGAAAAAAATTTTTAATTTGTATAACTGAAAGTGGTCAGGCTCCAAGAATATTTTAGCTTGGTAGATAATGGCAAACAATATCATAATTCCAATTTTCATATTTCAAACAGGTCTAGTTCTCCAGAAACGCCTAATAGGCCGTCGAACTTGGTACACCTGGTATATAAATACAGAAAGCAATCAAACTGACAGAATGAAAATGGCAGCAATATGGAGTACCCAATTTCCCAATTCTAAAGACGTAATTTTGAAAACCGAATTAGGTTTCATCCTGAAATCAAATAATGATAAAGCAGCACTCGTTAAAGGCTTGAACGAACTCAAGAATGAAAAAAAATAATACGATACAAAGAAACCTTAGATCAAAGAAGACAAGATAAACAAAAAAAGCCCTGAAAAACTTATTTAGTAGTAACTTCAGCGGTAGAAATTAGTATGAAAGACGAAGACATTAGCCAGCACCTCAAATCCATAAATATTAGACACAGGTACTTCAAAAGAATAATTGCAAGAAAAAACAATACCCCAACAAAATTTATCAGAATAATCACTGGAGAGATCGAAACCTTCGAAACTCTCTTGAATAATGGACTATTTTATTTGAATCGACATTACTTAGTTTAGTGTGTGTAGCCTAGTGGATATAGCTCTGGCCTCCGACCCGGCAAGTCGGGATTCGAGTCTCCGCCAGGGAAGAAATTTTCTGATATGGAGAACTCGCCGAACCATTCACTGTTAGGTAAACAATTAACAGTGCTGTGCCTAAGGTGGCGTCGGAACACAGTAACAAAGCCTACACAGAACACACCCATAATTCTATCTCGCACAAGCTTTAAGTAGCTTATGAGGGGATTCACAGAATGCATGGAAAATGTTTACAATTTGACCACGCTACAGAAAACTGCAAAAGCTCTCCAAAATGTTCGAAATGTTCACACGAAATGCCCAGCTTGCAGTGCAGAAGACCATTTAGCTTGGTCTCTAAAATGTCCCAAACATCCAGGCTCCCATCTCGATGCACGGCGATATTATTAATACATACCTCCGAAAAATAAACGCACCGAAAAATGTCAACAGAAACGAACTTTTACTAAAACTCAAAAAACGTTTCATCCAATACCTGTAGTGGACACTATAGCTGTTTTTTTGGGTAACAGAGTTTATATATTGATGTTCGACATGGATGTCCTAGATGAGCCTTCACCCACATAACCAATTAGTAATAACTTGAAATTAAAATATTATATCATAAAATCAACAGCTACACCCCAAAGTAACATCTGATCAACCACTTCATAAAACAGAACAATATAAAATGTGCTGTGTATGTTGAAGCCAAAATCAAAGACTCTCATAATGTTTATTATAGGGATTGGACTGTAATAAAAAAAAATTGGACACACAGAACAGAAAACAAGAGGTGGTACTCTAATGCTATGCCATCCATACCTAAAACTGAGTAAAGAAAACCCTCCAGTGATTAACAATCCTATGAACAAAGTCACTCATTCCAGTGTACCTTTTAAAAATGACAAGCTACACATATTTTGGGTTTACTTTCATCCAAATAGCCAGATAGAAGAAATACTGTTCACTAAAGCCTCAATATACCATTATAGTGGGGGACGTCAATGCCAGCACAAGAAGAAAAATGAGACCTATTGAACAATTACTGAAGAACAGTAACTTCGCTGACATTTCTTATGGACGAAAATGAAGATGCCACACCTGACTTAATCCTGTATTAAAGAAAAATCAAGAATAATATATAGAAACTACAACCATCACCTGATTTAGGCTCCGATCACATGGTCTTGGAACCAGAATATACTGAACAAAGGATGTCTTACAACTACAAAGCTAGCAAGATAATAGTTATTAACAAGAAGATGAAAAAATTTGTTGACAAAAATGCTAATACACCCCTAAATGAATTATACATCAAATCCTTCAATAAAAAACTTTCAGAATCCATCAAGAAATATACTCCCACAATAAGGAGACATTTCTTTATGAGCATGCTGCCTTATATAATTAAATTAATTAAAAACAAAAGAAGAATGTATCGGGAAGATTCTGATAACAAACGATCCGAATAAAAAAAAAAACCTGAATAAATATAACAGAAATATACACAGAACGATTCAACAATACAGAGAGAATAACTGGATTACTGCTTGCAACAATATAAACGAGTTGAAAGGCAAGAAATTCTATAATGAGGTGAACAAATTATCCAAATATAAACAATGTTTCACGTTACCGACTATAATCAAGAATGACAGAGAATATAATACAGACCAAGAAAAGGCCCAATTATTAGCAGAACACTACAAGAAAAGATATAGATTCAGAGAAGACAACCGCTTTCATAGGAACAGTAGAGCACAAATAGATCAATGGTATGAGGATTATTTCGAAAGATCAGAGGGCAGGATGGAACCAATAAAAATAGAACAGGTAGACTACTACATAGCTCAAAAAACACCGCTTCAGGCGATGACAATGGATTGTTTTGAAGAAACTAGACGATACAATACCCCAACATCTCAAAAAACTTTAAGAGTTCTGCCTGAATAACTGCATAATTCCTGATATATGGAAATCAGGACACATAATGAATATTCCCAAAGCTAATTTTGACAGACAAAAGTTGAGAACTACTACTATAACTTTATTACCTGTACTTGGAAAACTATATGAAAAAATAATCAAATCAATTCTCTCAACTTATATCGAACAACATATACCACAGTTCCAACTTGGATGCAGGAATGACAGATCTACACAACACCCGCTCACTATTCTTACATCCAATATCCAAAACTCAACTCTAAAAAAAAACAAGTTTGCAATGCTGAGTCTAGATATACAAAAAGCTTTTGACTGCATGTGGCATGTGTAAGCACTTTCTAAATGGCAGATCATTGGCAGTCAAAGTTGGATTATTTAGGTCGAATTACTTTCTTCCAGAGCAAGGTACTCTCTTTCGTCCCTCCTATTCAATTTCTTCTGCTATGATATGATAAACACTCAAAACCTGCATACAGAAGCTCCAAGAACTTCAGGATAGAATCTCTAACTGGTTCAGGAAGCGGAGAATGAAAATTAATCCAGATAAGTCGCAGTTTATTTTTTTTTACACCAAAATTTCTCCTTCATCGCCAACCTTAAATAATAATGAGAAAATCATAAAACCTACTCCTGCAATGAAATACCTTGGTATGAACATTGACAATAAATTAAACTTCAACCTACACACAAAATTGATGAAGAGGAAAACCATTTTAAGAGCAAAACATTCTTCTAAGTTAACCTACAGAAAACAAGGCATCAACATCAAAAGTGCATCAATAATATACAAAACAATCAGTAGGCCCATATTAGAATATGCACACCCATTGTTTGCAAACTGCCAGCAACGAGCAATCAAAAACCTCTTGGCTGCAGAACTAAATGTTGTCGATGGCCAATTGGACTCGGTCAATAAATTGCGTTTGTTGTTGTTAACAACCTCAAGATTACAGAGACGACAGCCCTCAGAGCCATGACTAGAATGAGACATCCCTACAATGCACTTCATAATCCTCCCAATCATCTTCTCAATCTGAAAATCAAGATAGGGCCTATTGAGATAAGAATGAACAGATTGAATAAATCATTCTATGAGAGGTAACACAGTTAACCAAAGTGATCTCCCAATATCAAGAGGACAGAAGGAATACATCCTAAAGAAAATATCCTGAACTTCCACTTCCAACTAAAATTCAAAATTTAAACCAAGAAAATTCAAAATATGTAACATTGAAATTTATTTTTATTTAAGCAATAATTAAATATATTAAAGATTGTGAAATTACAGGCTGAAAGACCCTTGGTTGATGGCCAATTGAATAGGCAATAAAGAAATGTTAATAATAATAAAATTATCCTCAGACAGAAGATTTTGGAGTTCACATGAATCATTTAGTTTGTTTGAAATCAAAACTGTTTTACAATACTGATATTAATATCGCGAAATTGATGCGTGTCCACAAAATTTTTTTTTTAATTGCCAACATACCTGAGTATATACAAGTGGGACACTTATGTGATCATAATTGAGCAACATACCACACTGTCCTCTTATTTTATTCAATTCATCAATGATTGTCTTCACTGCAAAATCATCCCTTATTCTGCCTTCCTTTCTCGCCCTTGTTATAATGCTAGCAGCCCAAACAATAGGCAACCTGAAGGGATTGTAGTAAGTACCAACAAACCATAGTATATTTTCATGCATGTAGTTACCATTGCTTCGAGTAGGTCGGAGATTTTTTATTCAAGTCTTCGATTATTTCCTTCTCATTTTGCTGCAGTAATCCTGCTTCAACAAAATATTCCAAATTAGGAAATCTTTTTTTCACTTTTGGAGAAATCATGGTGAAGGTCATCGTGATGCAAACACAAACATATCTCATAATGGTTCGTCTCATCACTCTGCCCCTTTCATCCTAAAATAATTCAATTTGTTAAATGAATCAAATGTGAATAAAACTTTTTTTTATTCGTGTACATTAGTTTCAATGCCAGAGAATCAATAAAAAAATTTTATTTACATAACAATAAGAATGAACCCATAAGAAGGAATTTCAATAATTGTTTTTCAACCATCACAACATTAAAATTGTTTTCAGAGTTTCATTCTTTTTAACATTTAATACATTCACAACTTCAAACATAGAACATTGAAAATTTATGTAAAAACAATGAGCATGCAGCTCATTCTGTAAGTCATACAAACAGAAAATAGACATTCTCTAAAGATCCAGAAAACTAATTGTTCATTTCCTGAAAATGTTACATTTCTGAATGTTGTCCTGATGCAAAATACAACAACAAACGCACTTTATTGACCAAAAGGCCAATTGGCCATCGACAACATTTAGTCCTGCAGCCAGGTGAATTTACAATAATTCAAATAATATGATTTCACAAATGCCTGTCTGTGGATTAATAGTTTTTACAATTGTCTTAACATTGAGTACAAAAAAAAAGTCTTAACTATCTGGTAGTGAAACTAATTTTTTGATTGATATCAGCAACTTGTATGCTCTCTTAGTTGGTAGGACTGTGCCTAAGCTAAGCTAAGGTGTTCCCTGATAGTTTTTAGTGGGTATGCTCTTGAGATGGAATGCTGGTTTAAGTGGTGTTGTAGTATCTCCCAGTTGTGCGGCTTTTGGGCGAATTTTGTGGATAGTTTTCTCAATCTGTCCCCAATAGGTTCAATTTTAAGTAGACTATATAGCATTGAGTTTGGAGGGTTGTGCAATGGATTGTTGGGATGATGGATTTTTGTTATTTTCCTCATTGATATTGTTTCTGCTGTTTGCAGTTGTCTCATCGTTGGTTTTCTACAATTCAGGTATAGATTATGGCCATAGTCAAGAAGTGGTCTGCATATACTTTTATATATTTTGGCGGCAGTTTGTTTATTTATACCCTTATTTTTGTAAGTAAGGCAACTGAAAACCTCAGCTCTTGAAAGTACACTCTTCTTAACCAAGTTACTGTGGTGTTTGAAATTTAGCTTTTGGTCGATTAAAAAGCCCAGGTATTTTATGTTAGCTCTAGGAGGGATGTTGTGTTGGTAGATTGTGATGTTAGGAGAAGAGGTAGTAATATTGTGGTTGAATATCATTAACTCGGTCTTGAGGGGATTCAATTGTAGTTTCCATTTTTCTAACCATTCCAGTGTAGCATTTGTTAGTCCTTGTAGAGATTTTATCACCTGTGGTAGGGTTCGCTTATGGGAGACTAATGCTGTGTCGTCTGCAAACTGAAGTATATTGACGCAGTCATCCACGGAGGCAGGCATGTCATGGCAGTAAGTGTTATAGAGAAGTGGTGACCCCTTTGGTAGGCCTTTTTTGATTTTAAAGGATTGAGAAGTGCAGTTCCCTAGTTTTACCCTTAATTTTCTGCCAGAAAGGAATTCTCTGATGATTCTTAATAGATATGTTGGGACATTGAGTTTCTTGAGCTTGTAGAGTAGCCCCTTGTGCCACACACTGTCAAAAGCCTTTTTGATATCCAGAAGTTCAGTTTGGCAGTTTTTACATTTGAAGATAATATAGTAAGTGGATGAAGTGTTGAGCAGTGTGTTCCGAATCCAAACTGGTACTTGGGTATATGATCTGCAATTGCCTCCAATAGTTTATTTTTTACTATTTTTTCAAAAAGTTTTCCAATGTTCGGAAGCAGCGTTATTTTCTTGCGGTTACTATTGGATTTAGGTATAACTATGATATCTCCTTTTTTCCATTCTGGTGAATGTTTTCAGTGATGATCCGTATCAAGGAGGTAGGCGCGTTCGTTTGCTTGGATATGATTCGCTTGCAATATCTGAATTCGTAATTCAGTTGTTTCAAGTGGTTATTTAATTCTTCATCCTTGATTTCTTTCTGGATTCTCGCAATTACACAGGAGTAGTTGGGAAGTGGGAGAGCTTTGCCGCTATTCCTTTGGTTGTAGGGGGTGGCTGTGGAGTATTCATTAATTTTCTTGGAGTTTTTCATTTTTTTTTAGAGTTTCTTCGATAATTGCTTTGGGGGTGTCTGTTTTGAGCAGAAACCCTTTTTTTGTTTTCAGAATCCTTATTTTTCGGTCTTGCTTCTTCCCACATATCTGCCATTTGAATTCTGGTATTGAAATTGGTACTTATGTAGAATAGTGAATTAATTATATTTTCTGTTAGTTATGTCTCTCATTCTTTCAGAGAAATTATTTGTCGTTCGGTTTGTTTGTTGACTGTTTACTTTTTGTTATCTGCTTATTTTGGGATTCCACTTGTTTTGATTGTGATTCAGCTGTTCCTGTTTTTTCTTTGGATCAATGAACTGGGATAAATTTATTGTTATCTTCAACATCTGGACTAGATGTGCGGAATTTTTTAGAGAATCCTATCAGTTCTTGAATCTCATCGTCTGATAAATCTTGAATGGTTTTGTATAATTCCGCCTCGCTGGCGGTTCTTTTATTATTATCGCTACCTCCCGGTTCTACCTCCATTTTATCTATGTTGGTAAGATTTCCGCATTGCCGGGACTTCGCACCACTAAATTTCCGTACAGACCTTTCTCTGCAGCTGTTACACATGAATGTAATGCAAAATATTATGTAGGATAACTGTACAATTTTGATCACCTACTGGTAGTGATCTTACAAAATTTCGTATCTTTCAGATTTTTTTTGTGAGCCTTTACGTAGAAAATCTTTATCATACAATAGAGAAATTAAATTAGTCACCAATATATTTATATTGAAATATTACCTGCCCATGCACTGTCGTACTAATGAATACAGCCAAATTGTCTGGGAATGGAATTGTGGTATACTGTCCCCACCATCTTGTCATCACAATCGAAACATAAAAACCTAATACAAAAGACAACGGTATGAGATCAATATAAGTTCTACAATAATGAACTACAGCTTGGAATAATCTGAAAAAATGATCACATTCAATCGAAAATGTTACAATCACATATTGAATATACTCACTCTCTTCCATCCTCATCCAAACAGAATCTGTACATACAGTTTAGGCAATAATAAAGAGTTAAATATACTGCTAAATCCATCCATACTAATTTGTAGATACTTCCTTTCCACCTGAAATCGAATATATATCTTAATTTCGCATCAAAAGAATTCACAAAATCATTCAATTCTGAATAACTATTGATAAACTCAAGATGGAATTAACCACATTTTTTTATTACACAAAAAGAGGTTCAAAATTCACACTTGTCAGAAACCTTTTCTAATAAAGAGAGAAAAAGATAATTTATTTACTGACTTATTACATCAAGCAGAGAGCCGTTGACCTAGGGTCTTTCAGCTCATGTTAAATTGATTATTGATATTATGTTAATTATTACAATAAGAAAACATTTTTATATGTATATATATATATATATATATATATATATATATATATACATATATATATATATATATATATACACTGAAACTTTCTTGATATAAAACTATTATTATTATGGTCTTTTTTCAACTTCTTGAAGATGGTTTCTGTCAGGAACTTTCTTTTAGGGTTCCGATGTATGTCCTCCTGGAACAGCACCGTGATACCCCGCATATCCAGCTGTCTCATAACAAATTTTGGATTCAACCTTTTCATTCGTTCTGCAATAGGTTCTACATTGGTTAACTCATACAGTAGTTGGTTCGGTGGGTTGTGCAGAATATTGTTGGGATGTCTTATTCGAGTTATAGTTCTGATTGCTGTTCTTTTTGCAATTTCTAGGTTTTTTATTGTTGGATTTCTGCAGTTGATCATAATTGGGTGGACACATTGCAGTATATGTCGGCAAATCGTCTGGTATATCTTTGATGCGTTCTCGATTGAGAGTCTTTGTTTTTTATAATATAATAATAATAATAAATTTTATTGCTGTAAATCTACAAGGACATAGCAACATCAAAAAAAAAAAAAGAGAAAAATATAGAATACAAAACAAATTGAAATAAGATCACTCTACTTCCAGCAGTCGAAACTATAGAACGCATTGTTTCTGAGGAACGCCAACACCGTGTTCCTAAACCTTTCCTCACTTTCAATTGCTGTTATTTCCTTGGGTAGCTTATTGTAAGCTCTAATTGCTCTATATCTTGTGTCTCTTTGAAAAAAGGATGTTGTATGATGTGGAATTCTTAGGTTGTTCGCATTTCGGGTTACCATCTCCATATTTACTGAATAATTGTCAGCAATCGTCGTAAACAAAGGTTTGTGTTTTTTGACAAAAGTCACCAGGGATAAGAAATACAGTGAAGGTACAGTCAGGATGTTATGACTGTGAAAATGTGGTCTACAAGAGTTGATGTATCCCAATCCAAGCATGCACCTCAAGATTCTCTTCTGCAGTACAAATATCTTGCCTGCACAGATGCTATCGCCCCAAAACATTATTCTATAAGATATTATCGACTGAACATGTGCATAATAGTATGTCTTCAAAGCTGAAATTGACATTTGTTGTCTAAGATATCTTATTGCTCCACATATTGATGCTAATTTGCCAGCCAAGTCATCAATATGAGGTTTCCATGTCAAATGAGAATCCATACTTACTCCGAGGAACTTAAATTGATTATTAACTTAGAGAAACATTTCGATCTTGTAATTGCTTGCTTTTTCATGGACTTGGTATGCTGACTGAAGTTCAATTTTCGGTGGATATGCACTCCTAGTTATTTTATTGACAGCATAGGGTATTTCACTTGGCTGTCTATTGAAATTGTCAGCGAGTTGCTTGATGGCTTGTGATTTTTTCATGGACTTGATATGCTAACTGAAGTTCAGTTTTTGGTGGATATGCACTCCTAGGTATTAAATTGACAGCATAGGGTATTTCACTTGGCTGTCTACTGAAATTGTCAGTGAGTTGCTTGATGGCTTGTGATTAAAGATAAAGATAATAAATTGGGATTTTTCTTGATTAGACTTCAGACGTCAAGTGTGAAAACAAGAGTCTGTCCTCTTAATTGATCCTTGTAGGTTTCCTTTTCTGATATTTTATTTACATACAATCTGTTCTTGCTTAAGGTTGTATTTGATATTGTCATAGCAAAACAAAATTGCTTTCAACAAAACCATAACAATGAAAAAATGCTTCACAATTAATTGTTAGGTTCAATGCATATTTTTATTGTGATTCGAGATTTCATTTTATTTTAAAATATAAAAGATTTTCAAGGGGACCAATGTACTTTTATTCACATGACACAGCTCCTATACGTTTTGACAAGTAATCAACTTCTAATGATATGATATTGAGCTCATAATTGTGTTGAAGTGGAATTTGGTATATTTGATTTTTTTCTGTACGACTTGTGATATCAATACATATCAATGCAAAATCAAAATCAAATAAATCATCCTGTCATTTGTCCTTATAAAAAATAGATTAGCAATTTTTATTGTTATATCAATTACTGAAACAATGTAGGTGAGAGGTTCCAATGATTAGAATGCCAATATTGTTGAAATATGAGAAGAGAAAAATCATATTCTATTTGCATTTTGATAGGCTTTTATCTAAGAAGAATACAAACACCTTCACAAAATCTGAATTCTATACAAATAATACAGGTATATTGATAAGCCCCTTCCTGTGTACAAGAAAATTACCTCATCTAAAAAATTAATTCACATGAGTGTATTAGAATTAGTTTTTAAGGGGAAATTGATGCTTAAAAATGACTATACAACAATTCTACTCATAAAAGAACAGTTTTCCTTGAAACTGTATTGTAACCAAATTCGAAATTTCTTTTTCATTCCAGATGAATTTTTCTCTTATCTTCATAATGTAGTCTGGTTGCTTCATAGGATGTAATAAAAAAACAGTTATTATAACCCTCAACTTATTTGAATGATGTGGGCGCAATGGTTAAACTATTACACAATTATATCATGGTCAAGATCATTTTTGTTTGATATGAGAATTAATTGCACGAAATCATCTGAAAAACGCATTAGTAATCATAATACTTTGCCAATACACAAATAGATGTCATAACTAAGCCAATAAATCTTAACAGTACAGTACTTGCCTCCTCAATAACTTTAAGAAGCAACCAAGCCCTCGGACAGTGGCAACTTGGGCTGTATATGTTACGGTCATTCTATCTATACAATTTCATTACTTAAAAGAATCAAGAAAAAGGCACATTGATTCTCCAACAAGAACGAGGTTATGAATACAACATTGGCTTTTTGAATGAAGAACACATGAGTTTTCTATATTTAGAGCTTAACTAAATTAACACTCATTAAATCTACGAAAGAATTGTGATTCATCACAGTTTAAACAATGAGTTGAAATAAAATTACAAAATGACAACATTTGAATTTTGTGTACTTTTGCTTTTGACAAGTGAGCAAAATAAACAAAAACTTTGTGAATCATCCATGCGCATAGAAAACCCACAATCCGCTTTAACTGGTTGAATGAAAAAGACTGATGAAAAATAATCTAGTCGTGTCGGTATACACTGAGAAAAGAGAAAATAAATGAAATAGTTTTATAAAATATTACCTTAGCTAAAATGATTGAGTTCAATTATTTCATTTCCCACTTTTGATATTCTGGAACATAACACTTTATAAACTGTCAAAGTCACCTGTTTGAGTGTAGTCGAATTTCAAATGCATGCGTTATCATTTGTCAAATGTCAGATTTTCCTCAATTTTCCGTAAGTGTTTTCAGTTTTCAGTTCCCATTCCCCAACGTTGGATATTGCTTCGCACTCTGCGCAACGACCAACCACTGTAATCGTGAATTTCAGTGCTTACTAGTTATGGAGATGAGGTTATAATTTGAAAAATTTGGACTTTATTATATTATTAGAGTCCTAAGAAATCCTCTTGTAAATTGAAATAAACAAATTTTCAATAACACTGGGAAATTCAACTGTCTCATAAAATTAATTAATAATGAAGTGCTTCAATAAATCAGGAAAGAGGACAGTGCAAACATTCTTGTTGACACATTCTACTGGTTTGTTTGGTTTAGATTATGATGAATATGCTCCAACTTCCAATAACTTAATTTTTTGAGATGTAGACACTGGAAATGATAAGAGACAAAACAGGTGAGCAAAGCGAATTTTCGTCCTTTCCAGTTATAAAGGATTGAATATTCCAGAAATCTCAATATGAAGTTTGTCTTTCACAACACCTGAAAGATTTCGAGCAATTCAGGTGAAATGAGGTTTGACAAAAGGAGTTCTTCAATTAGTTTCAGCAAGTCTGATACACAAACAATTCATGAAGACCATCCTTCTGAAGTTGTGGATGAAGAACATCATCAGCTAAGCCTTGATCCTACTCTGCAGACTTACTTGGCAGAAGTGTCACAACGATCTGGTTGTTGGGGTAAATTTTTTCCCATACCTTTTGAAAGAGCTTCCCAGAAATCATGGTGGGATCCTTCTTTTGACTCTGATATTTTAGAAGAACAATATAAAAGAAGCTCATATCGACATTGGATATTTCAATTTAGGTGAGTGGAAATTTGAATAACAATTGCAGAATTTCAAATCAATCAAATAAAAGGAACATAACTGAAAAAATGGAAATTGAAAAGTTGAAAATGCAGATAATATATGCAGTAGTATCAACATTGAATTTGTATTAACATGTCAATATTTATATTCTCAAGTATCAGTTGTTATAACATTTCCTTCATTTTGTACTCACTTAACAACACAACAGTTTACATGTTTCCTTCAATTTTCTCGTCTTGAATGAATCTGCAAACAGGGTCTCCACTAGTCCATTCCCCCTTAATAATTAATGACTCTGAAACGATTGCAACTACAGCTTAAGAACGACAACATAGGAGGTCAATTACTGGAGTTGAACTCATCATGTATGCATCAATGTACACTTATGAAAAAAATCAAGAAAATCAAAAAATTGGGTGATTAGTTTACATCCAATAGAAATTTATTGAAACTCAAATACAGACCTAAATTTTGAAGGATCCTGTAATAGAAGATCCCTCGATGTTGGTTGGATATTTGAGCTATCGAAACAAGTTACTTCTTTTCAACTTCATTATGATATTTCCTTTATTTTGACTGTTGTGAGCAGTTGTTCAACAGAAGGTCTGTTTGAGTTGACTATCAATATGCTCTGTGCATGCTCTGTATGTCAAAAACAAACCAAAAATTTGACGTGAAGCGGTCTCGGAGCTTAAACTAAAACGGGACTACAAAAAATTAGAAGAAATGTCAAAATAAGGGATGTTTTATTTAAATATGGTTGTCCTTTATTTGAGGTAAGGACAGGAGGCCTGTATTTTGTCACAGGCCAACTTTAAATCATTTATGAATGCACATGAGTAAATGTCAAAATAAGGGAATCTTTATTTAAATAAAGGCCTCTATTTGCGTTTCAATAACTCTCTATTATCTGTTCTTGGTAATAACTGATCTGAATTACTGATAAAATCTTTTATATTTTAATTTTAGTAGGACTAACCTCTGTTTAGTTAGTTAACTTTGATGAGATTTGTTTAGTATCTATTTTTCATTAAGGGCCGCTTGCCACTATGCTAAATTCAGAACTAATTCAAACTCTTAGGTCTGGTTGTACAATCCGAGCTTGAAAGATCAAGAACCGAGCTAAAGACTGAACCCTACTTAAATTCGATAAATCTGTTGTACAGTGCAAGCTCAATTCTGAACTGCCCTCAAACGAACCCTCAAGTTGAACCTTCGAATTTGGCCGTTCAAGCCCAGTTATCTACGCTCAAGCTGTTTCAGATGAAACGTCACATCAAATTGAAGTTATGTTTCAGGTTTTTAACTATTGTCTGGCGTCTCGTAAATTTTTAATTGTGATATGAGTTAACTGATATGAAACAAGAATATTATTATATAATTATTATTAAAATAGAATGGGAATTAAAACGAATTCGCAACTTCGAAATATTCTCAAAAGTGGATGAAGACGAAGAATTGTGGAAGTAGTGGAATTTGTATTGCATTTTTCAGAAGAAATACACAATCCAAATCACCACTCACTCTCAGTTTTGGTATAGAGGACATATAATTTTCGTATTAAATAAAATAGGAAATTCAAAAATCAAAATATTAACAGGATATCAGCGCTGTCATAGAATAATATGACTTTGTCTTATTTTTTCCCATATTTCTATGAAATTATCTATAATTATTCAAATCTAATATGCGTAATATAATTAGATATTTATTTTCCATAAATATATTATAAATAACATAATTTTGACAAAATAGACGCATGTCCAATAGAACGCAACGTTGCCGTTTTCTAAAGTATCATCTTCAGGGAGAGCTTAGTTGAGCTCGCCTGAAATATTGGGCGCATTCAGCAGAGAAAACAGTTACGGAACTGTTACCGAATTTCTATGATCTTCTGCTGAACGTTGAGCTACCTATGTAACATGTTGGGTAGCGGTCGCCATTTTTAGTAGCGTACTTGGCTTGCGCTCCTTTTCGGTAACGTGTTGTGTGACTGACAGTTTGCTACCGCTCTTTCTGCTGAATGCGCCCGATGTCAACAGATTTCCGCTACCGATACCTATCAGTAGCGCAAATAGTTTTGTTAGCGCTCTTTCTGCTGAATGCGGCCATTGACTGTACAACTGAAAGGGATTTCTGAACCGAACTCATCAGTAACAGATCCACAACTGATGCTGTGAAAGATTTATACTCCTTTATTCTGGAAGGATTTGAAGTGCGACAGGAAACTACAGCCCAATTCTGTGATCTGACCAAGGCATTCGACTGCATGGATCATGAAATATGTTTAGACAAGCTTGAACATTATGGTGTCAGAGGAGTGGCCTTATCTCTATTTACATCATACCTGCTGAACCGTAAGCAGATGACATCACATAACCTGGATAATAGCCCAATTACAACAATAGCACACGGCATTCCACAAGGATCGATATTAGGTCCTCTCTTGTTCATCATCTTCATCAATGACCTCCCAAAGAATGTTAACTGCCACACTGTGTTATACGCAGATGATGCTACATTGGAACTAAGAGAGCAGGATAGGAGTGTCTTACGGGAAAGAGCTGAGCAGGTGAGTGCAGAAGCAATTGAATGGTTTAGCGCCAACAAATTATGTCTCAATAAGGATAAAACTAAGACCATCATGTTTTCAACCTCAACTGATATCAGTACCGATAACACAGCATTCTTGGGCGTGCAATTTGATGTTCACTTAACATGGAAGGCACACATCACTAATCTAAAAGTCAAACTTCAACCTGCTATATATGCAATTAGACGTGTGAGGCAAATAATACATCATCAAACAGCACTTCAGACCTATCACGCACTTTTCCACTCCAGAATGACTTATGGTTTGGAAATATGGGGTTATTCGAGTCATCTACATGAGATTCTTGTTACCCAGAAAGAAGCTGTCAGAGCTATTGAAGGTGCACATCCCAGAACCCATTGTAAACCGCTTTTTGTCAAGCACAAAATTCTAACAGTCATAGCTGAATTTATCATCAGAATCATCATGGATGTTGTTAGAAACATGGGACAGTATGTGAAAAGATCAGATTGTCACACATATAATACAAGATGCAAGAATGATCTCAATATAACGAGCACCAGACTACAAATCACAGAGAGAAAGAATCTTGGTTTCAGGCTATACAACAGGCTCCCAGCTGAGTGGAGAAAACTAGATATGAAGTCTTTGAAGAAGGAACTTCAGCACTACCTGAGTGAAAACCCTCCATACTCCTTGTTGGAATTTAATATTTTATAGTTTATTCATATTGTTGACGTTGTTACTATGTAACCTGAATAAAGTTTATTATTATTATTATTATGAGGGTTTCCCATGACGACACCGTTTATTTGCTCATAGAATTCCCCTTTCCACTGAAAATATCTAGATGTTAGGCAAAGTTCAAAGACCTTTGCTATGTCATTTCCTGATGGGAACTAATGTGAACAGAGACACAACATCAAAACTAACGAATTGGTCGTTTGGTCCCAACTGGATGTTCTGTAGTTTTTCTACAAACTGCGTAGAGGCCTTGACCAAAGTTCCCGTATTTCTCACATAAGATCTCAACATAGTCACGGAGTTTAACAATTGGAAGTTCTCTAGACGTCTTAGTATATTAAAAGCCTAATGGGAAAGTAGGACACAGGATTTATAGGAAACCAACCCACATTGACAGATATCTACATCAGCCCAATCATCACCCACAACAGAAACACTCGTAGAGAGAGCCCGACGACTATACGAGCCGAAATTCCTGGGAATGGGGGAAGCATGCATTCATGGCTAATGGTTGCCAAAGAAATTCAGAGGGCAATAATACCAAAAATTTCCACATGTGATGATAATACATCACAACTCACCCCCCATGGAAGAGCTATCTTTCCATACATCCCTAAGGTCACAGATACAATTGGTAGAATTCTGAAGAGGCTCAACATCGAGACCGTTCATAAGCCATCTCAAAAACTTGGCCAAATGATCAGAGCTATCAAAGACAAAGTAGACCCAATCTCACAAGCCAGTATTTACAGGATACCTTGCGACTGGGGCAAAGTCTACATTGCTACAACAAAACGGAGTATCAATGCTAGAAATAAGGAGCATGAGCGATGCTGTCGACTCGATCAGACAGAATAATCTGCACTAGCAGAACATGCTCTAACAGATGGGCACAAAATAGTTTTCTCAAAGACAGATGTTATTCCAAATATCAAACATTACTATCCTAAGATGAAAATGGAAGCCATTGAGATTTATAAACATAAAGACATCATAACAAAAAAGGAATAAACTCCCTTGGTACATGGTTTCCGAATTGAAGAAAACCAAGATCAAGCCAATACGCAGTGGGAGCGATGGGCCAATCAACATCGAGCGTAAATTCACAACCTTCTCTCGCCATTAGCCAGGTTATAAGCACCATCGGATCGAACCCAACGTCACTCTCGGAAATTCATAGATCGAGGTACAATCTTCGACCAGCGATCCTCTGAAAATGCCTACAGTAGATGTACACGAAATGTAAGGTGAAATAATTCCTAATAGACCACGTCCAATGAGTCCGAAAGACTCTCTCAACGTCGATATATCCGGTCGTGAAAACCCCAAACTATTTATTGCATTTTCGATTACCATAGTGCAGAGTGCTAATAGTGGCCTCGGAATTTTGTTAGAGTGCCATCATGGTACCATTAAAAAATTTTGTATCTAGTAAAAAAGGAGGACATTCATCCTTACATAGTAATGATGGCTCATGGACCGATCTTGCATAATACCATATCTGATACATGCTATATAAACGAAGTTGAAATATATTTACCTTCAAAAACCTTACATGTCCTGCTGCTAACACATTTCAGAATCAACATAAAATTTATTACTATTATAAGTATATGACTTATATGAATGATGTTTAAGATGGCTCAAATCAAATATAAAAATAGTTAGGTTCAAAACAACTTGGTACGAACCGTGTAACTAGCGCCCTTTATGAGAGTCAGACATCAAAACAAACTCATTAAATGTATCAGCTTCCAAAAAATATTCTTGTAAAATTTCATCACATCTTTGCCAGTAGTTTCGACAAAATCTTAAATGTGTATATTTTTTCTTTTTCAACGCTCTGTAACTTAAATATGGATGGCGTTACGAAAAGTTTTTACTGAACAAACCCTTATTGTTTTTTAGTGATCTATCTATCCTAGAGAGATGGTCACCTTTTTCTGAAACTCCCTGTATAACTTGTTCGATATGCGCTAACCACGAAATCGCCGTATGTTGTGTTATAGATATTTAGGGATAGGATAATCCCATCGAGAACCGCCTTTTGGCATCCTTTGTGTTTCAGAACGTGCGAATTTATAACATGAATCTCATTAATCATGACTTGCCGTCGTTTCTTTTTCAAAATTGGCCTATGGCGAATAAGGTATAAGCCGATTTAGTAGCATTTCTGCATATGTACGCGCTCGTTGCCATTACTCAGACTATATGGCGCGGTTTAGATTGGTTGAGTAAATGGTCGAGTTCTGTGGCATACTTTTTTACAGAAACTACTCATTTCAGTAGATGTTCGCAAGTTGCTAATACATAATTTGAAAAGATAGTTTGATATACCCAATAACACGGGAGACTGGAAAGACGTTATATCCTTTATTAAAACCGGGCAAGTGTCTGTTCACATTGGTATAGTCAAGAAATAAACCAGTACAATAGTGTGATATTTTGGAAGTGGGGATGTGATAGTCGTGTGAACTATTCCACTTGTGCCCTCCACCAAAGATCATAGTTCCAACAGTAAAACTTCGGGGTTATGGTTAAAATATTCTATTAGGGTCCATTTAGAAACGATCTTGTGAAACTTTTAAAAAAATGGTAACGCTGTTGCCATTGCTCATTCCTCAGTTTCGTAAGTTAAAAGTTATGTTTTTCGTGTTTTGTTCTTGTTCTGTACTTGTGTGATTTTTCTGTTAATCTATTTATTTCGTATTTAGACCGATTTACTTTTGAGAATTTAAAATTAGTTACTGGACGTATTCCATGGTGATTAATTGTAGAAATAATGAATGGGATAATCCTGAATTTGCATTCTGACATACATGTTTTCTTGTACACCTCTGACATTTTTCTTGTATCGAATTCTTGAATGAGTTGATGAAAAATATCATCCTGATCAGAAAGCAAAGAGAGATTAATTTTCACTACGCCAATATAGTGTTAATTATTATTTGATTATGATATTCTTGGTCAATTCTCAAAGAGAGTTTTATTGAATTGGCATTGTCTTATACATCACTTTTGGCCAATCGCCTCGGCAGACTATGTTGTCCTATTTTGCAACAAATTTCTTTCAGTAAGCATCTTTGCGCTCCAGTGACGCTTTCTTCTTTGGAATAAGCTGGTATCAGTGTTTGGTCCTCTTATTGGACATCAATTCTTCAGAAAATCGGACAGACTTCGATTCAAAATAAGCTTTCAGTATGCATTCTTGAACCACCTTGGCAAGTCTTAATACAAGGTTATATTCAACACGGTTTTTTTCAGGACCATGGTTGTTGGATTTGATAGGAAGAAAGTCAGTCAAGCAAGCAGCAGGTTCCCCACCCCGCCAAGCTTATTCTATCGCTGCTCTGTGATGAAACTTTGTTGCATCCCTTCAGGGGTATTTTCATTCCATAAATTTATTATTTTGGGGATTTCTGTTGAAGTTGATGCTGCCAAACTTTTTTTCTCTTTACAGAAAAACTCACGCTTGTTGTTTTGAATGGATCTGTAATAATTTTCACGTTTTCAAAATATATGTTTTGTATCATCCTACTTGTTAGGTTCCACATTTTTCTGACCGTAGCTCCTTTGAACTCTGTACCATCTTTTCTTCTCATGTTTATAGCCCGATCTTTTGATATCGACGTTAGTTTTTTGACTGACGGATTTTTTGGTATTCATGTGTGGTTTTATGATTTCATTGATATTCTCGTCAGTATTATGTAACATCGTAACATTTTTTAATATTGAACCTCATATACGCGGCTCCGCTCGCCTTATATTTCAATTTAAAACGGTACATATGATCCGCAACCCCACATTCATAACCTCGTATCCAAGGAGAGACAGCACGTGTAAACAAGACAAAACGATGTCGCGTGAATTAAATCTGTGGATCTTGAAGAGGACCTTTGAGAGAACACATTCATAGAAGAAAAACTTTGAATTTCCAAATTTTTCTGCACTAAGGATAATTCCTCAAGTGATAATTGGGGGGGCGTTGAGGGGTGAATTCTTGCTCGACAAATTCAGGGGATATGTGGATCATGCAGAGGACCTTTGAGGGGACACATTCATAGAAAAAAAAGTTCAAAAATTTAAATTTTTTTGCACCAAGTATAATGCCTCATCTAATAATTGGGGGGTTTGATGGGGGTGAATTCTTGCCCGACAAAATCAGGGGATATGTAGATCTTGAAGAGGACCATTCAGAGAACACATTCATAGAAAAAAAAGTTCGAATTTTCAAATTTTTCCGCACTGAGGATAATTCCTTACGTGATAATTGGGGGGGCGATGGGGGGTGAATTATTGCCCGACAAAATAAGGGGATATGTGGATCTTGAAGAGGACCTTTAAGAGAACACATTCATAAAAAAAAAGTTCAAAAATTCAAATTTTTCTGTACCGAAAGTAATTCCTCACGTAATATTTCGGGGGTGCGGTGGGGGGTGAATTATCGCCCGACAAAATATGGTAGTATGTAAATCTTGAAGAGAACCTCTAGGATGATACATTCCTGAAAAAAAATTCACAATATTCGAATTTTTCTGCAGTCAGCATATTTTTTTCGAAATTAATTGGGGGAGTCGTGGGGGTGAATCCTTGCCCGACAAAATCAGGCGATATGTGGATCTTGAAGAGGACCATTCAGAGAACACATTCATAGAAAAAAAGTTCAAATTTTCAAATTTTTCTGCACTAAGGATAATTCCTTACGTGATAATTGGGGAGGCGTTGAGGGATGAATTCTTGCCCGAAAAATTCAGGGGATATGTGGATCTTGAAGAGGACCTTTGAGAGAAAACATTCATGGAAAAAAAAGTTCAAAAATTTAAATTTTTCTGTACTAGAGATAATTCCTTACGTAATATTTGGGGGTGCGGTGGGGGCTGAATTCTTGTCCGACAAAATCAGGCGATATGTGGATCTTGAAGAGGACCATTCAGAGAACACATTTATAGGAAAAAAAAATTCGAATTCTTAAATTTTTCTGCACTAAGGATAATTCCTTACGTAATAATTGGGGGGGGCGTTGGGGGGTGAATTCTTGCCCGACAAAATCAGGCGATATGTGGATCTTGAAGAGGACCATTCAGAGAACACATTCATAGAGAAAAAAGTTCGAATTTTCAAATTTTTCTGCACATAGGATAATACCTTACTTGATAATTGGGGGGTGCGGTGGGGATGAATTATTGCCCGACAAAATCAGGCGATATGTGGATCTTGAAGAGGACCATTCAGAGAACACATTCATAGAGAAAATGCACTAAGGATAATGCCTTACTTAATAATTGGGAGGTGCGGTAGGGATGAATTATTGCCCGACAAAATCAGGCGATATGTGGATCTTGAAGAGGACCATTCAGAGAACACATTCATAGAAAAAAAGTTCGAATTTTCAAATTTTTCTGCACTGAGGATAATGCCTTACTTAATATTTCGGTGGTGCGGTGGGGGGTGAATTATCGCCCGACAAAATATGGTAGTATATAAATCTTGAAGAGAACCTCTAGGATGATACATTCCTGAAAAAAAAATCACAATTTTCGAATTTTTCTGCAGTCAGCATATTTTTTTCGAAATTAATTGGGGGAGTCGTGGGGGTGAATCCTTGCCCGACAAAATCAGGCGATATGTGAATCTTGAAGAGGACCATTCAGGAAACACATTCATAGAAAAAAAATTTTAATATTCAAACTTTTCTGCACTCAGCATGATTTTCATTTAAAAAGCACTGGCTACAAGTTAAATTTCATCGATCTACTCTTCATTCAATTCCACAGAATGATAAGACCAGCTGCAGAAGTTAAGTATTCATTTCCCTGCACAAAAAAAAAATCGTTAGAACTTTTCGAGCACTACAAAATTGTCTCTATCTGTTATAGCTTACGCAGCGTCGCCAGTAAAAGCCGGAAAGTACCGGAATTTTTCATGAAAATTCGATATTTTTTCTTATTTCTTTGAATACTTCCAGAATACTTCTCTACAATATAGTGAAATTTTCATCAAAATCGATCATCTGTTTCCTGCCTACATAGTTAAATGTAAATGTACATACATTCAACAATAATATGTGGCATTATTGGAAAGCTCATGAAAAATTTAATGTCTTCATATCTTCAGGTTTCTTTTGATAAATTGTTGCAATTGGGTTCAGGTCTGAAGAAGGTGAACTCGAAATCGATGTTGCATTTGTTATTGTAAAAAAAAGCAACAAGGGTTTTGCCTCGATTTGGGACCATAGACCCAAACCTTTATTCATTCCATCTTACTTCCTCAGGGTCCTCTATATTTTCTTATTTACACAAAAATAACATCGTGGGATGTGTCCGACACCGTTGGATATTTTTACGCGGACGATAGATCTTTCGAAGCTTTAGTTCGGTGGAGGACTGTCAGATAAGTCAAGAGAACCGCGATATTGCGAATGCAATAAATAAACAAATTTTAGTTTCAAATATATTTTACTATACGTAAATGATCAAATTTTCCTGTTAATTCCCATTATTAGAATCTTTTGCTGATATTCGTTGATCCTTTTTTTTTTGTATTTTCATTTATGTCAGTTTACTATCTTTTTTTGGACAGCCCAAACATTCAATGTTTGTTGCGGTAATAGTGTTTACGAGGTGTTTATTGAATTATGCGTGATATAGAAGATTGTATCAGATGTAAAAAAAATTTCTGCGGTAAAAACCACGGCTTGATCGGAAATTCTCACTCTCCAAGATTGGTTCATAATCGACACAAATTACTCGAAACAATTCAATATATTCAATTTGTTTTCTTGTTAATACCTCTGCGAATAACAGACCTAATCACAGTTGAATAATGGGGGGAATAGTTCCAATATATCATTGCATACCTACCAAAACTAAGGCATCGTGTGTAATGCATGTTGTTAATTAAATTTAATGAGTCTCCTATACAGTTTGAGTCGTTCAATAATTCCCTTTGTAATTAGAAGATGAGTTATATGAGAACGACGCAGCAAAGGTGTTGTTTGTTTTGTAGAAGTCGGTGAAATGTGTACACAGAACCCATCTCTTTGAATCTTTTGATAAGTGTGTAAAAAAAATTCATTGTCCCTGAAAGATCTACAGGACGATGCCGCTAAAAATAAATCGAGAAAGTCGCTTACATGTTATTCAAAACATTTTTTAAAGAACACTTAATGGATTTTCATGCAGTATTTGTGGTTTATAAAATCTGTAAATCTGTCAATAAAGTAAGGAACAAAATACATAACTGTGGTATTGAATTTTTTTAGCAAAACGTTCGTCCTGGTCAATTTAAGTTATTAATTAGCCACCTTATGGCATAACAATTTCACCTATAACACAACAATTTTACTTATAGCACTTATTACACAGTTAAGTGTAAGTGGTTTTTTTTTTTTAATTGCTCACCTCAAGGATGGTGTTAGAAATTGGTACCGTAGATAATCAGTGCAATTCTGTTTGCTCGTAACAATATTGCTAAGAAGAAGACATTGCGCTTTCGTTGCATAAAATGCAGTGTATCAGATCTTGAATCGCCGTTTCTTGAAGACCCTAATAGCAATATTGCTATAACAAAATTTATACGTAATATCATAGTCATATTGTTATGAATTAGAAGATAGCAATATGACTTCATCAGCAAGATTCACAGCAATGCGCAAACAGAATAGGCCCGAATATGTCAGGAAATTACACATATATACTCCATTAACAAATATAAAATCATACCAATTTTACACATTCCACTCTGTGTCGAACTAAAATGGGGATAATGACGCTTGTCAAAATATTTTTATGTTCCAAGTCAATACTATGTTGCTCTTTCTACATTCTTAGCAATTTCTTATTTCTCAGAATGTGAGTTCAATCCGAAAATGAATGAACTGGAGTCGAAAATAATTACTTCTTACATGAATTGATAGAAAGTATTCCTTTTCTAGTTATTTGCAATATTTCGATTTCGAACAATATGTAAACGAAGAAACAAACTGGCAACTTCATTTTGTCATTAACGATATTTTCTGTCTGCGCACTGACTTTTCAGCAGGTGCACTAACTCCTGAAAACGATACCATGACTTTCTGTGATTTTATGAAAGTGAATTGAGTGTAGGTATCTTCAGAAATAGGGAGGGAATTTTCATGGGAGGAAATCTCTGTTCACTAAAAAAAAAACGAAATTCAGCGCTAATGTTCAAATTGTTCTTCAATCACTGTTCGTCTCTGAACAAAACGAATTATCGGCTCTACTACATGTCGAATTCTTTTGCGTAAATATTCCGAAATATTAGGATACCTAATTTAAATAAGATATCTTCTATTGAAATATTGTCTCGGAGGTCTCTGCATTTTCCTGAAAACTTAATTTGGGTTTTCTCTCCCAGTCTCTGAAACAAGAAACAATTATAAAAAAAAATTTCTATGACCTATGATATCAAATAACCCGACAAAATAAAATTAAGGGGTGACGTCTAGGGTACGCGATGGTCACTCAATATGTCTTCGATGTCCTACACCAATTATTCACACCATTAGAGTTGAGAAAGATAAAAAAATTACTCATTTGAAAAAAAAATCACCCTGTAAAGATGTATGAGTCGTAAGTAAAGATTTGATGCCATAATGTAGTACATGGAAAACATTCAATAACGCGGCTAATAATTACATATACATATTTGCTTTTTAATAAGAGCAATATACAGGGTGTACCAAGTTCGACGGCCTATTAGACGTTTCTGGAGAACTGGACCTATTTGAAATCTGAAAATTGGGATTATATTATTGTTTGACATTATCTACCGATCTAAAATATTCTTGGAGCCTGACCGCTTTCAGTTATACAGGGAGTGAAAAAAAAATTTTCAAAAATTTTTTCTTCTTCTTTTTCGTTTTTGAATTTGATAGAGTATGCAATTCTGAATACATTCGTACTCAAATAGTTGCATTCTACGAAGTAGCTTCCAAAATATCGAGAAAAAACTAAAGAAAAAAGCGAGATAAGTGTATTCGGTATTATGTTTGTTATTCCTAACCTAGATATCGTAAGCACAAGCTGTTTTCACATTTCAGAAGGAGAAGAATGTGGAAATATTGTACAATTTTCAGAATTTTGAAAAACCCGTCACAGGGTGTTCCAAATGTTGGTTCAAAAATTGGGATCAAGATTGACCCATAACTTTCGTTTTTTAAATTAGAACCCTATTTTTTTATGATTGCGTTGGATTGTGCGAAGAAAAATGATGATAATGTTCCAACATGTTAATGCTCCTAAAATTAATAATTCTTGAGTTATTCAGGATTTCCTGATTTCATGTCGTACGTACCGTCAAATTAATTGAATCTGTTTCATATCAACAATGACCTTGGTCATAGAAGATAAATTACTCAAATAACTCACTAGTGACTTCCTCTTTTCTGAATTCATTTATCATTGTTGATGTGAAACAGATTTCATGAATAGAAACAGAAAATCCCAAATAACTCAAGAATTAGTAATTTTAGGAGCATCAACATGTTAGAACATTATCATCATTTTTCTTTGTAGAATCCAACGCAATCATGAAAAAATAGGGTTCTAATTTGAAAAACGAAAGTTATGAGCCATTTTTTATCCTAAATTTTGAACCAACATTTGGAACACCCTGTGACGGGTTATTCAAAATTCTGAAATTGTACAATATTTCAACAGTCTTCGCCTTCAAAAATGTGAAAACAGTTTGTGCTTACGATGTCTAGGTTAGGAATAACAAACATGATACCGAATACACTTATCTCCCTTTTTTCTTCAGTTTTTTCTCGATATTTTGGAAAGTATTTCGACGAATGCAACCATTCGAGTACGAATGTATTCAGAATTGCATACTCTATCAAATTCGAAAACAAAAAAACAGCAAAAAAAATTTTTGAAATTATTTTTTTCACTCCCTGTATAACTGAAAGTGGTCAGGCTCCAAGAATATTTTAGATCGGTAGATATTGTCAAACAATAATATAATCCTAATTTTCAGATTTCAAATAGGTCCAGTTCTCCAGAAACGCCTAATAGGCCGTCGAACTTGGTACACCCTGTATAATGAAATACAGAATCAAAAATTATTAGCAGTGGTTGGTGCAACGGGACTATACAATATTACTTATGCAACAAGATCTTAGGGAAAAACCCCAGCAGAAAAAACCCCGTGTCGCCATGAGAAAAGATGTGCTCACAAAAACTAAGAAGAAAACATTCCACATTGAAAAATAGCTCGAAAAAGTTTTCTCTTAGGTTATTTGAACATTATCGATTCAAAATTAACAACCTGAAACTTCTCTTAAAACAATGAAACTATCCTATATATTTATATACAGGGTGATCCATCCATAACTTTCTACCCAAATTTTGAACTTTGGTATGAAATGTCGAAAAAACGCTCGGACAGGTCAAATTTTGTTAAAAGGAGGACAAATAAAGGTGTTCAAATGAGTTTGATATCACTCACTACCTCTCTAGCTGCAACCCCTAACAGCTATCATTTTTTATTAGGGAAAAGGTGTCTAGCAGCACCTTGTTGGAAAAGCAATTCAATTTCCTGCATGGGTATATTTTTTCATCGTTTCATTTTTATACATTCAGTAGTGTAACGAATTTTAAATTAATATTTGTTGTTTGTTGAGTAATTTTTATATGTCAGGTAGATGATTGTATAGCGTAATCGCCAATATTATAATTTCACACCATATATATATATATATATATATATATATATATATAAACATAAACAGCTAATACCCAAATCAGAAACACTAAAAATAAAAATGAATATTGGAAAATTCATTAATTGCTATTATTTCATGATTTTCATATTGTCGTGTGGCTTGGCCAATTGTTATATCACAACAGGAAATATAAAATTGTTGCCTTTCTTCTAATGGTTATATTCGTTCAGCATATTTTTTGTTCACCGTTGTGTTTGCCGCATGTAGAATAATGCCATAGCAAGCTGAATAATTGAAACGAACCAAAAAGTCAACAAAAATCCAATGTAATCCAATAATGGTGGGCCAAACAAACAGTAGTCAACAAGATCGGTAACGTCATTTGAAGTGAGTTTGAAATTCACCATAAGTCCGTCAATTGAAGATTGACCAGTAAAGTTTATTCGGGTTACAATTTTCGGAACAGTCATAGGATCGTTCTCGCACTCGTTTCGATACCTAGGACCGCGTTCTAGGACTGGTTCAAATTTTGAAAACGCCTCAAGTACGAAAGAGAGGAAAAAAAAGCATTTCAGTTATCTGCGCGTATATATAGTATATCTTGTCTGAGATATACCTACGATTGTTTGAACAAGTTTTTCTGCCTTACCCTGGACCTCGTATTCATATTTCAAATCAAGTTACTTTCTGATATTGTAGGAGAAGGTAACCTAAAAATTAAAAAAAAAAACAATAATAACATTTAGAGGTCGCTCATCATTTATTTCTATTTTGCTTACTAATAGCAGGGGAAAAATTTCTTTTTTCAATAAAAAATTCCTAGAACACAAATCAATTGACGGATTTCTTTGTATGATACATTTCCGTGTAGGCAATCAGATACACTACAAATATGTCCCTTACGATATCTCGATAAAACGGCCTCTTCAAAAGTTATTCGATTCGATGCTAATATTGAGGTATTTTTGAAGAAAAAAATATTCAAAAAAATCGACTTTACTTGTTTTCACGCAACCCGCCTTCTAATCATCTTCAGGGCATCGACAAAAGGCGTCTGTGAAAATATTAGCTTTGAATATTAATATTTGGAGGTCGCTCATCGATGGTTTCTATTTTCGCTGCTGATGGCAAGAAAAAAAATTGTTTTTCCAGTAAAAAATTTTTTGTTCACGAACCAATAGACAGATTCCACTGTATGATACATTTTGGTGTAGAGAACTAGATACTCTACGAAAATGTTCCATACGATATCTCGATAAAACCACTCGTTCAAAAGTTATTTGAACTTTTTTTTCAAAAATATCCTAATATAAGGTATTAATATAGAGGTATTTTCGAAGAAAAAGTTCGGATAACTTTTGAACGAGCGCTTTTATCGAAATATCGTATGAGACATTTTCTAGTTCCCTACAAGAAAATGTATTACACAGTGAAATCCGTCAATTGGTTCGAGAAGAGAAAATTTTTTATTGAAAAAAGGAAATTTTTTCCTGCTATCAACAGCGGAAATAGAAATCGTCGCTGAGCGACCTCTAAATATTAATATACAAAGCTAATATCTTCACAGACGCCTTTTTTCGATACCCTGAAGATGATTAGAAATAGAGTTTCGTGAAAACAAACACAATCGATTTTTTTTGAATAATTTTTTTCTTCAAAAATACCTCAATATTAGCATCGAAACGAATAACTTTTGAAGCGGCCGTTTTATTGAAATGTCGTAAGGGACATATTTGTAGAGTATCTGATTGTCTACACGAAAATGTATCACACAATGAAATCCGTCTATTGGTTTCTGCTCTAGGAATTTATTATTGAAAAAAGAAATTTTTTCCCTGCTATTAGTAAGGAAAATAAAAATAATTGATGAGCGACCTGTAAATATTATTATTTGAAGCTGATATTTTCATAGAGGTCTCTTTTCGATACCCTGAAGATAATTAGGAGGGGGTTTCGTGAAAACAAAAAATGTAGATTTTTTTGAAACAGTCTAATATATATATATATATATATATATATATATATATATGTATATAAATATATATTCTTTTGAATGAGAGAGCTAAAATAATACAATAAATGTTGAAACAAAAAGAACCTAGACGGGTTAATGCTAGTTGTGATATTGGTCCTAAGAACCAATGTTTAGGAAGCCCCCGGAGATAAATAAACTCAAGAAAAAACAATTTTTGAATGTATTATTGTCTAAATGAAAAAATGCAGTGCAAAGTATCCGCCCAATAACATAATTCAGCGTGAACATTGTGTTTCATTTGTAACGTTTAAATTCAGTACTCATTACCTTCAGATCGACAATATCTTAAGAGCATCTTAAGACAAAGCCTAGCCTTTCACAACCGGAGGAACAAAGTTCTTCTATGTGGGGTATGAAACTCAATATACTGTCAAATATAACACCAAGGTCGCGTATTTGATCCTCACGTGCAAGGAAGTGGTCACTAATGAAATAATTGCACATTGAGGACTGGAATATTTTTGTGAAAGTCATCTGAAAGCACTTTTCCAAATTCATTACTCAAACACCCATCCCAGACGAATTGCAAACCTGACTGAAGCATCCTCAGACCATCCACATTACTTATCCTCGAGAACAGCTTCAAATCATAAGCAAACCCCAGAGAACTAACTAGATCTTTTATAGATACTACAACAAGTAAGGGGCCAAGATTAGACCTCTGGGGAACTCCAGCTTCTAAAACATATTCAAACAATACAAAGCCATTGTAGAACACATAATAGTAGGTCAAAAGTTTGGCCACCTCTGCCCTATAGGATTTTTTTTTAAATAATGAGATAGCACTTTTCATATAAATTAATACGTATATATTTATATGAATCTTTGTTCAATGATGTAGAGGTCCCCTTATTATGTAACAGGTAAATGAAATACAATTTATTGAAAAAATTCTCAAATTTGATAATATTATAAGAGCTCAATGTGAGAAATCTTTACTAATTCAATTCACACGTAAAAGAAAAGGGAGTAAACAGAAACTTCACGCCTAATTTGTACAACTTTTGCCACAAGTTTCACACAGTAAGATTTTGAATCTCGGGTGCATTGAGGAAGCAACCATCATAATTGAAGATGTGGATAACGAAGGGCAGCAATGTGAACCTGGTGTGTGACCATAATCGAAGAAGCTGACAATGTAAATAAGCTGTCTCAATCGAAGGAACGGGTTATGCTATCCCAATTCCAATCACCATCGAGAGGCAGATGTCTCTAGCTGAAAAAAAAGAAAGTTATTCATAAAATTTTCAAACTCAGTTGTGGGGAAGAAGTTAGAAAAACAAAATATTGGTCTTCTAAATACAAAATAATTTAATGAATGGAAACTCAAGAGTTATTGCAATTGGATGTATCACTGAAAAAGATTGAAAGCTATTGCAAAATGTTGAGCTCCGATTAAAAACAATAGAATTTCAACGTTACAACTCACAATTTCAAACTTCGAAAGTAAATATGTCAACAAACCAAAAATAAATAATAAATTGTATAACAAATTGATATTAATTACATTCTAGCTATTACTCACCTAAAATACTGGGTAGAAGTTGTTCTCCGAAGATTATTTTCTTTGAACGAACTAGGAATGTCATTATCCGTTGTTACAGAAGATGTACCTTGAAGTTCCTAGATAATCTGTATTTTGCAAAGCTGTATCGTGAAGCACTGCTCTGGCTGGTATATATAATCTAACTTCTGACTTAGTTTCCACATACCGAATACCTTTTGTTTCAACTATTGTATTTCTTGTCTTGATATAAGTTCTGTTGTATTTTCTCTGCGATAATGATTCTGATATGTTTTATATTCATCACGAACTGATTGATTTTTGCTTGTTGAACCCGTATCTATTTTCAAATTAATCATCTGTAACTGTAAACATTTCTATCTACGAATCTGTTTGCAGAAATATTGTTCATGATGCATTGTCTCATCTGATGATCGCTGCAACTTGAAACTAGATCATAATTCTTCCTATATATTCCATTATTCCACAGCAGTATATTATGTTTACACACATTTTTGTAAACCAAAACACGCAAATCAGAGTAATCGCCCCGTTGATATAAACTGAGTTTATCGAATGGATAACTTTAGGAGGGGTGTTCAGAAACAGAAATCACCAGTTTATCCATCCGTCAAAGTTATCGAATAGATAAACTACCGTTAAAAGGACCTCGGAAACCGGCCATAAAAGTTCGAAGTGTTATTTATTGTTAGGTAACAATTTTTCGAAAGGATTTGAGGCTTGACGTAGGATCCTTTCTTTCCTTTTCTAAAACGTTTTTTAATTGATATTGCTCCAGAGACTGGGAGAGAAAACTCTAGTTTCAGAATTTACTCATAATATAATTATGTCAATCGATATCTTAGAATTTAGAACAAATGTCATCAGATGATAGTTGAGAATATAGTTCCGCACATGACCGTCGTGACAAATTATGGCCATATTAACAGACCCGATATATCGCTTACTTTGTTGCATTCAGTACTAAGCCAGTAAAAGACTCATTCGATCGCGGTTATAGGGAACGCTTTGGCGCCTGGAGTTTCCGCTCTATACCAAACGAGCCAATAAAACCATTATTACTAATATTCGAGTCCCCTTGACGTTGACAGGCTTTTTTGTGCGGAATGGGACAGTTTAGCGATAATTCGTCCTTTCAGTTGCCCGGCCGTTCTCGTCGCTAATACGAAATTTATATCACGGACTTCATCAGGAATTTAATTTTCCCAGAGATCCAGCGGGCGCTGACGACGAAATGAAGAAAAATCGACTCACATTAAGCGATATATTTTATCTCTCAACAAAGAAAACAATGAGGAATACTGCCCTTTATCTGGACTTTGATGGATTTGAAGCTTTCTGCAGAAAATGAAGCCTGGAATCGAAGCTGATATCTACTTTCGTTATATGGTCTGAAAATTCTCGTACTCCTCCTGAATATCTCGAAAAATATTAATTTTGGGGTAAAAATCGTGAAAGTAAGCTCCTATTATTTTCTGACGAAGATTTCGAAAATGCTTCCAATTTGAAAAAAAACATTTTCTGATGTTCCGTCACTACTCACTTTGACAAAGAATTTGTGACCTCTTGCGTCATATTAAGAAAATCACGCTTCCGGGAAAGAAGCATCGGCCTTTCCCCTCGGAGATTCTCAAAAATGAGAATATTTACTAAAAAAACCTCGAAGTTGTCTGTATTTCAACAGAGTTCAATTTTGAAATTTTTTTCGTATTTCCCCATTTAAAGAGAATTTTCTCAGTAAACTTCAAACTTTTGGAATCAAAAAGACTCAGAATTCAATGGAGAATCTATTTATGCAATAAAATATGGGTCTTCGCATTTGAAAAACGAAAGCTGATGTCTCTTCCGGCGAAACCGGAAGCGGTCTTAGAAGTCGTCTTCTTACTCGAAGCTCATCTTTAGAATTTCGTTCTTGAATCATGTGTCTTTCCTAAAAATATTTTATAGAGCCATATTTGTGATTAACCCTGTATAGATATCCGAAAACTGAAGGCACTTACAAAGTCTCCCTCATGTGATTCCAATCAGAAAATCAAGAAAAACCCTTCTTATCAAGGAACTCCTTCAACATTTGGTATCTAGAAAACGAAGCTTTTCTTAGTATAGGAGTATAATATGAAGTTTTCGTACTAGTTTGTAACGTAGAATAATTCATTGAAATTCTTTAAATAAATTTCGGTTATGCACCTTCTGAATAATGATTCTCCTAGTCTCCATATTAAACGATTTTGTGTGGACTTGTTTTAATATAAATAATTGAAATGTAGAATTGCCTAGCAGAGCCATTCACGATACACACAACTAACCCGAATTTCTCTCGGAAACGGTTTAAATCGTCCATAGTACGAGAAGAGCTCGTTCCATTTTCTTTGTCTGGTGTAATTGCACCTGCCGCAGGTCGTAATGCGTTTTTCGAACCCACCCTTGTTTTCACAAAAGGGTCAGGAACGATACAATAACGACCTTAATTGATCGGCAGGAAAAAAAACATTCACGATGTGCTTCGATGCTAATTGTTGGCGCGAAATCGATCTTCACGCCGAGCTTCATAATTGGAATGGCATTTAATGTGTTGCTTCATAAAGGATTTTTTCAAACCATGTAGTGAGGTGGAAAATATTTTTTTATCGTACACGCCCTGTTCATATCGATTTCCTTCCTTGTCCGATAATGAATCAATTCTAAATTATTGTACACATGTTTTTATCACTGTTGGTTGTTTGTGCTCAATATTCAATTTCTTTAAACTAAAGACTATGATCGAAAATTTTATTGCACGAAGTTTTCCTGAAAACATAACTATTATTATTATTGAATGAAGATATGAGATACGCACTACCACCATCGGTCAGAATTGTTCTTAAAATTAAATTAATGAATCAATGGGTACTTTAATGAGATTATTTATTATGAGTCAAAACCATGCGCTTTCGGTGTATTGAAGACCATCATCAGGGGCAGCGAACAAGAGCATCATAGTAACGAATAAACAAGTCATTAAGATGGGATCATAACATTTAAACTTCAAAATTCTTTCGACGACGTAATGGAAGAGATCATAGGCAAGTACAGGGTGATTCATTTATCTTGGTAACCCCAATTTTTTCGAAAACGTCCGAATATTTTTTGATTCTGTGAATGGGATTTTGAACAAGTCAATGTCGACTTGAGATGCGCATAAAAATCTGCGGAATAAATAAAGATGCCAGGCGTCGCGGCGCTATCAAAAATTTTTCTTCCAGGGACATGCCATTTTTATCATGTCATTCGAAAGATAATTTCATTCTGAACTTTTTCTTCGAATACAATTTTTGTTAATTTCTAACCGTCAGCGATCTGCAGCGTGTTTTAATTCATTTTTTTTTTCTGTATTGTGGTAGTATGCCTTGATTTGAAGACATAGATATGATTTTGTGCCTTGAATTCAAGAAGGCTAGTTTTCTAAACACTCTGCCTCTTTAAATAAGATTGAATATGTGGATACAGCAAGATGGGGCTCCATGTCACAACGCTGCCATTGTGAAGAGATATTGAGATTAAGAATTCGAAAATGAATGGACCCTTGTATTTTGACCAAAGTGACATATAATGAAATTGGGAGATGATTCAACTTGTGAATGTATCATAATGACTAGATGACCTAGATTTGATTTTGTTTCGTAAAATGACGGAGGCTCTGTAACAAACTATTTTTCTAATATTTTATTCATTAAATATTATATCTTATATCAATAAACATTTTATTTGATAACAAACGAAACATTTCGAATCATATGTTCTATATACCGGCCATTATGATCCATACATAAGTTATTTCATTCCCCTATTTCATTATAAGTTACTTTGGTCAAAATATAAGGGTCTACTCGGGCACATGCGTTTCTTATCTTCATTTTCAAATAGTCTATGTTATTAGAATCAGTTTGGTATACCATATATTTAAGGGGACCCCTCAGAAAGTAATCCATGAGCGTTAGGTCTGGCGATATCTGATGGGTCCATTGGTTTCAATCCATTTATTTTCGAATTCTTGATCTAAATATCTCTTGACAATTGCAGCGTTGTGGCATGAAGCCCCATCTTGTTTTAGCTACCTATTTCATCTTATTTGAAGGGACACATTGACTAGAAAACTAGCCCTATTGAATTCAAATCACAAAATCAGATCTATGTCTCCAAATAAAGGCATACTACCACAATACAGAAAAAATAAATGGAATAGAATCAACATAAAACACGCTGCAGATCGCTAACGGTTAGAAATGGATGAAAATTGTATTCGAAAAAAAAATTCAGAATGAAATTATCTTTCGAATGACATGATAAAAAAGGTATGTCCCTGGGGAAAAAATTTTTGATAGCGCCGCGACGCCTGGCGTCTTTATTTATTCCGCAGATTTTTATGCGCATCTCAAGTCGACATTGACTTGTTCAAAACGCCATTCACAGAATGAAAAAATATTCGGACGTTTTCGAGAAAATTGGGGTTACCAAGATAAGTGAATCACCCTGTACAACAACGACATGAAGTTTTTTAAAGTATTCACGGATGGCGACTCAACTAGAGCAATACATATGTCGTGAAAAACCGATTTTTGTGAACCTTCAAATTTTTTTAGGCTGCACGATATTAATGTAGAATTTTCACATTTTCATAACAACGCCGTCGTAAAGTTGTAAACACTAGAAATTTTTCCTGGATTTAAAATGTCTAAAATGGCAAATCTTCGATTGTCCGATCAAAAACTTTCATTTGATTGGAGCCACCCAAATTCGCCTCAATTTCAAATCAACTGACTCGATTGGTCCAAATTCACTTAAGATTTTTTATCACTTACCCGAAAAGAATTTTAATTTTTTTCGCTTTCTTATTCGTATATTATATTATATTATATTTTCGTATATAAGTTACAGTGAAAAAATTTGTTTCTTTTTGCAAACGAAAATATTGAAAGTGTAACAGAAGGAAATAATTATATTGAACTACTATTTATGATCAATAATTGGAAAACGTCTGGTAATACACGAAAATTAGTTATTAAAAATGTTTCGAGTGGTGCTCCATTTCTTTGGAGCAGTGTATTAGACGTCGGAGAATTTCGAGATGCTTCTTCACTTGCCTTCACCTTCAAGAGTTGATGAGGTTAAATCGAGGCTAGAACCCGCTAATTAGGACGCCACTCGCTCGTATTAACTCTTCCATCCACTACATACCCAACCACCCTCTCGATTTGCTTCATTCGTTCCCTCACCGCCAGTCGAGATGAAAATTAACCGGCGGCTTGGAGCTCAGACGACCGAAGTGTCATCGAAAATATCGGAGGAGTGCGTCTCCACGAGCTCAATTTCGGAGGAAATTGATGCGAAAACGTATTAGTTCGAGGGATGTTCGACGGAAAAACAAAATTTAGTGAAGTACCTAAAACCGGGTCCGCATCGATTTTGCCAAGAGGCATCCACTATTCAATTTTCGGAGAATTCTCTACGATCCACGACGAAAATTGACTGCTAATGAAAGGTTTTTTTCTTGATTTCGCGATCCACTTTCCGAATATAACGACTAGGGTTGCCAGGGGTAGGATAATAAAGGGCGTATGAAGAAAGAGCTGAAAATAATCGAATAAATTAAACTCAAGGTTTATTGTAGCTGTATATGACGGAAACTGTTAATGGTCAATATTTTGGACATCAGGAGTGTTTGGATCTTGTTTTAATTGGAAGCTATAGGCGTAAAGATATCTTTATTTATAACCAGCATTCTTACTATTTTTACTGATTATGAATGTGAAAGGTGAAAGTCCGTGTGTTTGTTTGTTTGTCGTTACAGATCTTCGGAACCAGATGTCCGATTCTGATAGGAGTTTCATTCATTAAGACCATGTACACTTTATGCGTTAGGAAACGCGCGTTAGCCAAACACGCGTTTCAAAATACAAGTGCTCCAATGTATCCGTACACATGCAAACGCGCGTTTTTGATCCAACGCTCGTAAAACGTGTGTTTGAAGATATTCGACCGGGTACTCATTAGGTGTTTCGAAACACGTTTCTTGCTAGCGCGCGCTCTTATGTACCCGTACACATGCAAAACGAGCGTTTTTATCCAACGCTCGGAAAACGTGCGTTTCAAGATATTTTTTGAAGCGCGCGTTGAATATGCGTCAGGTGGGCTTTTCGAGACACATGTGTTCTTATGCAGTCGTACACACTCTAACGTGCGTTTTCATGACCACTGTATCTAATTTGAAAATGAAAATGGACTTTCGATACTGACTTATTTATTGATGAGGTTCAAAAAAGACCAGCTTGGTGTGACATGACGAGTCCCGAATATAAAAATAAAATAGTGAAAAAAAGAAATTGGGAAGATATAGTTGAAATTTTCAATATTCATGGAAAAGTTCCAGATAAAAAAGAAAATCTTGGGGGAACTGACAATGTCTCTTCATCTTCTCTTGTTTTCGAATTTCAGTGCAAAATTGAATTTTGAGCGATATCAACATTGGTCATTTTCTCCGTTTCTGTTTGTGCTCGGATGTCAGAATGAAAACATTGTACAGACATTTTTATAGCAATCCAGTAGCATATTATATTTTCCCAATAGGCTTCCTTGCTTATTTATGCTATAAGATGTATTTTTCCTCTTGGGAAAACATACACTACTGGATTGCTATGAAAAAAGTGTCTGCATAATGTTTTCATTCAACATCCTAGCACATTCAGAAACGGAAGACCGAAATTGAAATCTCACAAATTTCAATTTTAGCGTCGAAAACAGAAGAAGAGGAATGCAGTTGATGGATTTATCAGTTTCTCTAGAAAAGACGACCGTAGATTGTCATTCATTTCCCTCTATCTCGTTCGGTTAAAAATTCTAGTTCACCAATTTTGTCCACCCTGTACAGTGAAATGAAAAAAGTACTCAAGAACCGACGCCTTTCACGGAAAAGTGAATTGCTCAATATCATTCAAAGAGCACAAATTTCTCAAACGAAAACTACACATCAAGCGTATCTATTTCCATATTCCTCAATAAATTCAGGAGCGTATAACTGTGTTGATATTAGCATCAACACAGACTTCTGAGCAGTGGACTAGAGCTCGAACGCCACTGCAGACAGGGTGGGAATCATCAAGAAGCCAGCAATCAGAAAGCTTATATCAGTTTAAAAAATATTTCTTATTTTTCTATTCAAAAGTACGAACTTCAAAGTGACAACAAGTTTTTCTTCTGGAGATATTGTCTCTCTGAAGGTGGTTGATTTGCTATCCACTTTGATCATATTGAGTGGGTCATCAAATTATGTGACAGACATTCTGACATAATTGAAAAACTTCGATCAATGTTGCCGTGATTTTAGATTCTGTATTTGAAACCTTCCATGCGTTAGTCTATCGCGTGATATTGGGTGAACCCAATTTTTTTTGTCTTCAGCATAGCCTTTTATATCGACCGTAGAGGAACCACACACACCGAATCACTTCAGCAGTCATTTTTGAAGTATTTACTGAACTAGTACGGTATGCCCGCCTTAATTAATGTAATATAACGCTGAACTAACGCTGTAGTGTGTACGCTGCCAACGCGCGTTAAACGCAACGCCAAACGCCTAATGTGTACTAAGCTCAGTACTAAGCCTAATTCGAGTAGGTTCCCATGTGAAATCCATTTTTTAGAACGAAGAGATAATAGTCCAGAATCAACCTCCATTTTCGCTTTAGATTACAATTACAAATCAAGCTAATTTTCCTTGAGTAGCTTCAATTTTTAAGAAAAAGAAAATCTTGGGATTCAAAAAAGAATAATCCAGTTAGTGATATTTTTAAGAATCATCAGATCGACATATTTCATCCTTACTACCACTGTTAGCTATCACAATGGAGTGGTTCGTACAGGATATTGTTGGGCGTCTTATCAAATAGAAGCTACTCACGAAAAATAAGCTTTATAGAGCTAGATCTTCCATGAACGAGTCGTAAATAAACCAGTGGATTTCAGGCTTCCACTGCCGACGCTGGGTATATTATAAGTGCTGAGGGACATGACGAATTTTGTAGAGTTCGAAAAGTTATATAAAAGAGTCTGAGATGGCACGTACCTTACTTTCGGTTATAACTGACGATAACCATTCCAAAATTTTCAATCTATCCAAAATAATATTCTTTTCGAAAAGAGCTTTTCACTAGCATGGAATGAAAAAATATTTAAATGAATATATGATCTTTATTTGTGACATGTATTCGTGATGAAAAATGCTTTTTTTCTACAAACGTTCGCGTTCAACCTTTTTCCTGCACGCACTTGAATTCGTAAAGAGTCACATTGCCAAACAGTGCGATTACAATCCCGCACAATTTTATCAAAGAATAAACTGAATTATGAAATGTCCTTATGCACAGAACGTCATTGAAAGTGACATTTCATGACCCCTGAGTGATCTATTGAATAGTTTTAAAGATCGACACTTGTTAATTCCTCAGGCAACTCGTTGGATTCCTCTGCAGCCTTCGTCATCTTCATATTGGGTATTTTCAGGTTATCGTATAACTCAGTTATTGGAGTATCATGTGGTAGATTATATATGGCTCTTAAAGCCCGATTTTGCAATCTTTGTACCCCTCTGTAAGTTGCTGACTGTGGTATTCGACCCTATAGTAATCATGTTTGAAAGCAGAAAATGAATATTCGAGTATAGTCCGTTTCAAAATGATTGTCATGAGAGCAAGCCATGGAATTCCAGCCGGGGCTTTATTTCTAGTTACAAAAAGTTACTAAAAATTTCTCTGTGTTCATCATAGATTGAAATATATCAATATAACCTATAAAATGATTGAATATATTTTCAAGGCAAATAAATTTGAAGAATTTTTGTGAAATTATATTATTTTTCATCATTGTTGTATTGAAAAATCTTCAATTGCAAAAGAGAAACAGGCTGAGATAGATGATGACTAAAATGTACACACCCACACAATTTCGCTGTAGATCAAGCATGGGTATTTTAAATTCAGGATTGACAATGAAACTAGCGTGGAATGCTTCAATATGAAATCTCACAGAATTTCGAGGAACTCCAATGTAGAGATATCACGCATAAAATAATTCAGACTTCATCCAAGATAACTAATACTTCGTTCTCTATGAGGACTTTTCAGCAATCTTTGCATTCTTGATATGACTATCGAAAATTCAGCACTGTGTTATTTATTCTGAGTATTGTGGAACAAAAAGTATAAAGCTGACCTAACTTTACAGTTTCATAACAAAGGTGTTCAAACAAATATAAAATATTTGTTGACAAATTGTGAATCATTTGAAGTGTGAAATGCTATAAAATAGATCACTCATTATTTGTACTTATTAATATGTTCTGTCCATTTCATGATTCATTAAATAATATACCAAATTGATTTTGATTAAAATTCAGTTACTTTTTAAGCAGTTAAAAAAAATATACAAACTGATTAATTCATTGTTTTTGATTTTAGAAAAAATAACGTTGAATAATGTCCCTTTGAATCATGTGGAATAGATTTCCATCCACTGCTAACTCATGACTGCCTTCTCTTTTCTCCAAAATTAATCTGACAGGTCTAGGTGAAAACTGAAAATTTGAGACTCGTTTATTTATCAGAGAACACCTCGAAAAAGTAAATGATTGATACCTGAATAACTAGCAAAATGCGATTAAGACTGGCAGAAATACCTGCTGAATTGTTGAAAAACTCGCAGTCCCGACGATGAACACGTTCCCTTGTAGTTAGGCGAGTCGAGAAGTATCTTGATGAATTCCAGCCATTTTCAATTCGGTAATAACAATTCAAATCCAAAACTAATTTGTCGATTTAACCAAAAACATATGCATACAGAAATAAATTCGAAATATATTCAGCAGGTTAATTCAAACTCTGAAATGTCAAAATTTAGTATTTTCAATCAAAACCAACCTAAATCCTAGAACTCAAAAGTTACTGATGGGATATTACCAACATATTTTCGAGATTCCTCAGCCGCCCGAGATGCCAATCATTTCGAAACGGACTATAGTATACAGACTTTTTTGCTTGTACACTCAAATAGGGACTGTCTCTTCACAATGCTCCGATGAGAGGTGTGAGTTTACGTGATATAAAATCTATGTGTCCAGTCCAGTTTTGTATCGATATTCAAACCTAGATATGTGTGCATATTTTTTTGATTGCTTTTGGTTCCATTCATATTGATAGTAAGTGGCTTTGCAGGTTCAATTTTCTGCTTGAAAAGGGGAGCAACCGTTTTGTCCACGTTCAAAATAAGTCTGTTGTCGGTTAGCCTTTTCAAGGTCGGCCTGAATTCGCTGTTCTAATATGACCAGATAATTACCGTCGTACAAAAATGCAGTGTCGTGATGTTGTATAAAGCCTCTAGTCCTATGAAAATCCATATTCCAAAACATAACCAGGGTGTTCACAACTTATCTGACAAATATCAACCACATCCTACAGAAATTAAGTAATGATCATTCTAAAATAGAATAGAATAAAAATAATTACTGAATTTGGATGTCCTTTCAATCTATCGAAGATCTCATAAAATTGTCACGAAGTCCGGAAATAATTATTGGAGTTACGAAAAAATTTTTGTTCCTTTGCTTCTTTCGATGTCTCATCCAGATTATTGTCTTCGTCCAACAAAATACGAGTGGATTCTAATTTTTCTTTCCTATTATAATGCATCATGTGATGCTAATTATCGTTACCAATTGAAGCAGTACAGGCTGAAATCCGCGATTCAAATAAACAACAAAGTTGCCGTCCGGTAAAGACTTGATAACAGCTGTGAGAGTAACCAACAAATTCGGATAATCATGATCATAATATTCAATGAAAATATCACACACTCCAGGATGAAGAAACCACAATAAGGCCAAGATTATAATGCTATTATACAGGTGTCCCGGATAAGATGGGAAACATTTTAATGGGAGATACAGAACACCTGAAGGATCACGAAAATACCCATATGTAGTATCTTAGAGTTAGGAGTTACAGATTCTAATATATAGGGTGTTTTTCAAAATTGATCGGAAATTGAAACCACCTCGTCTCCTGAACAAAATCACCGACTCATAGGAAATTTGGAATGAAGGTAGGTTCCATGATGTTGAAGAAAACTGCAATCAAATGTCCTTCGATTTGGAGGACCGTATCACATAAATTTGGACAGTTCTAATATGTTCGTGAAATGAAAAAATTTCATGATTTCTTCGATAAGTGCGTAAAGTGTAAAATTCATTTACCTATTGAATTTGCCTAATGGTATTGCATGACATCACCAAGGTTGCCGGGGACTGATTTTTCTTCTTGACTGTAACAACATTTTCTTGAGTCGAACTTCACATCCAGAAATTTGACAACTTCTTTAGCCGTCAGTGATATGTGACATAAATATATCAAATGTGCTGTCATTGCACTTCTCAGCGAAAATATTTGGAATATCCGAATCCACTCTGCAGAAAAATAACTGATTTCATTATTATTAATATTTTTTCATCCAATTGTATAGAAGACACAAGGGTAAAATGTCCCAAATTATTAAAATTCATTTTCAGGGAGAGTTGAAATGTGCGTTCTTCTCCTTTATAAAGCCATTGTCCACCGATAATATTCGCTATGCGTTGTAGATTTTTTAGCTCGATCGTGAGTCGAAATATATTTTTTTATCCGATGTGGTATTTTCTCTAGAAACATTTCCGCTCGAAAAACTTTCAAGAGCGAATATTGTGAAGCGTCTGAAAATCCAACCTTATCGAATATTCGAACCTTTTCGACGGTCATAATCAACCGAAACAACGAGAGAAAACCTATCGGAGATCTGTGATCTGTTCAGCGCTATTTCCATCCCAGGGTTGTTAAAGTTAATGAAGTGCAACGAATATCCGAGTGAGACACGAATCATTTGGAAAAGTCCTACTGGCGCAAATTGGAATGTGCTCATTGGTTTCCAGATCGGGCAATTCTGCGGGTAATTTAACGTAGAAACGTTAGTTTCCATGAATGTTATCGGTTCGATTTCGATATATGCATACGCTTCAATTTCGTCACCTCCTGATTTCATATATCCCTTTTCGCTTATCGCTCGAAGTGACTAATTAACCTTTGTTGTCGGGCGGAGATCGCGAAATGAAAATAACTCGCTTTCGAAAAGACTTTGCAAAATCTTTCAGGTCGAGTTTCAATCACGTTTCTACAGTTTCCAAAATTCGACAAATGATCGTTGTATTGAAACGGAATTATTACAATGATTTATACAAATTTCACGACCGAATTTCTGATCCGCAGGCCCTGTATATATGCAATCACCCGTCTTGTCCATGCGATCCAGGAATATTTGTTCAGGCAGTGTCTTGTCATGAATCCCACATTTGCCTGAAGCTCTGCTCCTGGTGGTTTGAAAAGCTTTCTAGATTAGATCAGTGAAAGTACTACTACAAGTAGTCTTTTCAACTGAGTACAGGAATTTTTCTCTCGTGTATTTCCTATTACTGAACTTGGTTTTTTTCAAGCCCACAAAAAATGAAAATCTCTCAGGTAGCGCTCTTTTCGCAAGTTCAACGGCTTTTCCATTTTATTTATTACCGTACACATAGTAGAGTCACTTTTTTATCCATTTGCTTCATGGTGTAGCAAGCGGTATTCCTATGTTATCAGAGAGTTTTGACTCTAAAATATGATATCAGACGTAGCCTGACTGTCCGTTTAAATATAGATATTCTGCCAGTCCAATTTTTTTTTCTGAGGTACTGTTCGCTGCTCATTTGAGGCCATCGTTCATGTCACTTGTTTTTACGAGTATTTTGGTCGTTGTCGTAGATTCATTCTGGGCGTTTCACCAGTTTGATTGTAGGCATCTTCAGGAGTTATTCTTTCAGGAGATGTTCTCGCCGAAGTGAGCTGCCTCATCATGAAGAGGACGCCGATTGTACTTCCTTATATAACCCTCGGTAGGGAGGCGTTACTACGCCTCTACGACTCTCGAACTGGCGAATCGTCGATTATGAATCTAGGACGTTGAGTAACTGATTTAAAATAATCAAAATGAATTCTCACGCCATGAACGACCATTCACTGCATGAAATTCACCAGTTCAGTGTTACTTAGTTTGCTGCCATAATAGAGTATCTTGTCTCATAGTACTTTTTTCCGTATTAATTTTTTTATGAAAAGCTATAATGGAGAAATAGCTTAATCCTTCAGAAGGATCTGCCCAACCAAGAATCATGCTTTTAATTTCCATATGTATGCGATGTCAGATATCATTAAATTGATCTCTGTACTGAATGCGGAATTGTATGGTGCACCGTTGTAGCTACCTCTGTTTTACCCACATGTTCGTCTTCAGGATTTATTTTTTCTGTTTTTTTTTTATCAGAACTTTCATATTGAAGTCAATGATTTCTTGATGATGAGGGAGCTTCAATGCGGATCCTGAATAGAATGTTAGGAGGAAATGTACAGTCCACATAAGGAGATCTTCGCGAAAAACAGTAAACATTCTCTCATCATACATAAACACTATACTACATGACTAAAACTCTGCAACTCTGAATAAATCTCTTGTTTGTAAATATCCTTAATTTTTTTGAAGCAGGTTATTTTTAGGCTAGTTAGTGGTAACGGTGACCAGATATTTACCTAAAATAATTTGCTTGCCGTGAAAATATTTGAATGAGGGATTTTTATTGCAAACGGATATCGCATACAACCTTCTTTCCAGGCTCCACTGTTTACCGTGACACTGTCACACGAATAATTTTCTCATTATTTACACTACGTCATGTAAGGACGGGCGGGTCCTTGAGTCAGAACTATTTTCGTTTGTCGATTGCACAAAATCAGAGCCGTATTATTCTGGGTCTTCCGTTCGGAAGAACCAGATAATGTGGACTTGAATAGCGTATGGATAATTGATTATTGGCCAATAGAAACCGAACCGGTCAGAGTACGTTTTGTATCTATTCTTCCATTTTGCTAATCCTTCCTAAGATAGTCTGCATCTTTTGTTATTAATTAACTACAACTCATGATAATAGTTTCCTTATTATTTTATTCCTGAACTCTTTGTCAAATTATTTCCTTAAACACTGAAAGTGAACGGAAAACACTTATATTCTCTCATAAAATTGCATATACATACCTTCGATAGTGTGTTCGTGATGGAAATTCTAGAAAAACTGACGTGATGTAATGGCAGCCGTGAGTATATCATATCTTCTCGTTTTTCGCTCAGGACTCTCTGGCTAGTATTTGTGAGCAGGCAGTTGAATTTCATGACCTGCTCGATCGCTGTTTCGCACTGAAGAGCGCAGTTTCTTTTATGGTCGGATCTCATTGAACTCGAAGACACAAATAATTTAATTTCATACACTTGAGAGATGTTTTCATGAAATTTATAAAATATCTAAACGAATTTTGGTATTTTGAAACAGATCAAAATAAAAATAACTTTCCCTGAACGTGGAACGGCTGAAAAATTTTATTTTCAAGTGCCATATTTCATTGCTTTCCCTGTTTGAACTGTTGAGAAAACACAGCTTGTTGCCTATAATGAATTTTAACCTCTTACAAATTTAATAGGTACAGTCAACTCACTATAATTCAAATATTCGATAATTCAAAGTAAATGTCGGGACCCTAGGAAAACACTCACTGAATCGAAATATTACACATCAATTAAATAGGTACACCTTGTAATTCGAAGCAAAACAAATCTCCAAAAGAACAAAAACACTTGATAATTAGAAGTTCTTTCATTCATACTTGCGATTTTCGACTCGTCATATCATAAACACAAATTCCTGTCAGTATTATGAAAATGAGGGTTTTCCTCATTTTGAATGTTAATCTTCTCTTGACATACAAATAAATATTTTTAGATCTATTCTTCAACCTTTCGTCCCATTGAGATTTCTCCCTATATTTCGAACCTCTCAATAATCTGTATTTTTTACTGCTTCCTTTGAACTTCGAATTATCGAACTGTATATAATAATATACACCTCTTGCAACAATTGAAAAAGTTGGAAATCCGGATTACTGGCCCACAGGTGTATCGGTACGACGGTTCAATTTTTGGAAAAAAAACGAGGTCAAGGAAAGAAATATTCCTTTTTTAGAACAATAATCTCCCCATGATCTAAGCTCCAAAAAAGAAATATCAACAGAAAGCACGCATCATTTCTCCCAGTTAACCGTTTGAATATAATTCATCAAAACATCCAATGCCTCAGAAATAAGATAGATTGTATGGAAGTCGTCTTAGATGGAAGAAATATTGATGTAGTATGCCTATCAGAGCACTGGATGCGCGAGGAAGAAATTCGAGCAATCAAAATCGACGGTTTTAATCTATGTGCAGCATACTGCAGAAAACAACTTAAAAATGGAGGCGTCGCCATTTTCTGCAGGGAAAATCTGAATATGAATATCATTGATGTTCCCCATCTTCTATCTCAATCTAGGGAGCAAGTGCTTGAAGTATGTGGCATTAAGTTAACTTTGGCGTCTGGTGAGCAGATTAAAATAATAAACGTTTATAGGTCTCCCATTCTGGGAAACATTAGGACATTTTTTTTAGAATTAGATTGTATATTGAATCAACTATATTCTAATGATTGTAAGATTGTCCTTTGTGGTGATCTTAACATAAATTTCTTGGAAAATACTATATTCAAATATGAACTTCTGGATATACTGATATCCTATAACATTAGAGTTTTGATACAAGAATACACTAGATTCAGTAACGAAAAAAATAGCTGCATTGACTATATATGTACTAATATATCTAATGATAGTGTCTTCAGTACTAAAGTATGTGCAAATGGTATTTCAGAACATACATCTCAGGAGATATCACTTTGTATTGATAGCAACATAAATCTCACAACTTATGTGTCATCTAGAGTTTTTAACACAGAAAACTATGATAATTTCCATAGGTTGCTTTCTGGGGAAACTTGGTTTGATGTTTATGGGACGCACTCTATTGATGCGGCATTCAATAACTTCATGAATGTGTTATCATTTTACGTCGAGTCTTCTTTTCCAATCCAAAGAGTGACCGTCGGACGAAAGGTAGATACAAAACGATGGGTCACGACTGGCATCAAAACATCCTCGAAAATGTTGAAGATACTATATCTTTTAGCCCGAAATACTCAAATCGAAGAGAATATTACCTACTTCAGAAAATATAAAAAGATATATAGACAAGTACTTGCAGAAGCAAAAAAATTACAAAATGTAAAAGATTTTCATAACTCTGTTAACAAATCAAAAGCAGTTTGGAAAATAATAAGGAAAAATACATCCACATCAAAAACAACAAAGAGTGAAAAGTCACCATCGCTCCTCATTGATGACAGTCTCACTGATGATCCGAAAATTGTAGCTAATCATTTCAATGAATACCTCATAAATTTACCGAGGGAAATAAATAAAAAAATTCGCAATTCACCAAATCAGGCGGAACCGCATTATGAGGGAAAGCTTCCTGTGACAATGTTCATTAGACCTGTCTCTGAAAGTGAGATATATAACATCATACTCAGTTTGAAAAACTCTCATTCACAAGGTATTGATAAAATTTCATCAAATTTAATCAAAAATGCTGTTGTTTGGCTTACGCCCATATTAACTCATTTAATTAACATGTCATTAAAGGAGGGTATATTTCCTGATGCTCTCAAAATAGCACGTATTAAAATGATATTCAAAAAAGGTGATCAAACATCTACTGATAATTATAGACCAATTTCACTATTGTCATCAATTTCTAAAATTATAGAGCGAGCAATCTTTGATAGAATACTTTCTTTTCTTGGATAAGCATAATCTGTTGTCGAATTGTCAACATGGTTTCAGACAAAAAAGGTCAACTCAGTCAGCGATGGTGGCTTTTACTACTAATCTCTATCAGAGTATCGAAGACCGGAAAAAGTGTTTGGCTATTTTTATGGACCTGAGTAAAGCATTCGACTTGGTGTCTCATGAAATACTTTTGATGAAGATGAGCTCTTTGGGGCTGAGGGGTCAAATCAATAGATTGATAAAGTCGTACTTGTCAGGATGAATGCAATTTGTTGAAGTTAATGGTATACGATCATCTCACGCTAATGTAATTTGCGGTGTTCCGCAGGGATCAATACTTGGACCGCTGCTCTTCCTGATATTCATTAACGATCTACCTGATATTTTAGATGATCCATCAAGTTTGATAATGTTTGCTGATGACAATACGCTTTTGTGCACTGGAAACTCAGTGAGGGAAGCTCTTGTAGTTGCACATGAGAGAATGTTACAGCTTTCAAAGTGGTTTGTTGAGAACAAACTTTTTCTTAATGTCAACAAAACTGTATTCGTAAACTTTGCTTTGAAGAACACGAGCGACCATAGGGACAAGAGCCTTTTAATGCGGATCAATAACAAATCAGTCGAGCAAGCTGAGTTCACTAAATTTCTGGGTGTTACTATTGATTTTAACCTTAACTGGGGGCAGCACATTAATGGTCTCTGCTCTCAGTTATCGTCTGTATGTTATGCTCTGTTGAGGCTTAGATCTCTAACTGATGAGGGTGTGTGCTTGTCATATTACTTCAGCCACTTTTTTTCCAGAATGAAATATGGAATTTTGTTTTGGGGTTCTTCCTCCTGTAATGAAAGAGTTTTCAAACTACAAAAAAAAGCAAACAGATTTATTGCGGGGTATCTATCAGAACATCTTGTAGACCCCTGTTTAAGAAACTCAAAATTCTAACCTTCGCTTGTACCTATATATTTGAGATATTGAAATATGTTAAAGCTAATATGCATGAATTTTTACCTCTGAATCTCAATCATGAATATTATACAAGACAATCACATGATCTATTAGTTCCATACCACAGACTAACCCGATACGAAAAATCTCATAAATATATGGGAATAAGATTAAATAATGCACTTCCTATCGAGTTAAGACGCATAGATAATACACTTCTGTTTAAAAAATTATTAAAACAATTTTTGCTTGCGAATTGCTACTATACTATTGATGAATATCTTATGCGTTAACATTATTGTATCAATGACATATCCTATATCAAATGTATTTGCTTGATGTTAATATGTGGTTTTATGGATAAATATATATTATTATTATTATTATTATTATTATTGAAGGAACAGAAAAATTTTCCAAATTTTCTGGTGTTTTTCAACAGGTTGTATCTCAGTGAAGAATGGTCGTATGAGAATTAGAAAAATCAACTTTTGAAGCTTGAGAATCCCTTGTTTCTGAATTTATTGGTTTATTTTTCAGGGTTCTGGTCGAGGTTCTGGTAGCCATCCAATCCTCGGATAAAACACAAACAAAATTTTTTTCCAAATTTCGCAATTGTTTTTTTGCTTCACGCGCATGTTTGCTTCACAAATTCAGCTCTTATTTGTTCTTCACTATCCTCTGATATGACCATTTGTCTTCGAGATATCCAATTTTGAATGCAAAAGAACCCTTTTCCACTCAACTGCCGATATCTCCGAAACTACTGAAGGCCTAGCAAACCGACAGCCGGTTTATTTTTTTGCAGAACATTTTCTAAAATAATCGTTCATGTCTGATTTAAAATTTTTTTTTTCGCCTGTAACGGTAATGTAAAAAAAGAGCAAGAAAATGCCATTTTGCCAATTGATGGTTAACGAGCTGTATCTTCGTCAATATTGGGAAGAAAAGCTAAGGTTTTAAGAAAAACTTTACAGCCTGATGTACCCTTGCAAATCGGTAGATCGGTCGATTCAGCGGTTTTCCTTGAACGATTCATGGAAATTCTGGAAAAATTAAGGGAACAAGGTTTTCGTTTCGTAAAGTTGACGTTTTCTTTTCAAAAATTAATCATAATTTATTTTTTACTTTTTAATCAATTTTGAATGTTTTAGAGATTGAAAAAAAATTTGAGGTAATTCTTTAAGAAATCTTCTGAAATTATGGGAAAAAACGATTTCTTTCAGTGAAAAATAATTTTTTTTCAACATTTCAGCTTAAATTTGTATTTGTGTTTCGATATTTTCAGAACATAGGTAATTCAAAAGTTTTTTTCAATCGTAAAAATGGCGTTTTCGAATTTTCGAGATTTAAAAAAATTTCCTTAAATTCCAAGTTAATCATTTCAATTTTTTTTTTCCTCACTTGAAAATATCAACATAGCCCACCTTTTCCCTTCGTTGATCGTAGGTATGTCAAATGTAATTTTAATTGATCGTTGCAGCTATCAATTGAAGCAGGCCCGCCGTAAGCGAGTGTGCGAGGTGTGCGCCGCACACGGGCGGCACGTCTAGGGGGCCGGCAAATCGAGTAACTTATGACGTGACAGTCATTATCATTAAAGCATAAGAAACGACACCGCAAAAAAAATCATATAATAATCAACACCACTTTTCATTGATCTCCAATGAAAGTTGGCTTTATGAAGCCCATTCACGAGGCGTATTCTCGGAAAGATTAGGAGGACAGGCGGGCAGCATCAAGCGATGTCGACGAAACCTTCCCGTGTGTAGCCCAACGGCTACCGGCACCCATTTTCGGCTTCCTGGGCGCACTGGATTTCTTGCCTGATTCCAAGTTTTCGCGTAAGTGGGATGGAATGGGCACCCGTAAAATTTTTCTCAGGGGGCGCCAAAGGAAAATTTTCGAGACGCAGACGAAATCAGCATTCTGTTTTGCACAAAACCGATAGTGGCCCCCCATGTGGGAAAGGGCAGCACATTTTGAATGAAATTAATGCCCTGAGTACAATGATACAGAGCCCAACAATGAGTACCCAAGTCTGCATAAATTTGTTGACTGAGGTTATTGACAAGTAAATTCAATATCGCACTGCTGAACATTTTGAAATTGTGTTAGCAGAAGCTTCCGAAGTAGCTCACGACCTAAACGTCGAAACAGATTTTCCACTTATTAATTAATACAATCCGACCAAGAAGAAAACTAACACAATTTCAATATGAACACAGTGATGAAGTTTCAGTAGACCCAAAAACCAAATAGCGAGTGGAATTTTATTTCAGGGTCCTAGATCGAACAATGACTTCATTAAAGAACAGATTACAGGAGTTGAAAACATTCAACGACGTCTTTGGTTTTTTTAGCGTCAACATATATATAACTACTCGAAAGATGATTTGATGAAGTATTGTAAAGATTTGCATCTGAAACTTAAAGATGATGCAGCTAGTGATTCAGACATTGACGGTATTGATTTGTGTAATGAAATTATTGCTTTTGAATCACATTTTGCAGAAGGTCAGTCTAACGATCCACAAACCTTGTTGCAATATCTTTTTGGCAATGACTAAATTTCTACATTTCCGAATACAGCAATAGCACGGAGATTATTATTAACACAGCCGGTTTCAGTTGCATCTGGTGAAAGATCTTTTTCAAAATTGAAAATTAAGAAAAAATATTTAACATCAACAATGCTACAGCACCGACTTAGTGATTTGGCTATAGTTTCAATCGAGCATCAAATTTTGGGAAGCTTGGATACTAGAAAGTTTATAGAGGATTTCGCAATTGTGAAGACAAGAAGAGTGAAAGTTTTGTAAATGAATATTTAACTATGTACAGGGTGATTCACTTATCTTGGTAACCCCAATTTTCTCGAAAACGTCACAATATTTTTTCATTCTATGAAAAAGAGAGCTAAAATAATACAATAAATGTTGAAACAAAGTACCTAAGCTGAGGTATGATACCTCATACATTCTTCGTATCATACGATAAAGCCAGAGGAAAAAACCTCAGCCGAAAAAACCTGTCTCCCCGTAAACAAAATAACATAAAATATCAGGAAAATCTTGAAAGACATCAGTGTGATCATCTTCATTCATCCATCGATGGGCTCGGATAAACAGATTGTTCCCAAAACGACTCGCAATTCTTAATCTGAAATGAAAAAAGAAAAAAGCAGAAAAGAAACCGATTATTCAAAATGAATCAAATGCATTTGCTACTTTAAAAAACATCAACATAAAGATTTCTTGGCCAAATAATGTTCGGAGGTTTATGAATATTTATGACAGAAATGTCACAAAATTTGAAAGAAATTAAAAAAACTCCATCAATTTCCCCTTTCCGAATCTGTTGAAAGTTACGAAACTGATAATTTTTCAATATAACTAGCTAAACTTGTAAAAAAACCATTAATACATAACCTTTCAAGTGTCCTCTTTCACGAGGATTTTTTTCTGTTACCGTCTGGGTTTCTTACAGATGAATCACTTCGATACCATGTTCATCAGCTGATTTGGACGTAATCACACTTGTCTTTCGAAATTCCTTCGATATTCAAATTCAAAATCCACAAATTCTTGCTCTCTGGTCGTGAGGGTTTTTTCAAACCGGATACGACCTTCCAGGTGATGATTTTTCGGCAATTCAGATGTTTGAAGACCGCTACGGGAGCCCAATGAAAGGCAATCATCTCCCATAGATAAACCAAACATGTTATAACACAAGAAAACAGAATATTTTTCAGGACCAAAAACTACGACATATTACGAGAATTGTTTTGACCACGAACTCTTCATCAGTAATTTTTAGGAGACAGCACTCTTATTTATAAAAGGTGTGTACATATATCTTGACGGATATGTCTTGACAGAAACACTTTTTGGGATATCATTATTTCATGAATCTGTTTAATGGAGGATTAAATAATCCTAGAGTTCGTTCTATTTACGCACAGGATTTCAAACGATAAAGACCGCTGGAATCGAAAAAAACAGTTTAAATGTGTTTTAATAAATGACATGATATCTGAGCCGAAATTACCACTTATGTTGAATTTTCGGAATTAAATATTTGTCATTCCCGACACACCATGGAATATGTTTATGTTTCCCACTATGCATCAACTACAGAAGTATGACTTGAACAAAAATATTATCTCAAATAATATATTTTTCGTCGTTTTGAACCCGTATAACTTGACTGGATCATAGTATATTTACAAAAAAAATTTATATTATGTCAATAGCAGACTTCCCAAACGTACTTCTTAGCTTCTACACTTAAGATTTCATGAATATCTAAAAATCCCCTATTTCGTCTCTTACTCACTGATGATCATAAAAACTGTTTGGGTACTTCCTGAAGTTCGATGTTAGTGGTCTGAAAATTGATATACAGGGTGAGAAAGGGGGAACAGCCCAAACTTCAAGTGTGTATTCTGCAGGTCGAAATAATTAAAAAAAAACTCATATATTTTCAAACTATAGGGTTATTAGAATATTCAAATAAGGTCAAACAATATTCTGATCATGACTATGGATTGGTCGCTGTAGTCCTATTAGTTGGCCTCCAGGATCTCCAGACCTCACACCACTGGACTGTTGAACCGTCAGCTGGAACAGCATTGGATGTTATACTGAAAAATGATACACATTCAACTTTGTTCCAGCCGACCATACTATTGTTTGTGGGGCTGGTTGAAGAACGAGGTATAAGTTGGCAGTCGGGATGCTCTAATTCGAAGCATTAGAATACGGTATTGCTTATTAAAGAAAGACACGAATCAATCAGAAAAGCAACGAGAGCCCTTCGCAGACGAAGTCTGCGAATGAATGATGGATTCATATGAAAATTGAGTATTCCCTACTTTGAGTGAATAATTCACATATTTGGGAGCCGTTCCAAAAAGTAGGAGTGTCTTAGAAGATAGGAACCTTGGGGTCCCGTAAATTGCTGGTGTCATTATGGGATGTAATGGTCATAATGCAAAATATGAAACGTGTAATTGGTATTTTATATCTGTATCAAATTTCATGAAAACGTTTGTCAAGTAACTGAAATCTTATTTAACATGAAGTGGAAGATGAAACAAATTTTCAAATCAAATAAACAATAAATTTATTCCCATAATTGAACAACTTTCTTCCATCCAGGCTTCTATTCTGACATGCCTATATACTTACAATTTTTTTGAAGAACTAGAAGACATTTGTATACAAGGTGAGTCAAAAATGTATTCCAAGCTTTCTGGGGGTGAAAGTATCAGAAATGTAGAAGTGTAATAAAAAAAAAAAGTATTCAGGAACATTTATACACGAAATTTTAATCTGGTGGCATTCACCGTTCAGAAGTTATGCAGAGAATTTTTTAATTTCATCAACTTTGGAAGGATTTATTACCCTCAATATGCATTTTGGTCCATGAGTTCAACAAACTTTACTTATTTTTCAATGTACTATTAACCCCAGAAAGCTCGGTACACACCTTGGGCTCACTCAGTATATATATATATATATATATATATATATATATAATTTAGACACTATAAAGTAAAATTCATGAACAGAGTAATCGAAAGATATTTGGACAGTACATACTTATAAGGAACTACTTTCAAAACGTATCATCTGAAAAAAATTGCAGTTGACATATTCACTTCTGCAGAATTTCTTTCTTGTGTCTAGCATATGAAAAGCATTCATCCCTGTTATGCTGTTCAAGTTTTTGTCAGTTATTGTATTGTCACATACTTTCCGAATTTTCAAACTATCAATTTTGACTACAACATCTTCGTACTTAACTTTTGCCAAACCACATTAAGCTTCCGCAGCCAACTGTTTGTCGGTTATTCTGGATATTTCCTGAAATTATAACTTTAATATAATGACTATGAGAATATTTCAGTTTCTGGATCTCCCATTGATCCATAATTGGTTTTCAACAGAAAATTAATGACTTTTTAAGAATATAATACAAATAAAAATTATTACAATTGGTATTTGATTATAGTCGGTCTTTTTTGTATGGTAGTGGTTTCATTAGATCCCTTAGGAAGTTTTTCTGTACGAACTGCATTTCTTTTCAGCATTTAACATGGTCCTTGTTAGCACGACGTTAACATCCATAAATACAACGATAAACTCCGGTTTTCGGAATATTGTTTCTTATATCATTCATTTTCAAACACAAATAAATCAACGAGAAGAAGAAAATGAGCTTTGAAGTTTTCAACCCTCACCAACAACTGTAGAAAAAGTAAATACACGACCAATCACTTTGAAATCAGTACAATCTCCACTTTTTTTTGCAGAAATATTCAAAAAACATCGAGTCTCTATTATCACCATTTTTTCAAGAATAAACCATTGAGATTCCATCCAAGGTATTGTAGAAATTGGCATAAGTCAAAATGCTATAACATAAGCAACGGGAGTGTCATTTAAAATAAGAAAGTAGTATGCTTTTTTCGATATATCCGGAAGTTGACGAAATTATGCATGAAATCTCTTGCTGTCTTTTCAAAATGTGCTTCCTAACATCCTGCTGAGAACTTATTGGAAAACAATTCTGAGTCTGCTCATGTCATCGCAAACAATCGTTTTCTGGATGACCATGGATGGCGCTTTTCTTACAAAAAATGTCGAATATTAATCAACGTCAAGAATGTGGCGTGCGTTATCATCGTCCAAACAGAATCTTTTCCAAACAATTTCGGGTGATAAATTATGGCAGTTTACGCCTTCCTTTTGGGATACGAGGCTCGTTTTGTTGCCGAACACACGTGAAAACTATTAAAAACTAGATTATCTGTTTATAACGACTTTGGATATCGCGATTCAAAAATGTAAATATAGAAGGTTTATTTTGAAAACCCTGTAATTTATAGGTCTCTTGAACAGAAATTCGTGTTATGAAACTCAAACTATAAAGTTTCAGGAGAAACTGTCCGGAAATAATCGTTGGATTCAACGCATGGTTCTTAAGAAAAAACACTTACATCTTACATCAACGACATGCGTGGGACTGCTAGAGATGATGTGTGCTGGTCTTACCCATTTTCTAATTTGTAAACAAATTTTTCGAACACTTCAGCGATATTGCGATGGAATTTCAATAACAACTCTTGTATATTTTAAAATTTTATGAGAAAGTTTTGTATGTCTCAACTATGCAGGGTGGATTTTTTAATATTTTGAAATTTCATAAACAGAGCTATACTGAGCACTGAAAGATAGTGTTTCGAGCAAAGAGCACTAGCAAAAAAAGGGCTCCCAAGTCACAAGCACTAAAATATATCGATATTTCGAGCAGAGGGCCGTGAGCAATTATCTAGAAAGAGTTGATGGTGAGGCTGTTTTAATGAAGGGCGTGTTACAAAGAATATACGCTATGAGCATGTCGAGACTTTAAGAGTTGTGAAGGAAAATTTCAAGGACGCCGAGCCATTCTTTCTTGGAACTATGAGATAAATATCTCATGCTAAATAGCAATGAATTAATAATTCAAAATTTTAAAGACATGTTTTTCAGTTATATTCATATGAAGATTCTCTGATCGAAGAAACTATTACCGTTGAAGGCCCTAAATAAAAGTTGGTGTTTTTTCATATGGTACTTCTTTATTTCTTAATGCAGGTTTTAAGCCTCAGATTTGTCGAATAATATATCGTTCTCGATTTCACACAAATGTCAATATATGATCTGATTTCTGAAATGCTATATTAAATCAGAATAAAATTGGGAGTTCCCAAAATCTTTAAAGTACTCTTATAGTAATGAAAAACAAACACATCGTACTGCTTTTTGGATCTGATTCATAATATTCTTCGTTATAAGGAAAATAATAATTGAAATCTTTTGGCGTGATATTGATTCATTCGTCCATTTGTCGCGCACATACTCAATGCAAATTTAAAACTCAATGGTATTCTCTTGATGGCCATTGTCAGAACAGAACCACACTACAAACAACAGCTTTGAAATAAAATAAAAAATCATCAAAATCGGTTCACCCTGTCGAAACCCAGTTTAGGTAACAATTATAAAAAACCACAGTCGAAATGAGAACTATTTCTTTTTTATTGTAGTCGGGTAACGATAGGTATTCATCAAAGTAAAAAAGCTTGATTTTTCAACAAAAAACTTGACTTGAAAATCAAGCTGGCTGTTTTAGCCATGTCTACAGAGCACAACAGCAACCAGAGTATTAATCATTTTAATCTTCAAAGGATTAATGCAGTGAGTTTTACATCGATCGAGAAAACGAAATCGCTTGGCGTTATGAAATATACAAATTCCTGTCTGAACCAAGTGCTGACATGAATTGGTTGAGGCTTTCGCGGCCATCGTTCAATGTGACATGTTCTTTCGAGCATTTAGGTCGTCGTCGTAGATTAGTTCTCGACGTTTCGCCAGTTCGAGTGTCTGGCATCTTCAGGAGTTATATTTCAGGAGATGTTCTCACTGGGCTGAACTGCCTCAGGCAGAACTTATCTACGACGACGGCCTAAATGCTCGAAAGAACATGTCACATTCAAGTGCTCACAGTTCTGAAGATATTTTCGAATGGTCGAAAAGGCCTGAAAACGTTTTTCCAAACTTGGCCTAAATAGCAAAAGACTTTTCATCAAGGCGAGCATCCTCAGCTCCCTTTGAAAGACAGTTTTCCTGAGATGCTCTGACATTTACAAAAACCAGCACTAGATAAGACAACAATTTTATGTCTCATGATCCTGGATGGAAAATTATGTATTAATGCATGAAGTTTTCTCAATATAAAAAAACTTTATATTTTTGTACCTTTTCTCATGTTTAACAACTTTATAATTTGTGTTTCCAATTTAAAATGCTTGTTATTTTTTATTTTTATATACAATAACATCGATGAATAAAAATTTTTTTCATAATTTATTTACATATGTGCACACTACACAACAAAAAATGGTTAAATATCAAGTAGCTTGATAGAAATACCTGATATTTCAAGTACTTGACAAATACTAAACTTAATTTGGCATTGAAAAACTACTACTTGACTTGGACTTGACTGACTTCAAGTCAAGTAGCTTGAATATCAAGTCGAGCCGTGAATATCTAGTTAAAAATCATGTCAATTGGTCAGTAGAACGCCATTCTTAGATTGATATGTTGAAGGAGGAACCGCCAACAGGAAATTCCAAAATTGAGTAGGTTAATGTCAGATGAAAAAAATTGTTTTGATGAAGAAACTTCCTTTTTCGTACATTGTCATGCAACAATTTTTTCGAACTGATTTGCTCCTATGATGTTAGTGTAAGAATTATCTTTGGGGCATTTCGATCATTCAATTTTTTTTTTATTGAATTTGTTTCAGGAACCGAGGTTAAATACGCAAAAATGTTTCGGAAAAAACAAATAAACCATCATCAATAGTATGCCTACAAGAAGTTCATTCTCATATTTTTCAGGGTGTCATCTTGGTACATACTGCTGACATCATCATGTTGGTCGATTTACTTCCTGGTGATGGGGTACCAGAAGGAATCGCAGAACTGGATACTCGTATGCTGCATATTCGCTGTGGCCGCCTTGATGTCCGCCATTCTTGTCACCATACTCACCTACACCAAGCTGCACAAACAACATCTACTCAAGCTATCACTAGCGGCGACACTTTTTGTATGCGCCGTTAGCCTCTCCGTCGTGTTCCTGGTTCCCATCACTGTTGACGAAACCAATTCGAATTTAACATCAGAAATAAGTCCCGTGGGGCATTTTTCAATTTGTATACAAATTTTGTTAGTGATTTACACATTGGTACCGTTGAAGTTTTACATGTGCATAATCGTGGCCGTGTTATATTCGATTTTTTTCGAAATTTTAACCCTTACTTTCGAGGAAACGTCATTCGATATTTACATTTTGATTGTAAGGTTTATGTCGCACTTTTGCATACACCTGATAGGCTTGCATATTCTTATAATGACGAATGTGCGGTTCAGGAACACTTTCATGAAGGTCGGACAGAGCCTATTGGTGCGGAGGCAGTTAGAGTCGGAGAAGAAGTTGAAAGAGAACATGATCCACTCTTTAATGCCGCCTAGTGTGGCGGCTTGGCTTTTAGATGACGACGAGAACTTCACGAAGAACGGGATGGAACAAAGAAATTCCGACCCGGAAACCAACGACCTAGGTCGCATCTTCCGGCCGTTCAACATGAACAGGGTGGAGAAAGTAAGCATACTCTTCGCGGACATCGTCGGCTTCACAAAGATGTCGAGCAACAAGAGCGCCGAAGAGCTGGTGGAGATACTTAACAATCTGTTCCAGAGATTCGACCACCTATGCGAGTACCACAACTGCGAGAAGATCTCAACGTTGGGCGACTGCTACTATTGCGTGTCTGGGTGTCCCGAACCAAGGCCCGACCACGCGAAGTGTTGCGTAGAAATGGGTCTAAGCATGATACAGGCGATCAGGCAGTTCGACGAGGAGAAAAACGAGGGGGTTAACATGAGGGTGGGAATACATACCGGTACCGTCTTGTGCGGCATTGTGGGGACGAAAAGGTTCAAATTCGACGTGTGGAGCAACGATGTGACGTTAGCTAATAGGATGGAGTCGACGGGGAGGCCGGGGATGGTTCACATCTCGGAAACTACGTTGGAGTTCCTAGATGGCGCTTATTTGACTGAAGAAGGTGAATCCATACACGGTAAGTACAATATTCTCCCACTCACTGCTTCGCGCAATTAGTAGATTAATATTTTATATTCATTATATTACATTTGAGAAGGCAGATATTAGAATGGTTCAGATCATAATTTAACCAACAGTAACAAAGATTAAGGAGACGAAAAGAAATCTTAGGAAATTCAGATCTGGCAAAGCAAGGGAGGTCGCAAGGTATAATGTAAGGATGCATTTTATTCTTTACATACATAAGTTACTAATATTGGAGAACTGATGGTGTCGTGTCAATGTGGTGTCCTGGGTTGAAAACCTTCAAAAATTGTGATCTTACCCTGGCGAGAATCAGCACTTTGGCCTGTCGGCTGCTCGGCCTGAGGGCTGAGTCGAAGAAAAAAAAAGACGAAAGTGATGGCTCTCTTCATTGTTGGGCGCCAGGCTTAAAAATAAGCCAAGGTATATAACTAAATAATTGAAAAAAATAACTTGCCTGAAGAAGAAATAACAGAACAAAAAAATCTTGTTATCGGTATATTTGACAAAATTCATAAAAATTGGAATTGAAAAAAATTGCTGAAGGCTGAAATTTATAATTCAATCAACAGAACGTTAATGAGTTTTGAATATTTACTGATCTCTAATCCTCTGCTGGAATCGATCTTCAGATTCTCAAATTCTGTAGTGCCTGGTGATTACAAAATGGCGGATGAGAGGAATGCTATGATGGTTGCTGATTTTCTGGAGGTAAAAACGTCAGCTTCGCAGATGCTGGTTGAGCTTAGACCGTCGTACGGATTTTCTTGAAATCTCCGTCTCAAAATAGAAAAAAAAACAGGCAACTCTTCTCACCTATAGAGAAAACGAGATCAGTATCGTAGGCAGAGTAAGAGTACAAATTCCGAATCGTTCTGTCCAAAAAGAATTCATGCAAAAAAATTTGACAAAACATCAGTCAGAAATTTAGAGAAATAGTCAATAGAAAAAAAAATTACAAAAAATTACAAAAAACAATGCTTTCGGAAATTTAGAAAAATAATCAATTAAAAAAAAGTTACAAAAAAACTAATGTCTCAGAAATTCAGAAAAATAATCAATTTGGAAAGAAAAATCAAGTCAATCGTAAGGTAGACAATAAGGTTAAATTCAAATTAGTCTCAACCGACCAGAAATAGGAGATCGAACCTTCCTGATGAATGCCAAAAAAAGGAATAAAGGTATGTTTAAAAAAAATTAAAGCAATGAAAAAATGATTCGAGAATATAGAACCGAATTTAAGTGGAAAAACTACTATTCTATATTCCAATATCAAATAAAGAAAATTAAGAATACTCAACTAACTCGGGCACAGGCACTGAGAGAAAATAACGCAAAATCGTATCCATGAAAATCGAAAAATCGCTACCTCTGCTCACTTGAAAACACAAGTCCAGAATTGTGCCACTTTTCATTTCTCTCGATTAATATCGTGAAAAATCCTAGCGACCACCCGATTTCAATCGACCCCAATCGAACGATTCTACCATCAACTCCGATGCGGCCGTGCGAGAGATCTTCAGATGCCGCCAGTGGCGTCTCAGATATGCATAAACATAATATCTAATATTTTCATCAAAATGGAAGAATGGCTACACTCTTGTAAAGTGCAATTCAACAATCGCAGATCGAGTATTGTGTGCTTCAGAACCCAACATACAACGCAAAATATACCGCAAAATTCTACGATTGGTGAAATAGATATATGTAATTTAAATCCAAGAAATAAGCACTCTTCTGAAATGTATTTCAATCACAAAAGAGTACGAGGAGAAGAAACCCTCTCCCCTATATGTCCTAAACATGACCTCATAATGACTTAGAAAGGCTGCCACTATTGTTATCTGATAATATTCACTAGATTGTCCAAATACATCAGAAGAGAACCAAATTTAAAAAATTAATATACGAAATATTAATGAGATTGGAGCCTTAGGATTTAGGAGAATTTTATAGTAATTTGAAATTTTTTAACACGTTATTTACATTTTTCTAATTGTCGTTACTAGAAATGAAGCGTATCTGTTCCTTCTATACAGGGATTCGGCAGATCATGGAAACAGTCTCGCCTTTGGATATCACCAAGCTATCGAATTCGTTTCGTTTCTGGTATGAAATACTTTCAGACGGGCATAATTCGACTCATAGAAAATGGTGAAAGTACTTCCGCAAATATCGGAAACAAAGAAGTTTTCTCGATTTTCGAATTGCTCACTGGGTTTTTGACATATGTGAATTGTTTCGAATTCTAGCTGGCCCGCCGAATTTTATTCCGCCTAAAAATTATGAAATGTTGTATCAACTTAGCTTTGTTTATTGTTTTCGTGCAAACGCTGGTCTGCCATATAAATTGTTTTTTGGAAATACATACATAGTTGTAGATATTTGAAGATGATACATATCACAGGAATAGGAATGGTGGGCAGTGGATGATGACCTCCGATAAAAACATAAGAACACCAACAAACATTTTTTAGTTCAATGTATTTTATTAATATAAGGAACAATTTCATTTTCTTAAAATTTAAACTCATTTTAAGAAAAGCATCATAAGTTTTGAACTAGAAGTGGGAAAATTAAATAAATAAATCAATATTAATTTTCCATAGCAATTGTATGAACGAAAAAAGCTTTATCGTTTACCCATGTGTTTGGCATTGGTAACTAAAGTTGAATAATCTGGAAATGAGAAAGCTACTAACTATTAGCGTCAATACCATACAATATGTGTTCCTTATCACTATCGTTTCAAGAAGAAAAATGATAAGTACCTATATATGTGGAAAAGTCCTCGTTAATTTCTTAAAAATGAAAAATCAGTTTCTGTACAGCAATTTTTATTTCGTTGTTTTTTTCTCTTATATGAGTGAGTTCTTACGCTAGGAGACACTCTGGCAGAATGTATCAGGGTTGGATCACTCCAAAAAGTTCCTTCGGAACTTTGAACTGCAATATTGAAAAGGTAACTGGATCTCAGTAAGAACCAACTACACATCCTCACTGGCTTTCTTACGGGGCTTAATGGGCTTATCAGACAATGACAAGTGTAGATTCTGTGGGGAGTAGGAAGAAACTCCTATTCACCTAGTAACGGAATGGCATTGTAAGCCAAAGGAAACAATGCTTTGGTCAAGAGACCTGGGGCCGTCTGCACCGCCTTGGCTTAGAGTTAAGGTGTCAGGGCCATTCGCACCGACTCTCCTTAAAATAGGTCTTATCTCGGGTTCACTTATTGTTAAGGGTAACCTTAACTTCTTTTCGTTCGAATCAGGACTACCTGCTCATCGGCTTAGTTAAGTCCATGTTTAGTTTGACAACACTGCAAAATATTCGCATTTTACATTCTGGAACACAGAAATATTCGATTCTGTGATCAGAGTATTTGTACTAAATTTTTTAGGTTTGATACTTCATTTAAAGGGATATGTTGAAATTCAGAAATGTTGTCATATAATGAAAGTTCATCTTTCACTTTTCTGTATATACACAGCCATAGTGACTACCATATTCATGGTAGTATAGACCATAAGGTGGAATGGAAATTTTATCAAATAACAGTTATTAATTACATATCAAGTACGGTTCAATTTCTTCCAAAAACATGAGGGTTGTAGTTTTGGTCAACCTAAATCTTTGAAAATATGTCGAAGGATCCAAAGTATTGAAATAGTCGGACCTTGAACATATTCTCCTAGGAATGCCATGAATAATTGAGTCAAAAGCATCCAAGTCGTCATCGTCTTCCAATAAATCCATTTCAAGACTTTTGATTTTTCAGATATTAAGATATGCTAATGTTTTCGGGCGTACGATAACCTACGCGTTTGTTATGACAGTTGCATTGCTTTTATTTCAAGTTTTTGAGGTTAAGGGTGCCTTAAGCCGAAGAAATCTACAGTTTAGCTATGTCTTGAATAAATACTCTTTAAGTGTTCCATGGAGTATGGCGCGAACGGTTGAGCATTCCTAAGTGACCCTTTGCACTTGAGTCGAAGCGGTGCGAACAGCCCTTAAGCATGCTAAACTACCTGCAAAACCGGACCTAAAGTGACGCTTAGCAACTAAGCCAAAGCGGTGTAAACGGCCCTTAATATCCATCTGCTAAGACTGAATAACCTGAGGTCTATGGCAATTTACTAATTGGAAAATGAATATATATATATATATATATATATATATATATATATATATATATATATATATATACTATATTGTACTTTTTGTTTCAACATTTATTGTATTATTTTAGCTCTCTTTTTCATAAGAATATATATATATATATATTTATTCTTATGAAAAAGAGAGCTAAAATAATACAATAAATGTTGAAACAAAAAGTACCTAAAATGAATAACTAATACTAGTAATACTATCCTTTTGCTCTGGGATACGGATATTCGATTTCATACCATAGTTTGATAGACTATAGAATTATTACTAATCAGTGCTGATTTATTCAGCAGATTGAGGGTCGGTTTCACAAAACTTTAATTGTGCGATTAAAAAACCTTACGTAAATTCGATCCAATCGAATCACTCGTTTTGAAATTTCAACGAATCGCGGTGGCTCCAATTAATTTAACGGTACAAACAAAGTTTTGTGAAACCGACCCTGAGTATCCTCTTTTGGTAATTATTCATACTATTCTAATGTGTTTTGTTCAAATGGAGAAGAAAAAAATGAACTTTCTTCTTTTACGTCGTTTCCAATATACTTATTTTGTATTTTGTATTTTTTCCATGCATTCCGGGTTTCTGTGAAACCCCTCATAAGCTACTTGAAGCTTGTGCGAGTTAGAATGATGGGTGTGTTCTGTGTAGGCTTTGTTACTGTGTCCCGACGCCACCTTAGGCACAGCACCGTTAAGTGTTTACCCAACAGTGAATGAATGGTTCGGCGAGTTCTCCATACCAAAAAATTTCTTCACTGGCGGAGACTCGAACCCCGACTTGCCGGGTCGGAGTCCAGAGCCATATCCACTAGGCTGCTACCCGCACACATACACTTATATTGGAAAATAATGATTTTTCGAAGAAATTACACAGATAATATGAAAAATCGAATAAACTGAAAAATTTGTGGCATTTACAAGTAAATTTTTTTTCGCGTGATGGAATAAGTGAAAGTACGAAAACGAAAATTTAATTAGAAAAAAATCATCAACATGATATGTTAAAATTGAAGAAATAACACATCGTTGTAATCGACATTTTGTGTACAATGAAAGTATAAAAGATAAATTATTATGTAGTGTGTTATTTAAAATTCGAGTAATGTTTGTATTTCCTGTATTTCAGGAAGTACCTTTACCATTTTCTTTGGTTTAAATTATGAACATCTGACTGAACATATTACATATTAGAACATTACATATCAAACGCGAGCATGTTGCCATAATTCTATTGACAGAAAAGGGTTCTAGTTATTCCGTTTCCTGGTTATTCACACTTTGAGCAGATATTTAAATTTTTTCTGCATTCAAGTTTAGTACAATGAATAGCACATCGGCTACAATTGTTCAATTACCCTAACTTCTTTTTCAGGTCTTAAAACCTATTTTATCCTTGGTAAAATGGACGACAAAACACCATCATACTCTGGGAGCTTTAGAGCCGAAGGTCGACAAAGATACTGCAACTCTCTACGCCTCTTCGTTTCTCCGCCCATATCGTCGCCAACACTGTCTCCCAGAGTAGGCCACGAGTTTTATCCTGCGATACGACCTCCAACATTCTGAAGCAAGCTTCTTACAATCCCAACATGTTGTCTCCAGATGTTTGTAGGATAAAAGCCAGCAGTCTTCCGAGCATTTTGGACTCTGAGAACGAGCAAGATACCGAAATTAAGGAGATAGCCGGGGAACAGATTAAAACCCCGACTTCTACGTCTAGCGCGGAAAAGTATTCAACGCCGAAAGGAAAATCATGGCGGATATCGAAGTTCCTCAGGAAATCTGATCAGTTGAGAAAGGATAATAACGAATTGACCGATGTGATACAATTGGAGAGTTCTACTACAGCTACACAATCAGGTCAGTCATGTACATTCCGCAAAATTTCATAAGAAGATCAATATTATCTTGCAATATAATCACAGTAAACAATTTTCAGAGGTTGTGCGATATTTCCATTTGCCCCAAACCTACAGATTTTAATAATAATAATACAGTGTAACCTCTCTAATTCGTTTTCGAAGCAGATGAATTCAAAATAGTTATAATCGAAATGAACGTCATTCTCAATTCCTAGGCTCACAGATCTGTTATCATGAGGTTAAGAAATTATATCAGATTTTGTCACTGAGAAGAGAGATGTACCGGTTTCAGCCTTATTTGGCATCACTCTCTAATTCAGATACATTTAAATCCTGACATCCAGTACTCCATACGTCTGATTTCAAAACCCATAGTCCGGACGAACAGAAGCGACCGCGTTTGAAATTTACGAGTTGAGACACGATTCCAACGAATGTTGGAGTGCCGCTTGTGTACCAGGGTATAGGAAATTAATTAGAATCAATTATAACTAGAAGATTCCTATACTGACGATGACGATGATATTGCAATGGTCACAAAAGTGAAGAATGCAGATGCAGTGATTGAATGCAACAAATGTACTTGATGGACATCAGAAAACCAAATATCAGGAAATGAGGAGTTGTAGTGAGAAATGAAGCTCAAACCAAAATCAGATTTCTTCAAAGTTGAAAATAAATTTTAATGTAAGGTAGACTGGGGCATATGTAAAAATGGGGTAACTGTAACAGTAGGCTATCATATCTCTATATAATCAAAACTTGCTTCTCTGTTACCTCAATTTCAATATTTAATTAATTCCCACCCAATCGTATCAGTGACATTCGCTCGTAGCGAATTTGTTCCATCTAGCAAATCTGTAGTACCGTTGAATTAAGAAGTCAAGTTTATTTGATACTTTTAAGAATATCAATAAAATCGTATTTTAAGGTATGATAGATAGATGTTATCGACCCTCAATCTACAGAAGGATTAAATTAATGCATAACATTTTTGAATTCGATGTTTTATTAACTGTTTTTGTGGTAATTATATGTGTTACATTTACCCCGTATGTTTTGATAGTATGGGGCAATATATATATATATATATATATATATATATATATATATATATATATTCCATGGACTGACGGACCCCTTCAATCCAGGATCGACGTGGCCGACCTCTCTTTCTTTTTCCAGGTGGTTGCCAGTGATATATTCGATGCGGCCATTTCTCTGGGTTCATTTTTAAAACGTGTCCAAACCACCTAAGTCTTCGTTTTTCTACTCTTTCCACCACAGTCTCATGTGCGTTCATAATACTTCTGATCTCCTCATTCCTCACCCTTTCTCTTCTAGATCTTCGAGCACCTCTCCTTAAATAGTCCATTTCGATGGCATTGAGTATGGGGCAATTGTAATATAAAAAAAAATACTTTTGCCCCAGTTGATACATTTACCCCTTATAGAAATTTATCTTTCTCATAGATGGTTCGCTGCTATAATAAAAAGCTGCCAGAGACCAAATATGCTTTGAAACAATAATCGAACTGAAAAATCTCTCTTCTAATTTTGATTTTGTGACTTAACACACCTTACTTTTGGGGTGCTGATATATTTCATTTTTGTACTAAATATCAAATTCCAGAGGAACAAAATATATTTTTACAATTACCCCTTATGTTCTACTTTTATTACCATTTTAGAAACGTTTGTTGCATTTGCCTCATGGTACTAGGCAAATGTAACATATAGTCAACATTCTGAAGAATTTGTGAAATCGTTTTCTTCCTTTCGCAAAAAAATCTTTTCAGTACCTCGATTCGATAGTTCAAGAAGGGGTGAGTTTAATGTGTTGTTGTCCATTCCGATAGGAGAAGTATTTGAAAATTCGAACCAATAAAATACTTTCTGTTACTTTTAAGGATGATAATATATTTTATTTAATAAACAACTTTTAAGAATAATTCTGTTTTTTTAATAATCCAGACAAATCGAAAATCCTAACAACTATGTAGCCATCAACTGCCCGGATAAAAGAGGTTGCACTGTAATAATTTACACAGGGTGTACCAAGTTCGACGGCCTATTAGACGTTTCTGGAGAACTGGACATGTTAGAAAACTGAAAATTGGGATTATGATATTGTTCGACTTTATCTACCGAGCTAAAATATTTTTGAAGCCTGACCACTTATACAAGGAATGAAAAAATTTTTCAAATAAAATTTGTTTGTTTTTTTGTTTTCAATTTTGATAGAGTATTCAATTCTGAATACATTCGTATTCAAATCATTGCCTTCGTCGAAAAACATTTCAAAATATCCAGAGAAAAACTGAAGAAAAAAATTGAGATAAGAGTATTTGGTTTTATGTTTGTTATTCCCATTCTAAATACCGCTTTCAGATTTTTGGAATCAAAGACTGTGGCAATATTGAGAATTTCTAGAATTTCAAAAAACTCGTCACAGGTGTTCCAAATGTTGGGTCAAAAATTTAGGTCAAGATTTGGCCCATAACTACAGGAATTTGAATTAGAACCCTATTATTTTATGTTTGCATTCGATTTTGCGGAGAAAAATTATTGATAGCGTTCTGAAATATTAATGCTCCTAATTATTAATAATTCTTGAGTTATTTAGGATTTTCTGATTTTATGGCGTAGGTAAAGTCAAATTCATAAAATCTGTTTCATATCAACAATGATCTGTGGTCATGAAAGATAGATCATTGCAGTAATTCACTAGTGACAGACCTATTTTCTGAATTCATTTATCATTGTTGATATCAAACAGATTTTATGAATTTGACTCAGTACGACATAAAATCAAAAAATCATAAATAACTAAAGAATTATTCATTCTAGGTGCACTTACATTTTTGAACATTATCATTTTTTTTTCGTAGAATCCAACGCAATCATTAAAAAAATAGGATTCTAATTCCAAAAACGAAAGTTATGGGCCAATCTTGATTCCATGTTTTAACCTAACATCCGGAACACCCTATGATGAGTTTTTCAACATTCTAGAAATATACAGGGTTGGCAAAGTTGGTGATACCTGAACCACAACATTTTAACCATGAAAGATAGAGGAAAATGAATGACATGTTACAGTGGTCTTTTTCAGAGTAACTGATTATGCCATCAACTGCATTCCTCTACCCTCTTTTGTTTTGGATTTATAGGCCAAAATTTAAATTTGAGCAATTTCAACAAAGCGAATGGATAGAAGTGATTTTGTCAGATTTTTGTGTATTTTTGTACTCTATCCTGTGTGACTTGTGATTTCTCACGTAGTACGAGGATTTCGCTCAAAAAAAGGTGGCTTTAACACTTTAACTGGTTTCTACAGTTTGTGTGCCTCTCTCGACATAGAAAATGGCAAAATAATAATGACACCATGGAAGTTCCAAAATGGTCGGCACGGTTTGGAGCTCCCTAAGTTGAAAGAATCTTTTGGGAATTGATTAAATTGTGTTGGTTCAAGTAATTATTCGTTCAAAAGTGCATTTGTTTCGTTAAAATCTGAAAACTTTCAGTGATTGTTTGGATAAATTGTGATTTATGTATTGAACACGTGGTCCCGTGATTGTTCATATCCAAGACTCCTGTTGCTCCAGGACACAGGGCACCACAAGTGAAGCAATGAGTAGATGGACTAGAATCCAGGCTCATATAAAGGAACAGAAGGAAGGAAGATAATGACACCATGTGTAGGGACATATTATTCTGTGATTCAGCCTACTTAATACTCAATAATTCAAATTTCAAATACAAACTATATTTTTCATGATATCTGAATGAATCTGAGGGCGATGTATGATATATTTCTGAAACGGGAAAAACGGCGCTTCTTTCTAAGCCATTTCAAACTATTGTTTCCATAAGAAAAAACAACTATATGTTAAAGCTCAGCAAGGAAACCTCTTGGGAAAATACGAAGTAGGCTTCTGGATTGCTATGAAGAAAGTGCCCTCTATAATGTTTTCATTTCAACATCCTAGCACAAACAGAAACGGATTTAATGGCCGAAGTTGAAATCGCCCAAAATTTAATTTTGCCCTATAACTCGAAAACAAAAGAAGATAGAGGAATGCAGTTGATGGCATTATTAGTATCTCTAAAAAAGACCACTGTAACAGTTCAAGTATCACCAATTTTGCCCACCCTGTACAATATTTCCAGTTTTCGACTTGAAGAATGTGAAAACGGTTTGTACTTAGGATATTTATATTAGAAATAATACACATAATACCGAATACTCTTATCTCGATATTTCGACGAATGCAACGATTGGAATAACAATGTATTCAGAATTGAATTCTCTTTCTAAATTCTAAATGAAAAAACATTCCCTATATAACTGGAAGTGGTCAGGCTTCAAGAATATTTAAGCTTGGTAGATGATATGGAACAATATCATAATCCCAATTTTCAGATTTCAAATAGGTCCAGTTCTCCAAAAACGAGTTATAGGCCGTCGAACTTTGTACACCCTGTATTATAATGAAAAATATAAGTTAAATTTAGAATATCTTGCGTTTTGTTTAATTTTAATGATGGTATTCCATATTATTGAAACTGGCTATCTAACGATGTAAACATGCAAAGGGGTACAATTTGAAAGTAATATAGGCTCTTTCCGTTGTAACCTTAGAATATAGAATACCAGGAAGGAGCATATCATGCATTCTGGTGCGACGAGAATGGTGCACTCAATATGGCCGATACTCGTTTCCGTTTCGCAGTGGCGTAGGGCATTTGAATTTTCAATTACATTTTATTAACGAAATGGCATATTCCAAATCGGTCTAAAAAATCTTAACAAAGTAGGGGAGCAAAACACAATGCAATTTTATATTGTTTTTATTGATTCCTTAACAAAATTAATCTGTTATACAGTTCTAATTCTCTCATCATCAACCGTATTTTTAAAAATATAATTCAACCTGGTGATGAAAAAACAATTAGTTGTACTTTTTATCAAAAGTATCAGACGATATATTCATTTCATGGTCTTTCATTCTTTACTTACATATTCCAACTGATCGATTTCAATTGTTGGAAAGCTGCTGGAAATAACCTGATAAAGGCCACAGATGACCGATTAAAACAATCGCCTGGAACATAAAAAGGCTCCTGTCGTTAGGACAAAACCCAGGTTTCTTTACGAAACACATCCATATCACTCTCTGTTTTTCATCTCTGGGAAATCTGGAAAAATAATTGAACTTATAAATTGTGAAGAACTGAATAAAAATTAATTCAACGATACAATCATGGTTTTACTTCCGAAATGTCCCTTGAGACGAAATTAATAGCGCTACCATCTATCAGTATCAGTTGGTTCAATGAAATTGATTACCGAACATCACCTACGCCCATGGTTTGTTACGGATAACCTCCAAATTCAGCAAAATTGAAATCCCGTGTTTTTCAGGAAAAAATGAATCATTTCAATACCAATATCACTTACCTGTGAAATGTTACACCAAATTCTTGTTTTTTTGGTGTTTTGAAATTGCCACACTCTGCACAACTAATCATTTCATCGAAAATGTTCTAAACTTGGAAAATGTCTTATAGCACTAAATTACGTGTATAAAATAGTAAGAAATTCACGGACACACCTTTAAACCTCGCCTAAAACTTAATTCAATACAGTTAAACTGCGAAAATATCACAAAAACCAAATAAAAGTACAATTTGCTGAGAGCACCACTTTCTTATTTCAAATTCAAACCAAACGATGACTCATTCGTGGTGCACTCTTGTCGCACTTCCGCTCTTGCATGAGGTGCGCATAGGCTCCTTCCTGGTATTTTATATGGTTATGGTTATAAGGTTGTAACCAAAAGGTGCAGTGTTTTTCAGGCTGGAATGAAAACGGAACGATTGAATGAACCCTTTAAGAATCAAATTATTTTTTTCCATCTTTCTTAACTTCTGGAGTAAAATCTGGTTGGAATGGAACAATATTCAATAATAAGTAATAGATTTCGATCAAGTTTTAGTTAGAAGGTTCTTTTTCAAGGTGACTTCTTTATGTGCCACTAACCATTCTCAAGAACCAATGAAGCCGAATGTTTGATGGCAAGCATTGAAGCCATTTTTTTATGAAAAGAGAACACAAGCTCTACTATTGCATATTCATCGAAACAAAATGAAAGAAAACATGAAATCTGCAAAAAAAAATGTAGATTGTGAAACCTAATACTTTACTTAATTATGAAATAACCAAAATAAATCTATCCCAAACAAATAGAGACCAACAATACACTGAATACATGTTATTTTTTATCTTAAACATTTGTTTTGGAGGAGCAACGAGCGAATTGCCTATAATTGCCTTTTAAATATACCCCAACATGTCACCCTTGTTGAGTTACATATTCGTGAAAATGAAACGTCCCCAATTTTAGATATTTTTGGGCTGTCAGTTTTCAGTGCACCTACACGTTTTCTACTCACTAAAATCAACAAGCAGTTTATTGTCCAGAATTGATCTGAAGTGGAAACGCAGACGTGTTTTTTTCTTTCAGCAGCCATCTACCAATAAAATCATGTACTTTTATTCCATAAGCACATTACCCTTTCTGATTAATCAATTTTGATTTTTTCACAATTTGAATTCATTTTCTGCCAAAAATTCAATAGAATCAAATTCAGGTATTTAGAAAAAAAATATTCATCTTGAAAAATTGGCCAAATACTTCAAGGAAAGTATCGAATTTTCTAAGCGCAAATATTTTATCACAAAAGTGCAGTAGAAATCAATTATTTTTTATTGAAGTACCGTAAAACGGGGTAACTTTGAACGATTTTTGGTTTCGAACAGGCAACAAATGAAAAATCCCAAAAAAATATATCCTATGCATCAGTTACAGCTTTCTGCTGACAAAAAATTAGATTTCAAAATGATCAATAACATTTTTTTAAATCAAATTATGGGTGTTCAATGTTACCCCACGATCGGGTTTACTTTGAACGAAAAACCACGCGATTTCAATTCAACCTCCCTGAGATAGTTTCTCACCTCCATACTAAAGAATCGTTTTTTTTTTTTTTCAAAAAAAAAATATACATCAGAAATACATAATATACTAAAAATATTTTTTTTCTCAAAACAGTATCAGGCATCATCACAAAAATGAATGAAAAAACAGAACATTTTCTGAAAAATAAAGTAGGTATAAACTGAACTAAACTAATATTTTGTAAAAATAGAAAATAAATAGGTATCAGAAATCAATAAATAGGACTGAACTATCTGGTCCTACGTTCTCAGATACGGGCGAAGATTATTTGCACTAAACAAGAAAGCTCGCTCCTTCCTCTTCTTCATACCTGGGGGTCTTGCCGAGCTGTAAAAAGAAAAAGTCACGCTAAGACTTTTTTTATTTATTGCACAGGGAGCTTTCTCTCTAAGATTTCTGAACCTTAACTTTAATTGACATATTTTCCTGTACCATGTTTTCTTTCGTAAGAGCGGAACATTTTCTACAAGAAAAAACCTAATTAGTTTGAAGTAATCCCGAAAACGCACATTGTTCTAAAAAAAGTTTGTTGAAGTATTTAAAATTTCTTTGCTATACTGTTCCTAGGATAATTTATTGTTGTAGCAAATATATTTTGGGAGCATGTGGTGCAGATGCTTATGGTTACAGCAACAAAAGATTGCGGACCATACCGAACATGAATTTTTTAGGTTCGAAATAACATGTCAGGATTGCTAACTCTCTAAACTTATTTTCATATAAATGCTGCCTTGCCATTCTTGAATGTGTTACGAATTGAATGGTGAAATCTAGAGGTCGCTAAACCTACCTAATGGTTGTTTCACTATAAGTCGATATAACAAAATTGATTTTTTGTTCAAAGTTACCCCATTTCACCGGTAATCAAAAATTGTTCCAATACTAAACACATCGATACAGCAAAATAAAAAGACGGACTCCACCTGCTCTTGAAATGATACAGGAGCCCACAATGATTAGTGGCATGTATAATAGAAGCTACATAATGTTTTATTTTAGTGGCGATAAGATAGTGGCTTCTATTCTCAACTAACCGTTACAGGGTTAATTTCCAGTCATCCAAGTGTGAGACTGAAATATCATTTATCCTCAGGATTGTATTAGTGTCCTATTTTCATTATAAAGGTACTCCATATAAATATCCTTGAAAAAGACCAGAAATAAAGATCGAAACGTCGGTATATCATAAAGAATTTTTATTTCCCAGTACTCTTAGCCACTACATATACTACATACACGGAATGAAATAATTCAAATTATTCACTAGATATGCCAAAAATTCAGAAATTACACATCGTTGTACCCTGAATGATGTGTACAATGAATGTAGGAAAATATACCTATCTAGTGTACTTAATTTCCGGAAGTACTCTTTCCATTTTCTGTAAGACGAACTGTGCCTATCTCAACGTATTTCATATTGAAAAGACGAATTCGATAATATTCGAACGCGAGCATATCTCCATATTCTGTTGACAACTCCATGTAATACGAGTGATACATTTCATTTTTTTTTAGGTTATAAACAAGTTCCTACAATCATCGAAACAACAAACGGAACGCCGATATTGAATGGTAGAAGCAAAGATGCCTGGCTAGATGTGGTTTTCAACACCAGCAATCCGTATCTGGCTGATCAGAAAGATTCTATAGATGTCAAATCTTATATAAGTCAATCAAGAAGTGATATGGGACAATATGAACTGGCACCTACCGAATTAAACAACTTTGTTAGAGGTGGTAGTTACAGATCTCAGTACAGCAGGTCACCTAGAGAATCTTTGGATTTACTACAGAGAGCGGGCAGTAACAGGTCGAGACGCGGTAGGTCTCCGAATTTGGATATAGTTCCTACAGAACGGTAAGTAAGGTTAGGTAGAATTTATATAGAGGGTGTCTCAATGAAAAGGACCTACCACCGATATTTAGTATACAACGATGATTAGAGAAAAGTTTATATTTGTAGCAGGACACATTTAGCGATACTCAAAAGTCTTGAAAACGCTACTCCCATGAGAGGGCGCTACAAATTTAAGAAATTGAAGGTCTTTAAATTTCTTTTTCAGAAATGTCCGACGCGAATTTCTCTGGTCAGCAGTGTGTCAAGAAAATGTATATTCTCTTCAGATCATGCCTTTTGTTGTGTACAAAATTAATAGGAGATCGTTCAGATGAAATGTTGCAATTGAGGTCCTTAGGCTTCTATACAATAATACAAACGAAAATCGAACCTTTTACTCACATTTAGAAGGAACCCCTGAATTATGATCTTGTAAGTCTCTGAAACTATAATAGTTGACTCACTTTAATTGATTTTGAACTTCAGATGGCCCCATAGAAAAATATCAATAGGCGTCAGACATTTCAGTCGCTAAACAAAATTCTGTATCAAAATTCTGTTAACCAAGCCAGACCTAGTTTGAAATTGAATGTGAATTTGTGATATACTTAAACATTTGTGAAGCTACATGAAGATATGTGTATTAGTAGTGTTTGTTTTATAGATCTTCTTCTTGAAAATATTTTGCATAAATGTTTGAATTATTTTATCAGATCAAGGAGTGCAACAGTTGCAGCCCCTTCATCGAATTTCAAAAGACTTTCAACCAAATTTTCTCTTGATGTGCCATCTAGACTTACAAGTGTAGCAAACTTGGACGATCATCAATATGCCAACAGCAGAAAAGATTCTGGGATAAAAAGTAACAGTAGAAGGAGTAGCATTCAACAAGTAGGTATTATTAAAAAAAAATTAGATATTTATCGTTGCAAGTGTTCATATATATAGAAGAAGGAAGACCTTCGAATCAAGTACTTCAGTAAAATGATCCAATGAGGAATGTTCACATTTTTCAATTTCTACATATTCCTATTCTCCGTAGAAAATGAAAATATTGTGTCCAAAAATTATTTAAATACGCCATATAGCGCCTGAGATATCGAGTTATAAAGATGAGTTTCCGAGACTGGCGATGGATCCGTGTGACGTCACGTTACATACAACGACTAGCGAGGTTCAGTACGTAGCCGGGTCCAATATAAGGGCCTTTCCACTCACGGAGTGCGATGTGCGAATGTAGTATGACGTCACATAAACCGATTTCAAGCGAATAACCTGGTCCTCATTGGTAATTACCAACTAGGACCAACTGCATTCAAGCGACTTCGGTCATTGTAGGTTATAATCATTTTACAAGGAATATCCCTGAAGGCTATAACCGTAGATAACCGCAGGCAGGACCGTAGATAACCGCGGTCATTACTGGTTATTCGCTTGAAATCGGTTATAGCGGCTGTCCATGGCAGCGAGGAATTGAATATTCACGGGTTGTAAAATCCGAACTACTAGGTCTTTTCGACTGAAACAAAAACTAGTGATTTCATATACATATTGGTTATACTGTGACGAAGTTTCGATCGATTTTGCATACCTGTGAACATTCCTCCTTATTTTTATGATAGCATATTACAATTACATATGTACTATATTGGCCACGGCCACTTAAGTCTGAGGTTAGTTTGAATGAAGAGAACGTTTCGAAAACGTTATACTCAAAAATTCTTCAGTCTTCATAAGTGTTGGTTAAATTCCGCTCTCTCAAAAAAAATTTAAATAAAATTCCTTTCAGGGGCGTAGATTCCATATCCATGAAAATAATATGAAACCCTTTTTTGTTAACCTGATATCAACTGTAATTTTGGAGGTACCCATGGTCTCTGAAAACATTTAAATTAGTGGAAAACGGACAAATGGATTCAATTTGCTACTTACGGTACATAGGTTGTAGACGTCAGAATAATATTTATAATTATGATAATGATTATCAAAATCTAATCCAATTAAATGAACTACAAGTGTTTACATATAGCTTTACAATAATGTACAATAAGTTGCTCTTTTTTATCATATATTACATGGGAATAAAGCATGTACCCCTGGTGCATGAGTCACACTAGACATGAAGATCTCCAAGTATGTATCGTGAAACATCAGAACTAAAAACTCAGGGGATGCCGGTGCCTATAAGTGGAGCAAATACCACACTATCAGAAACAGCCAGCGAGCAAGGCAAACCTGCGAAGGCAATGGCACACGGAGGTGCATCTGTACTGTAAAATTATGAATGAAATAAATTATGAAACGTCATGTTATGTTCTTAAATATATTCCTTACTTAGCATACTAAATTATTATCTGCGTTTTTATATTTTCCGGGAGATGATTGAAGAATTTTAGCGCACAATAAAAAACTGTTCACAAGGTGTGGGCTTTCAAGTATAATGAAGATCTCTGATGTTGTATGTTTCATTGTCAGGTAATAGGTTCTTAATCCGAATCTCTTTATATAATGTTCAAATTGAAATTCTGAGTAGTCACAATGGTTTGGAGCTCATTATTGAAGCCACCCCCTAAATGACCAAACAATACCTCAACAGCAACTCGATAAAAGAAGTGTAGACCATATTGATTAATATTGTATTAAATATATCTTTAAGTTGATGGAATCTGTAGAGTAAGTTTCTCATTTTTTTTTCCGCTTTGACTACTGGGATCATTAGCAGAATTTGATTGATATGGTTATAGTGCATGTTCCACCTTACGCTAAATTCTCATACACGGCCGGTTTCATGCCGGTCGTTCAAAGCGCACTCTGATTGGTGCCGATAAGCGGTCCGAGTGAATGCAAGGCCCATTCACCAATCAGCGTGCAATTTGGACGACCGGCATAAACCGGCCGACCAAAAACCGGTATGTGTGAATCTACCTTAAGATGTCTATCCAACTCGACACCTAGATATTTAAAACTCGAGACGTTTTCTATATGTAGTTTAAGGCTTTCGCAACCGAATATACTGACATTGAAAGAGTCTTCCGGGCTTATTGGCCGTGGTCCATTAGGAATAATTTCACCTAACGCTTCGCCTACAACTGCGGTAGGCATCTTCAGAGGATTTTTCGTCTAATGGGACCCACAGAGACTTCGTGCATTTTCATCCGTTCGAATCGTCGTTCCAAAATTATCAAAAACCGAGGTGTGTATCGAAAACCGCTGTCGGTAGTATTGTCGGCGCTTGATATTTGGAACGACTATTCGATTCGAACGGATGGAAATGAACGAAGTCTGGGGGCCCCATAAGATTGTACCTCGAATGCTGAATTTCTGGCACTAACGCTCTCGCTTCGTATCGGCTTGATCTTTGTTTTTTCTAAAATCGGCAACCAGGCGCTATGTAAGGAAGGGGTTTCTTCTTTTCTGTTCATATTGTTTTTATGGCTTTCAGGTTCAGCCTGAGGTAGTATCTATTGATATTCGAAATAATCTCTGACTTTGAGAAAACTATATTGTGTCCATCTGTTAGAGCTAGGGGGGATTTTTCTGTCTGATTCAGTCGACAGCAATCTTTCGTGCTCCTTAATTCTTGTATTGATACTTCGTTTTGTTGTAATATAGACTTTGCCGCAATCACAAGGTATCCTCTAAATACTGGCTTGTGAAAGTGGGTCGACTTTATCTTCGGTAGTTCTGATCATTTTGTTTATAAATTTCAATGGCTTCCATGTTCAGCCTAGGATAGAGATCAGATTTACCAAAGACAAAGTCGACCCACTTTCACAAGTGTATTCAGAGTATTCACAAGTATTTACAGAGTGTTCCTGCAAACCTACAGATAAATTATGAGTCTTTGATAATAAAAACCTGAAATGCACACCTCCAACAACTGTGTCAGAAGATTGCAGAAACCTTGCAGGAATTAAAGGCAGACGTAGCAATATTAGTAAGACAGGCGTATCCTACAGTACCAGATAGTTTCCTGGAGCAATTCGCTATTCAAACTTTTGCCGACAGGTTGAGAGATATATCTCTGAGTCGCTAACTCAGAAATTATACTTTTAGGCAGTGCATATTCTGTCCCCTTCTTACACAATCATTTTGTTTAAGTTTATCTTTGTCATCGAATATTACTAACTGTTTAAAAACATTCACTCTCTGATGTCTCTTCAGTAGCTACCGAAAGGATAAATGAACATGAATATACAAAAAATCGTCTTTAGGTTACCTATAAATTAGACGAGCAAGTAGTTAACGCATACTTTACAGGGAAGGTGAATAAATCGGCCCTAATTCTCTCTCAAAAATAAAACGGTTCAAATCGGCATAAGAGCCAGGTCAGGACTGTAGGGTGGATGGACTTTTTAATTGAAGCCATGTTTATACAGAGCAACCATTGCTAATCTGCTCTTGTGAACCGGCACGTTATCCTGTCAGAGCAACACACCCTTGATCAATGCAGATAACTGTTTTTTTTTTTTCAAACGGGCGTCTTCCAGTACAAATTTTTTCAATTTTTCGACGATATCTGATGGGGAGGCCTCAACTGGCTGTCCTGAGCAGGGGTCGTCTTCAATTGACTCCCGACTATATTTGAAAACACCATACTTCTTATAAATCATTGATCTACTTCGGCACTATTCTTCATAAACGGTTTCCATTTCCTTCAATACGGTTTGAGCTTTCCTTGCTTGGTAAGGAAATTTAATCAAAGCACGGTGTGCTGTTTTCTCCATGGTTTAAGATTTCTTCCGGATTGATTAGTTTCGCAGGCAACTGTTCAAAAACGAATGATACTAATGATGAGTCCCCAATTATAATGACACGTACCATCCCACTCCATTCCCTTCTATTCCACGAACTTTTGGACCTCCCCTCGTATAATGCTACTGATCCTGTTCATAGCTTGGATATTATTTAATATTTCATCCTAATTTCCTATTATATATATGATTTTTTTGTCGGCAAACAATTGGCGCATTCAGCAGAGTTACGGAACTGTTACCAAATTTCTATGATCTTCTGCTGAACGTTGAGCTACCTATGCAACATCATTGTATAAATGATGTATACAATAGTAACAAGTAACATGTTGGGTAGCGGTCGCCATTTTTAGCAGCGTACTTGGCACTTGTGACAGTGTGTTACCGCTCTTTCTGCTGAATGCGCCCAATCATAGTACCCGATTATGTGGTGGATAATGAATTGATATACAATAAAAATATATTAAGCCAAGAATATAAACATGATTTAAATCCTTCATAGGCGGCTAATAGCCATAGCAGTTGATTCCGCCAAAATCTCACATAAAACAAAATTTAACCTTCAAAGAGAACTTCAATTGTTTTCTATTTAAACATATTATACTGTTTTCTATCATGTGAATCCATCATAAAATCCATTTATGTATTTTGTATTCACATGAAACGGTACAGTTCAGAAAAATTACGTGGACCGTAACCGTGGACTGGCATGGATCTAGGCTAGTACTTCAACACGGAAACATGCCGTCAACGAGCAGAAGATAGTGACAGACCGGTTTCTTCATTAGTGCCTCATAACTCTTGAAAAACACTTTAAGCAAAGAAATCTTTTACTAGCTAACAGTCACGTTTTGAGTATTGTTCACGAAAGTGACACCATCCGTGGTCATCCCTCAACCTCTGCCAGTCCACAGAAATAAATTTTTCAGAACTGTACCAGTTTCTGTGTAACTTGATGGTATGCTCTTTCTTAAAGCGTTGAATCTTTTCTCGGTATGTATTAGGTTTTCTCGAATTTTCTTGAAACTCATTTGTGTTTTTCAGATCGACGTATCCTGCGGTGATATTCTTCAACAGAGGGTGTCAGGCTACTACACATCCAGTCAAAGTAGCGTCAACTCCCCTCAGAATCCGACGGTGAGAATGCGTACTAGTCCATTCTTTGACAAGTTTGGAACATGTATCCAGAACTTACGCAAGCAATCAGACCGACAGCTCATCAAATGCGTGCAAGAAAACTTCAAATCGAAAAGTTCCTATTTCATCAAACCTCCTTTATCCAAATTAACTCTTTTTTTCAACGACCAACAAATGGAGCAAGATTACAGAGCGAATGTGCACTCTTTAAACGACCAAAATGAATCAATTGTGACTTTGGCCAACTCGAGGTTCAACACTTACTTTGACATTTTCGTTTCTTTCGTAGTACTTTTTGTAACTGCTATAACTTTGTTGATACTCCACGGTTTTACCAAGCTGTGGTTGATTATGTTCCTTATATTTATTGTTATACAGTTGTGTGGCTTTGTGTTTTGCCTGACGAATGTGTTGAATGCAATGGAGAGAATGTGCTTGTGTTTATCCAGATTTTATAGATGGAATATGTTCGGTGGAGTGTTGGTGAGTTTGCCAGTTATAACAGTTATGATCAACTTTTGTACCAAAGTTATTCTACCTTCATCTTCTGACTATCTTTACACTTTTCTCTTGCTCGTCGGATTAATCCATTTCTGCAATTTTACGCAGTTGAATTGTTGGATGAAAAATTTTTTAGCAACAGTATGCGGCGGTGTTTTCATCTCTCTCTTTTTAACGGAATCTTGTCCTACTCCGGCCCTGGAAAACATTCTAGAACAATCTGTGAATCCAGCTGTGCGTCATTGTCATTATCTGTACAAATTCGAAATAGTGATGGATCTCTTTCTTATCCTTTTTTTAGTTTGGTTGTTGAATAGGGAATTTGAAATTACTTACCGTTTAAGTTTTCACACGGGTTACATAGCAAATCGTGACAAAATTCATGTACAAAGTTTGAAGAATCAAGCTGATTATCTTATTTATAATATTGTTCCTGAACATGTTGCAGAACAACTAAAGAAAAACGCCAAATATTCCGAAAACTTCAATAACGTCGGAATAATTTTCGCGAGTATCGTCAATTTCAATGAGATGTACGACGAGAGTTATTTAGGAGGTAAAGAGTTTCTCAGAGTTTTGAATGAGCTAATTGGTGATTTTGACGAACTGCTGGACAGATCTGAATTTCAGTCAATAGAAAAAATAAAGACAATTGGTAGCACTTTTATGGCTGCCAGTGGTTTAAATTCTGAATTGAGAGGGGAGCAGCCAGACCCTAACCACCATCTATTTGCATTGATGGATTTTGCTCTGGAACTGCAGAAGGTTGTTGAGGATTTCAACAGGGACCTCTTAGAGTTCAACTTGATAATACGGATAGGCTATAATTTCGGAGATGTCACAGCAGCAGTTATAGGTAACACCAAATTATATTATGATATTTGGGGGGACGCTGTTAATATTGCCTCACGTATGGACACCACAGGTGTTAATGGTCATATTCAAATTGGAGAAAACTGCCTGTCAGTTCTGGAACAGCGGTATATTTTCAAACCAAGAGGTTCGATTTTCGTCAAAGGAAAGGACAATATGAATGTTTATCTCTTAGAACGTAAGAAAAGTCACGCCGAAATATATCAATAAATATACATTTATTGTGCCTCTGCCAAAAAATTTTATGCATTCCAAATGTTGCTTGAATCTGTGTAAGAATACTTGACCAAATGTGTAGCCTTAGTTTATTGATGCTCTGATGATGTTCAAGGTTTTGCATGAGAAATAGTGCAAAAGTACTGGGAGTCATCTCGTTGTGAAATAACCTTTATATGATTGTTATACACATTAATAAGAATATATCTATATAAATATTCGTCATCATATGAAATTCGTTGGTTGTGTATGAAGAATCCTACTAGACATTTTAAATGCTTGATTCAAATTGAGATATTTTTATTGGCGAAAATTTTATCAACCAAATTTCTATCTTCTATTTTTCTTAAATAAACATAATACTTTAAGCTTTATCTGTCAGAATATTATCTGAATCAGTTTAACGGATGCTCAATATTCTTAAAGCTTCTAAAACATTTTCAATTGAGTTTTTGTTCTTATAATTTTCATGGTGAAATAACGTTGAAGACAAACTTTTTTAGCCAAACGAATATTTTCAACATTCATAATAGTGAATAAAAAATCTGGTGAAATTCAAGAAAAGGTTTTTGAGAAGATTTTGTCTACAAAAATACTCATATAGAACAAAAAAATTTCACATAAGTGTTGAAGTAATTATTTTTAACTTATAATGAATACAATAAGATAGATCACTGCTCATAGTTCTACAATTAATCAATATGTATAGATATCTATTTGTTTTTTTTTATTTATTGTTGTTTATTTTTACTTTGTAAATAAGTTTCGTGATGAGCAAGATTATAAATTGTTGAGTTTTTGTTTCCCATAAATTGATATTGTAGATTCAATTGGTTGAAATATCTATCTAAAACTTCATAAATTCTCTGTTGAAAAATAGTTTTCAAGTCACTTGCAAGTTATGATAAAGTTCTTCCTTTTCCATTAGTTAAAATTAAAAAATTTAATTTTCATCGAGCAATTTAAGATAATGCTCATGATATGTCATTCATTTCCAAGCCTACCTCAGCTTTTCTGAGAAAAAATTTCTGGCACCAACTGTATTTTCCTCGAACTAATAACAATTAGGATATTTAGAATCTGTGATAAATTTAGATTTCTACAGTTACTTAAAGATATGCTTGAACATATTTTCTGAATATTGCAAATTATGGAAATGCTCTGAGAATTCTGTCACTCATTTCTTGCCAAATAGTACAAAAGAGATTTAAAAACATTTTGCATGAGCCTACAGAATCTCAAAAATAAATGTAAAGAAATTCGGAATATGTTGTCTGGGTTTTTTTGTAATTGTAATTTTTGCATATATGCACTGAACTTTTAGAAAACAATTGATTATGACTTCCCAAATGTTATGTGATTACTGAACAATTTTAATTTCTTTTTTCTTTTGGTATGAAATTAAGAGATTTAATATACAAAGAGTTGAATTCAAATAATAATATTTCATCTAATCAGATTAAAAAAATATATATTGTATGCCAGTTTCACAAACACCATGGAAATGTCGTTCATAGTTTCTTGAAGTGATCACAATTAGCTAACAATAATTTTTTATACTTAGTTACTTAAGTAACGTAATACTAATTAAACTTTTTAACATTTTATACTCGAATACTTTAATTATATGACATCAATTGACTAAATAAAATAAGATGAGTGGAACAGAAAAAGGCCTCATTCCATAAATATCAAATAATATGATGAACCAAAGATTTTTATATTACATACATTTTTTGCAGGAGAAGTCAACATTGTAGTCATTCTATGCAATATTTTGTTCGATACTAAACAAATTAATTTCGTCTACTCCATATAATAAAAAGTAACTTCACATTTGGCCTATGTTTTAGTATCCAAGAAGAAATATCGAGTTTTTTCAAATATGAGAATACTCTGAAAAAATTCTCAATTGTCACTGTTTTTATTTTTCGAGCAACATTCTATATGTTAATTTCCTGCAAAAAATGTGATAACTTTTTTATCAATATTCTCTTTAAATCACTACATTCAACGAAATATTTGAAACTGAATTTTAAGGAACTCCAGGTGAATAGGTTTTATCCAGTTTCCATGCGATATATACTTACTATTCTCATGGCTGAGAAAAAAAATTTCAATGTTTTTTTATAGTTTATTTGGAAATCACATTTTGTTATAAATGTTATGAAAGTGCCTTCTTATATCTTCGACTTCATTTTCAGCCAATAATTATTTTATATAACTCAATGTAACATGGAAACCTATGTGCACCGTCCTTTATGTATATTACATGATTAAATACATATATATAATATACCAAACAAGGTCTTCTAATATTCCCCTGGGTTGAAAAATTTCGTCCTTGAGGTTTCTTTTTTTTCTTTGATATCCCATTCGTTTTATTTGCTTTTTGCGGTTTGAATTGTTTTTTCCTGATTTTTATCTCACCCTAGTGAGTGGGATATCTGCATTTTGCTCTCGTTTCGTTCTTCTCAATTCTGCAATTAGTTTTTCTCTGCAACTTAACATTACCAAGCTATATACTTGTAATTCAATTCAAATGGATAATGCCGATATTAGTGTCACTCCCAAGCTATTGGTTTGCTTATTCATCATAATAAATTCTGCTAATTCAATTAAAATACAAAAGTCAGAAAAAAGCTACAAACTTCCGTATTTTACAATTAATTACCCAGATATTCGGTAACTTGTTTAGTACCTATGTACTTGTTTTACTCACAAGCTCAATTAGGTATAACTTTTGCATAATTTTTTTTAATTACTCAATTTTTGAGGTACCAATATGGTGTGTTATTTCTTAATGAGATTTCCCCAGTAGACCTTCATACTTGGGAGAATCATCTTTTTTGCACAAGAGAAGGGCTTCCCCTTCTCTGCTATAAACTATTTGTGTTCTGTGCTATTTACAATCATTATCTACACCATAAATAATCAAAATGCACGTATTTATGTTTTGAATGTTTTTTTTTTTATTTAATAGTCATAGGTTTTGAGAACTGAGAAGACACCATGCTTTAAAAGGGAATAAAGGGGTTTTAACACTGGTGTACTCTGGATTGACTCTGAATTTCCAAGATATATACCTGTTTTTCAACTTTTAATGGCCTCACTTCTAATATTAAAAAATATATAGTATACAGGTTAAAGGTGGGTTTCACAAAACTTATATTGTGCCATCAATTAAACTTACTAAATTCGAACCAAACGAATCACTTGATTTGAAATTTCAACCAATCTTGGTGGCTTCAATCAATTTGACAGTTCTTAATTGTGCAATCAAAGTTTTGTGAAACCCGCCTATGGAGCACTCACACGGGGACAATTGACAAGCCAATCCAATAGCTCAATGGAATGGCGTCGGGTGAATAGAGGCAATGGATTGTCCAGTACACGAAGTCAATTGATAAGCCATTTCACTAAGCAGTTGGATTGGCTTGGTGAAATAACGTTGAGTGAATAGAGAGAAGTCTGGCCAACAAAAACATTCCCATTCCACATTCATGCCGAGTACAAGTAATATAAGGCCTCTAGTCCCAAGCAGTCCAATACTTCCTGATCAGGTCGGAACAAGAGGAAGGCTGGGGGTGCTAAGAATCTCTGGGTTGGACAGAGCGACTGTGACGGTACGAAACAGGCAACGGAAAGGAGATTGGGAAGGAAAATGAAGAGGAAAATTTTAGTGCCTACATATAATAACAGAACCCTTTCCACCAACGACAGGATTGTCAAACTGGAAGAACAGCTTGAAACTATAAAATGGGACATAATAGGACTGAGTGGGGTGGGGAGAAAGGGGGAAGACTTGATCAGACTGAAGTCTGGACATATACTCTTCCACGAAGGTGACGAACAAAGTAAAATCAATGGTGTCAGATTCCTTATTAATAAGAAGTGGGCCGAAGAAGTCAAAACAATATATGGAAGTAAATCACAGAATCGCGTACATAACACTGGATTTGGGAAGAGATGAAACTATCAGGATTGTCCAAATCTATGCCCCCACCTCGACACATGAAGACGAGGAAGTTGAAATATTTTACAACTCCAGAAAACAATACGCACCGCAATCCCTCCAAATAAACGTTGATCATAGAGGACTTAAACGCAAAGATAGGCAAACGCAATGACAACCAAGAAACTAAAGTAGGAGAATTCGGACTAGAAGAAAGTGGTGAATTATCTAGAAACAAATAACTTATGGGCCATGAATACCTTTTTTAAAAAACGACCTAGCCCAAAAATGGACATGGAGAAGCCCAGATTTCGAATACAGAAAAGAAATTGACTATATCCTGTCAAACCACCCTTGAATAGTCCAAGATGTCGCAATAGTTAACAAAATCAACACTGGTAGCGATCATCGACTCCTAAGAAGTAAAATATCTGTTAATGTTAATACAAGGAGGATTGCGGAGGAAAACGAACAAAGAGACTGACGGACACCAAATAACCCTGCATCGTGAGGAATTTGAGAAGAAAATATGCGAAAAACTAGATAACGGAGGCCCTTTGATGAACGATGTAACTGAAAGAACAGAGGAACTCACCAAAATTCTTAAGGAAGCTACTGATGAATTACCTAAACAAAGAATAACTAAAAAAGGAAAAATAAGTGACAACACAAAACTTTCATTCGAAAGAAGGAGAAACATAAAGGTGGACAGAAAGAATAATTTGATAGAGTGGACAGAACTCAACAAGCTGATAAGAAAGGAGCTACGTACAGACATATGAACTATAATACTGGAATAATTGAGGAAACAATTGAAAAGAACAGAAGACCTAAGGTATTTAAGGAGCAACTCAGTTTGGGAAAGAAGGAGATAATTTCGATAAAAGATGAGAATAATAAACTATTAACAGACAGAGAGCACATAACTAAAGAAGTGGAAAAGTATTATACCAGTCTTTATTCCTCTAGGGTTCCACCAGATGAAAGCCAAACCAAACAATTAGGGAAAAAATACAAAACGTTGGCGCTGAGGATATACCAGAAATCACTACCGATGAAATTTATAACGCAATAAAGATGACTAAGAATAAAAATGCTGCAGGATTGGTCGGCATAATACCAGAAATGCTGAAACATGCAGGACCGAAATTTGTCGAAGAACGGGAAATATTCGTCTTGTGCCTGGAGACAGGACAAGTCGCGAAATTCTGGATGGAGGCTGAGGTGGTTCTCATTCACAGGAAAGGAGATAAAAATAGACTCAAGAACTATAGGCCAATAAGCTTGCTTTCTCAGATTTATAAACTATTCACAAGAGTTATAACCAACAGACTTACACCTTACACCGAAAATAGAGTACCAACAGCCCCGAGAGCAAGCTGGTTTCCGCCCTGGTTTCAGTAAGATAGATCATCTTCACACAGTGAACAACCTGATTGAAAAGTGTCATGAATACAACTTGAAACTCTTTAATGGCTTTCGTTGTTTATAATAATAATAATAACACTTTATTGCCAGAACTGTCGTAAAAAAATTATAAACCATACCTAGTGCAAAAGGTGAGCATATAACTGAGCGATATCTTCCTGCCTTCTAATCATTATTAAAAGGAGAACAAGATATGACAAGAACTGATCCCACAATAGTATTAATACAAAATCATACTGCAGTCGAACACGGATAGAGGAATAGGAAGCGGGAAAGGGAACAAAACGATATTTAGTTACTAGAGTTCCCGGAAGGCTGAACGAATAAGCCACAACGACCCCTGTTCATGATAATAATAATAATACTAGAGTTCAGTGATTAATAAATATTTCTTAAGAGAGATCTTGAATGACGAGAAACCACCACTCCGAGCAATTGAGGCAGGAATACATTCCAGAGCTAGGAGAACCTCAAAGAAAAATTGTTGTTCATGAATCTAGTATCATAGATATTCTAAGCGTAGTGAAAGAGTGTGCTCGAGTATTATAATACTGGCCACATAGTTCCCGAATATTCTCGCAAAGGTATCCAGGCTGATGTGCCCTCATTACCTTAAAACCTTACAATAGAAGCCTCCACACCCGACGTTGCCGTATAGTCAGGAGATTAAGTTCCTGCCGATAGCTACTCGCATGTTTGAACTTTTTCAAGCCATATATAAACCTGATGCCAGCATTCTGCAATCGTTCCAATTTTCTGGGTGGTTGTAAGTTCAGTCCCATGTAAGCCACATCCCCATAGTCAATGATCGATGAGCAGCAAAAGCGAATAGAAGTCTTTGTTGTTGAGAGTGGTACAAAGTTCTTGAAAAGTCGTAGCTGGTGCATAGTACGGTAGAATTTTCCATGTACGTCAACAATCTGGGCATCCCAAGAAAGAGTTTAATCGATTAACAAACCAAGATCTTTAACGCTGATAGATATCTTTCTGCCCATACGTCCTTGTGGCAGTTCAATCTGAGTTCACGAAAGACTACACCACGGCCTACTAAATCTAACAGGCCGGAAGGTTAGACGTTGCCGTTGTTACGAGTAGCGTGTCTAGTGGTACGCGTAGATATAGACAGTATACGTTTTTTCTTGTGCAATTCGCACTGTTTTCGATATAATTTCGAATTTATTTCAATTCACAATGTAATAAAGAACTGTAGGGAGGAAAACAAAACAGCATTTCGTTTATTTGCGAATAATTTCTCAATATTTTATCGCAAATAATCCAGAACTCACCACGAGGAGGTAGCTGTGTTATTGAGTTTCACAAAATTACAATCAGAATGAAACTTATTTTACTTTCTGAAGCGAATAAAATAGGTGGATGAATATCAGAAGAGGAAAAAAATATTATTTCGCTATCGAAAATGATTCAATTCTGAACATATTTTTTTTTAACATAAAATAAATCCTATAATAAAGTCTGAATAAATAAAAACAATTCTGATAACTGACGACTAAAAGTTAGTAATTTACTGTCGGAAGGAGCAGTTCTTAGGATTCTATCACTAACCATTATAGAATAATTATTAAGGAAGATATTACTCAAAATTTTGGGAAATTTGTTCAAGATAATTTCAGAAACCTGCTGACATAGTGAACATTAAATTTGTCGTGATAAATATCTCAAGTAAATAAACATTTCAAAACGTCTCTCTGAAATTTATATTGTAGAATTGAGCAGTGTCCTTTTCTTCAACGTTGGAAAAGAAGTGAGAAATTGCCTTGTCTTTGAAATGATCACCAAAGTCTGAAAATGAATCGATCTGATCTTGTTTGTCGCAATCGATGTAAGCATAATCATAATGGACAACTAAATTTTGTCTCCATACCTCAGGATCAGTTCTTTTTGGAGTAATTGAAGACGTCATGTAACTCAGTTGATTTGGAAAAATTGAAGGAAATGCATCATCAGTAGTTAATTTAGGAATTTTTCGCGGTATATTTATAACTGAACGACTGAACCTTCGGCGGTTGGATAAGAGTTATTTTTCAAGATATGGGAATCTCCAAAATGTTTTATACAAACTAAATTGTCTTCGTTGATTTTAAAACTACTTTCTCTATGAATTGCGGTAAGCCATTTTCTAACTTCTAAATACTAACACCTTCTTTTCTCATTAGTGGACTTATAGTTGCTTTTGCAATCGGGGCAGAGTACTCAAATCTAAGATTTCCAAATGAAATTTTAATAAATATTAAAGTGAAAAACCTCCCTGTTGATTATTCCTTCCAGATATGAACACTTAAAGTCGAAAAATTCAATGATGAACCGATACACACTGATCTTGCAACTGCAACACTTATCTTCACTTTCTTTGTTGATTAAAAAACCAATCACACGCACACAGCGAAACAACACAAACCTCTTTACACGCTTCCCTGTCGAATTTTGGATACGCTTTTACTCTCACACCTTCCGACCTTCCTCACAGAACTGAAACCTGCAACTGGCGTGTAACACCTCGAGCCCAATAGGCAACGTCGCGTTTTAAGGCAACATTCTGGCCTGTTAAATATCGTAGGCCGCGACTACACCCATGGTACCGATCAGGATTGGAATATCAGAGGGGTTGATGTCATGGAATGTACTGTTTTGACCGAATTCCCTTCGAATACCCATTGAGTACATGAATTACCTGAGAAGTGAAAATCTGAGGGAAAAATAACTCAAGAATTTTGAATCCCAGAAAAAGTACATTATTCAAGAAATGTATTACTATAATTTTTCCATACGATGAAATATTCAACTGCATGAAAAGTGTCGGCAAAAATACAAATAAAAAAGAAAACTGAAAAAAGCAAGAGTAGAACAAATATTTGAATAATATAAAAAAAATAATATTATTAGGGCTAGATGTTACAATAAGATCGAGAAAAGTACTGGAATTTGGCAAGTGATGAGTAGGTCTCTTATTAACTAGAGTCAGGTTATAACTATTCAAAATGTTACTTCATTATGAAAAAGCTTTTGACACAGTTGAAATATGGGCGGTGTTAAACTCTTTAGCCATCGGAGACGATATCTAGGAGAACGTTACACACTACAGAAACCTTGAACAGAGGGTCACTACCTCTAGATACGGGATGAATGAAGAGGTCTCGCGTCGATCAGAATGTCATGGACTGCTTTCGGAAGGTTGAGCAGCGAGCTAACATCTAAACTACCCAATACGCTGAAAAGAAAATTGTACGAACAATGTATTCTATCTGTACTAACCTACGGAGCCGAGATATGAAGTCTGACAAAAAACACGCCCAACGGATAGCCAGAACACAGCTAGCACAAGATAGAAAAATGCTGAAGATCAAGCTGAGCGATAGGATGAGCAACGAATGGATCCGGGAACAAACAAGGATAACGGAGGTTATGCAAAGGGTTGCCGAGTTAAAGTGGAGATGGGCAGGATATGTATCTCGCAGAACATAGCCCAAAATATGTGGAAATGGAAAGAAATAGGAAAAGCCTATATCCAGCAGTGGATAGAGATAGCACTGTCGTCGATACGGGGGGGGGTAATGGGGGTAAATACCCCCTCCCCAGGAAAATATTTATTTTCGAAAAATAAGTCATACAATCATTACATAGGAACATATCATGACAATATACTCTATTCAAAGTTTTTTTAGAGAAATTAGCGTTTGAATTTATAGGAATTTTCCATCGAGAATTATTCGAGGAATATAAATATGAATTATTTGAAAAAATGTTCGAATGTTGAACATTACTCCAAGGGCCAAATGCTGTGAATTTTTGTTGTAGCGTCGTGGGGGGACTGTGACCCAATATTGTTATGGGTTCATGATTCCTAATTGTAGTAGCAATATAATCCATTTGAGCCTGGTCAGGAACTGTTGAGGTTGAGTTTTCGAAACTCGAGTTGACTATTTGTTGGGTCATTGCCTGGATTTCCGTCGAATGCTTCCGATTTCGCGTCGAATATGACACGAAGTTTTGTTGTCTTTCTGTCCTCTTTCATCACCGCTTAATGCGGAATATAGTATCTTGTTTTGTTGGTCATTTGATCTGCTGGTATCATATGATTTAGTTGAATATACTTCCACATGAATTATTTGTACATTGTTTTCAATTGTTTGGCAGGAAGACCTACGTCGTTAGCCCTTTGAAACATTGTTTCAATAAAGTTTTTTACTACTACTACTTCAATTGTTCGTCCTTTTCGAACTGCAAAAGTCGAGCGATGGCGTTCCTTTTTGGTTTGACCTTTTTCCTTGAATGGTAATCGTGCAATATATGTACCATCTCGACTTCGTACGTAGGTTTTCTCGATGAAGTCTTCACAGATGCTGTCCTGGCTACTTTTTATTTTTGAGGAGTTAACCTTTTCTATTTCCCAGAATTTTGTTATTTGTTTTTCCTCTTCGGCAGTGGCAGTCTTACTGGATATTTGAGGTTGTGGACCAGCTGATGTGCTACCATAGAGGATCCATCCGAATTCCGTGTTTTGTGCAAGGAGGCCACTTTTTGACTTCTTAACACCTTCCAGTAGTATTTCCGTGTATAAATCGATTCCAAGGAGAATATCTATTTTTCCGGGTTTGTTATAAGTCGGATCTGCGAGGATTACATTGCTCCAATTTTCGTCAGTTTTGATTGGCTGCTGAGGCATGGAGCAGGTCAATTTTGGTAGGATATGTAACTCGGATTGTAATACGAAGGCTTGAGAATCTTGGCTTCATTATGGTGTGAATTTTCCATTTCGAAGTGCCAGCATTACATGATCCTAATCCTGTTATATTTGCATGTTGCTTTTCCTTTGGCATTCCTAGAGTATTGTCGGCTCCTTCAGTTATGAATGAAACTTGTGCGCCTGGGTCAATGAGAACCCGCATGAGTTCATTGTACCCTTTATTATTTCTAACGTTGACGAACGCTGTGGCCAAGAGGGGAATGGCTGGTCCATCAGTTTTTCCTAGATGGGATCCGACATCATTTCCCTGCTCTCTGGAACGTTGAGTTTTGGAAGTATCGTTCTTCGTCTCAGGTTAGCTTGTGGGCCATTTTTAGGGTTCCGATGATTTTCCCAATGTAACAGTGTATGATGCTGTTTATTGCATTTGAAGCAGAGATTCTTGCTCAGGCATTTTGTGTTGTTTGAATGTTTCAAACAATTCTTGCAGATTCGTTGCTTTCTTATAAAGTCGTTTCGTTCCTGTACTGGCATTTCTTCGAATTCTTGGCAATGATGAATTTCATGGTTACTGCCACACAATTTGCAGGAACGGAAGTCAGCATGGTAATTCTGAAACCTTTGCCTATGACTTGTTGATTGATGATCTGACTTTTTGATTGCGCCTCTGAGTGCTTCGAGCGATTGGACTCTGTTTTCCAGAAATTCCAAAAGATCTTCTAGCTCTTGAATGTCCTTGTGTGATGAGGTCGATTGTTCGTAAAGTTTTCCTTGAATCACCATATAATTTCTTCAGCAACATGTTTGCTATTATCTTGCTGCCCAACTTTTCGGCTGTGATTCCCATATTTTCAATGGCTCGGAGATTTTCTTGAACTGTGTCGTGAAGTCTCTTGATTGATGATGCTGATTCTTGTTGCAAGGTTGGTAGGTTCAGGATGTTGTCTGCGTATTTGATGAAGAGGAGTCGGTTGTTGTACCTTTTTGTTATTAATTCCCATGCGGTACTGTAGTTTTTTGATGACACCTTAAGAGGTGATGACACCTTAAGATGTTGGATGAGTTTCGCTGCCTCACCGCGAGTTTGTCCCTTAAGGTACTGCATCTTTTCAGCGTCCCCTAGTTCTTGATTTTGGTGGATGGTTTGAAGAAATATGTCTCGAAAGGTAATCCAAGTCTCATAGTCACCACTGAAGATTGGAATGCTTATTCGTGGTACAAACAGTAATGGAAAACGAAACGGTAAAAATTTACTGGGACCTGACGATAATAACGGACAGAACAGTGGAACATAAATAGGCCCGACATGGTGATATGGAATAAAAGATGCAATACAGCCATCATCATGGATTTTTCGGTGCCTCAGGACTATAACCTCGGTAAAGCCTACGGGGAAAAGATAAACAAATACGAGGCACTGTCACGTCAAATGAGAGACGTGTGGAAGCTGAAAAAGGTTGAGATAATGCCGCTTATAATTAGTGCGAACGGACTTGTTCATTGGGAAACAACAAGACATCTGCAGGAATTGAGGTTACCCAAGAACACCATAAACTGGATGCAGAAGGCAGTCGTCCTAGGAACCGTCAACATCGTACGGCAGGTGATCTATCCTCACTGATAAAAGTTGCTCTTGGTTTTCGAATCCGGGCAACCTAAGGAACCGCGACATGTGTGAAAGGAAAAAAAATATATATAGATATATATATATATATATATATATTATATATATATATACCATTTTCTGTGACTGTCCAAATTGATAATAAAAATTTTAATTTTCAAATAGATAGTGGTGCTGGTGTGTCAGCAATTTCTGAAAATTATTATTATGAAAATTAGTCACCATATCCTTGAAAACTCAATCAAAATTTTACATTCCCATAATGGTTATCAGCTAAAAATATCAGGTACTTGTGGTTAAGATCGAACTTTCAATAATTACACTGCAAATTTGAATATATTTGTAATAGAAAATGGTGGACCTCCACTCTTGGGTCGAGACTTTATGAAATATCCAATATAAAAATTGTTCCTCTTGATCAAATTATTAATTACGAACAAAATCTTCATGAAAAATTTTTCAGTGAAGGTTTGGGTAAATTCAATAAGTACACTGTTACCATAAACTTGAAAGAATTGGACATAAAGCCTAACTTTGTAGACCGTTACCCATATCATACCTATTCAATTAAAAAGAAGGTGTAGAATGAAATCCATCGTTTATTAGAATTAAATGTTATGAAACCTGTTGAATACTCAAAGATTATAGAGTATACTCTATAATCTTTGGTTCTGTTAAATTAGCAGGGTAATTTTAAGGTAAAAAATCAATCCTTTCATAGAAAATGATTCGTTTCCGTTGCCCAGAATCGAAGATCTTTTTTCTAGAATGCAAGGTGCTACAATATTTTCTTCAATTGATTTGGAATATGCGTATGGGCAATTATGGTTGGATGAGAAATCTCAAGAGCTGTGTACTATTCTCCTCATTTGGGTTTATTTAAATATTTGAGATTAACGTATGGAGTTAAATGTGCTTGTGGAAAGTTTCAGAGAATCAGAACAACTGTTACAAGATATAACGGGTTGTGGAGTTTTTTAGATGATATCTATGTTTGCGGTTGTGATCAGAGTGAACATGAATTTTAGATTACATTAAGTCCTAATCTCTTTAGATTAGAAGAATCTGGACTTAAAGTTAATATAAACCATATACCTATTAAACCCTATACTGCTAACGTGAAAATAAAATTGATGCAATCTAGTTGCCATGTCTGTTTACCCCATACAACAATCTGCGCATGCGCAAACTCAAAATTTGACAAATTGAGAAAAAGTGAGGTTACGTTTTGTTTTTAACATCTGACATCCCACTTTGACAAAATAATATAACTATTTGAAAAAACTTGAGGTTAGGTTTTCGCGCATGCGCAGTGCATAGCTGGGGGACAATTGTAACCACGTGATCGCTGCTTCAAATGAATGCAGGTAAACGGGCCAATGCTATCGTTATAGAGTTTAATACGTATATGGCGCAAACTAAGAATTTGACAAATAGAGAAAAAGTGAGGTTACGTTTTCACATCTGACATCACACTTTGACAAGTGAATATTACTATTTGGAAATATTTGAGTTAGGTTTTCGCGCATGAGCAGTGCATAGCTGGGGACAATTGTACCACGTGATCGCTGCTTTAAATGAATGCAGGTAAACGGGCCCGTGCCAGTGCTATCGTTATAGGAGTTTTATACGTATATGGGTAAGGGCATTTTACCGATCGAAGGCAATAGTTTGGAAGAGGAGAGCAGTGACGACTTCAGTTATGCTATGTGGCAAACAGTAGAACATAGACATTTCCTTGCAAGCACATAGTAGAGGAGTAAAGAAAAAGAAGAGATTTCTCTATAGAGTGACAATTCATATAACCTCTTCAAAATTTATATTTTTATAAAACCAGAATCATCAGAAAAAAATATTAAAATGTCTATACATTTAGCGGCAGTTTCTCGAGATCAGCTGGAGTAATTAGTGCAATCTTAAAACAGCTTAAATTAGTAAAATTGAAGCCTGTGAAAAAAATTCAAATAAAATTCGATCCATTTCACGCAAATGCCATAACCGCTAGGTAATTTCAACGGTATTATTGATTTTTCGCTATTATTAGATTTCTAGGGACGCACGCGTGTTCCCAAGTAAAGCAAGAAAACTAATAGAAAACTTTGTTGCAGAGAATTCCTCTACCATATTTCGACACCAAGTGTTGTCGAAACAATTTAAAAATTGTTTAATTAAACCTGTTGTGGTTTGTGATAGAAGTGAACCAGAGATTCAATTGGATTTAGTTTGATTCTGGGTAAACATCAGTCCTCTATGAACGGATTATTTCATAAGAAATAATTAAATATTAATTTTAGGAGTGTGAAATTCCTAGCAAATAATTTAAATGTTCTGGAAATTTGCAACATATAAACAAACATATTAGTTCTAAAGTTGAACCAGAAGAGGTTTTGAGTACACCTGTTGCAAAGTTGGTTTCCAAGAAACAAAGGAGGAAGTAATGGGTCTTAGAGCTAGAAAAGGAGATTATGTAATCAAAGTGATTGAACATGTGTACGATCAGTTTCCAGCATTCACTGATGTGTTTACCGAAGAAACCTTTTATGTTACTGTTGTAGCTGTCGTTATAAGCACTTTCGTTGTAGTGTTCATTCTTTCCCAGATACATAACTTTGAAGGAAGTGGATATTTGAGAGCTGCTTGTTACCAATACAAAACAATAAATTAGTATGTTTCATAGTTTCTTATGGTCTGTTAAGATACAAATTTTTTTTTTAGTTTAAAACGTTACGCGCCATCAAAATATCGATAATTTTTCTTGTGGGGGCAATGTTTTTTAGCTCTTTTGAGTTTGTTTCGTGTTATATATGTCATCACCTGGTTAGGTTTTTCCTAAAAGTATTATATTGTACGATATCAAAAATATTTGTAAGTGGTCCCAATGGTTGCTCATGGCGGCCCTCCGGAAGATCTGGTCACGAGCGAGTCGCCGTCCGCGGTCCCGCCACGCGAATCTTGTCGAGTCCTGTCTTTTCATACTGCTGTCTGTTTAGTCAGTCAATAATTCGAATATGTCTAAAACTGAATTTCCTGAAAAAGTTCACGAAGAAATGCATTTTTAGTGTGGAAGAGGAAAACACGCAGTACCACAAGGTCGGAAGAGAGAAAGTCGGAACACATTATGAAGAAAAGAGGAGGACTGTCGCATAAAACGAGAAAATATTGCAAAGGTTGCTATGCAAAAATAAGGGAAGAAAATTCGTCAAGAAATACAGTTGAAAAAATAAACACATAATGCGAAGATCAGCGTCATCATTGTTTGCCATGCTTCAATTCGAGCCACAAATGACTGAATGATTTTTATCCGTTTGAACATTTTATTGTATGAGAATAAGTGTTTTGATAGAGCTATCCCTAAGGACTGCTGCGGCGCTCAACGTGTTAATTCTGAATATTCTACATAACCTGAACATTGCAGTGAACTTCTCATAAAAAGATTTGTAAAATACAACTTCTACAAGAAAAATGTTAATTCCTTGTGTTCTATAGATGAGTCTATCAAATCTCTCCATCAAGTTGAAATTCTACAACCAAAATGCATTATTGCTCCTAATTGAAGAAATGATGGTAACTTTTTGAACTCTACTGCATTCCTACATTTTTTATTTAGAATATGCATTCATCAATTTTGAATTTTCTTTTAGAAATAAAATAGGCAACAGAGAATTTCTTCCTATTGTTACAGAAATGTTGGCATGAATATCTGAGAGAAAGATCCATAACTAACTATCACATAATATAACTTCTCAGAGCTGTTATAATAATGATACGAGTCATTTTTTGAAACTATCTATCAAATTAATAGTCTTATTTCTGTAACTTGTTATGATACCTATTAGAACTCATGCTTCTTTGGTCAACCTTGACATGTTAAATCGTCTAGACATAAATATTAATTTATTTACTAGCTTAAACTCGCGGCTCCGCTTGAGTTATATCATTGAGTATAAATATATATTAATACTCAATGGTTATATGTTATATTTTAATGTGAAACGCTACTGTAAACTATTTTATGCGTTTTTTTTCATTCGGTGCCATAATATGCAGATTCTTTGCTTCAGATACACAAGGGAACAGAAAATCAAAAAACCTCGCAATGAAAAATAAAATAAAAAAGTAATTACAATTGGGTAATATCAACAATAATGATTAACATCAAAAAATCAATAGGCATCTGCAACTCTCACAATTATAAATCTAAAAACAAACTCAAGTTATCGAAAGATTCACGAAATCCTCTTGACGAAATGAAAAATGAAAAAAAACCTCTGTCCAACAGTTTCTAAAAAAAATAGATTTTCATGTTCTTTTTTATTCTCTCCAGCACTCCTCGTACGCGTTCTGTTTAGAAGCAGCCGAACAGTACCACAAAGCAGACGTTCCAGTCCGAAAGGTAACGAATGAAAACAGTAAGGCACCTGAAAACTTGAGGCAGTGCGACAAGCAGTAGAGCAATCACCATAACCCATTGTCAATTATTATTGTAAATGTCCAATGGTTTGAGGATAATTTCATATTGTCTCGGAAGCAGATTTAGATCTGTAACATCTTCACGAAGGGCTTCTCCATTTCCACAGAATTCTTTTTTGGTGTGCTGTGCCGTTAGTCAGCATGGAGTAAATGGCTCGTATTTTTTGAGACGTAAGGTGTAATGGTTCCCGTTACTGCTGATCAATGCAAACATTCTTGCAACCTAGATTGCAGATTGAATGCTCTAGCTAGCCTAAGAAGACCTGGGTGATTTTTTGTTCCAACAGAGCTTAGTTTTTCTGAGGGTGCAATTGGGAAGTGAAAGACTTAATCAAAGAGCGCGTTAAGCAATGTATTGACTGAAGGAACACATCTTATAAGAGATATAATTTCAAATCAAGATATGTTACGTGTTGGGAAAGTTTTTTATAAGTTTTGATAGTATACCCGTTTTGATTATTTCGGACAGTGAAAGAAGTGATATCTTCTTTCGCTTTCACCATTCAATAGCTGGCCATACACGGACGTTTTTTCTTTGAAGAATCATGACTCCTGGGAAGTGGGGGTTATGGTGGCCGTTCCATATATGGAAAGCTGGTTCTTTGGGGTGTTTGCAGTGGCGTAACAAGACCTCAATTATATGTGGGCGAGATAAAATTTGCGAGGCCCCTTCATTAAAAAGGTTTTCATAAGAAAAGTGACGAATTATGAAGTGAAAATCAAATGAAAATTGTCGGCTTCTGGCCTCATTTAACTGCTTAATTATAATCATAGTCGAGCTGGGATGTTAAATCTGTTTCGATAGAGAGGGTTGCCAAAGCAGAAAGTCTTTCCTGATACATTGTATTTCGCAGATTTTTTTTTACCAGCTTTAATTTTGAGAAACTTTTTTCATCAGATGCTGAAATCACCGGTATGATCAATAAAATTCGAATGGAAAACTTCTTGCATGCTTTTTTTGCTATATATTGAAGAAGTTGTTTCAATGGAGACTGTACATTTGTACAGGGTGATTCTGTTACTAGAAGGTAAAAACGTTGAAAGAAGTTTTGGGCTCTAATTTCCTGAAAACACCAGTAGTGAAAACCGCTTCACCATATTTTTACTTGATTCGAAGACATAACAAAATTGTGATATTTTATCGATTTCTAAGATGTGCCATATTTTTTTTTAAATATCTGAAAAAGATCAAAACTTTCTACAAGCTCTTTCTTACTGGGACTAAGACTCTTTTTTAAAATTTTTTCATCTCTATTCCTCTTATGATATACAATGAAAAAAAATCGTTCGTTTTTAAAAGGAAAAAGTTTTTTTTCCACCCTTAATAGACAAGACAAAAAAATGAATATAGTGTATTATTTCCTGTGAAAATAGGCTATAAAAATTTCAATCGTTACTTGTTTTCAATTAAAAATGATATGGCACACTTTCGAAATCGATCGAATATTAAAATTAAGTTATATCGTAGAAAAATGAAGATATCGCGAAACGGTTTTCATTTAAAGGAAAAATTTTTCCGATCTATACCTTTTAACTTCAAATTGAGACTTATCGCATTCAAATTGGGATTGAACAAATTCAAAATGAGAAACACAATCGAATTAGGAATAAACACATTCAAAATAAGACTAAACAATTTCAAAATGGTTATCCACAATCAAATTGGAATTTAACAAATTCATATTGACACTAAACTATTCCATATTGAAAAAAGTCGTTTTATTTCATATTTCGAGAGAATTATTCTGAAGTAACTGAGAATCGAAATGAGAAAAAAAAAGCAGAGATGTATTATAAATGTATGAAAGATTTTGTTGAAAAATGTGAGAATCAAAACTCTGCATTCTTCTGTATTTTACTTGAGATTTTTCTCTTCCAGTCTTTGGATCAAAAATCAATCAGAAAAAAATTTTAATATATAATAGAAGAAAGACCACTGTGTAAAATTTGTGCTCAAATTAGTCAAAGGCCAAATCCAATTCAAAAACTTGTTTCCTCACAATAGAAAAAGAAATAACACTTCGAACTTTCAAAGATTGTAAAAAATTTTATTCATGAAAGTCTTCAGAATCATGACAATTCTCTATAAAAAAAGACATGTCATTTCCCAATATGAGATTGTTTAGTCCCATTTTGAATGTGTTTATTCGATTTTGTTTATCAATTTGAAGTTGCTTATTCCCATTTGAATGTGATTAGTGTCAATTTGAAGTTGAAAAGATATAGACCTCAAATACCAAAAACAGTCAAAATCAAGCAATTATGATACCCTGAACAGTTTCATCGCTGCTTTCATAGTCAAGTATTCTTTATGAATTAGGGCGGTTGAGATACGCTCTTGTCACCCTCAGGTGCCGACCAGAGTTAACTGATGTAAGTGGTGTTCCTTGCACGATTTAGGTTTGTGTGAATTTCTGCAAATATATTGCGCTATCGAAAGTTGATGAGTAAACTGAGGTACGAAATAGAAATCGTCGTCAACAAAGAAAAAACTCTTCATATAGATTCATCTGTGAAGAAATTGATAAATCTTAGAGGGAAAGGGGATCATTGGGCCGCGAGGCCCTTGAGGCCGAGCCGTTGGCGGTCGCCCACGTCGCCCACTCCCAGTTACGCCACTGGGTGTTTGAAATGGAAACTAGTTTGGAGATTTAACTTTTTTCAGTTAATAATTCAATACTGCAATTTGACATTTTATTTTGTATGAACAAGGAAGAAGTAGTTAATGCATAGCTGGGTGCGGACAGAGGTACCAGGCTTACCAGTATGACTCGCTGCCGTATTGGCGAATCCAACTACCGTTGAGGGCGCTGTAATACTTGTTTTCTAGGTTCGAAATTTAGCCACCAGCCTGAGTGGCGCTAGGGGTTTTTTTTGTAAATTTTTGAAAGACAACGGATATATAATATCATTCTGTGAAATAAATGAATAGATTTTCATTTTAAGAGTGATTTAAAGGCTTTTTAAGATGTGTGTTAATGCATTTCTGATTGTACATTAAGTGTGGCGAATTCAGAAGAACAACTCGTTTTCACCATGAATGATGAAAAAATTGTATGCAAAGACATTTAAATTACTTGTAAGAACAATTTATTGGTAAAATGAATATGTTTGACACTTGCTGGGATTACTCAAATGACGTAGAATAATATATTTGAAAGTATTTCCTAGATCCATGAGATTCTGCAGAATTCGTAAATGAATGGTACTACCTCAAAGTGATATCCAATTGAAGCAGAATCATTCGTGCTGCACAGAGGTTCAGATGAATCCGTTGAATTTGGAAACATAAGACTTCATTGTTTATTAAAGTTTTCCCAAATCATTTTTGGAAGTGGGTGCTCCCCTTTCATGAAGATTACGAACAAAATTTGGGTTGAGAACATTTCATTTAATCATATGTTGCAAAATGAATAAATGATTCTGAAATTTTTTCCAGTCTTTGTGTTTTGTTTGTAATTTTAAAATGGTAAATTGTATATAACTTTCATCACACAATATTAAGATAACAATCAATTGTAGATAAAATATTTGTTTACAATGGAAAATTGCCAGAGATGACACCAAAAAGTAGAAGAGATGTATGTGATTGCCAAGTCAAAGTGAAATGACTAAAACAAATGCTGACATAAAAATAGAACAAACCTTTGAAAATTTATAATTGTTTGAAAACTCATAGGGTCGGTTACACAAAACTTTGATTGCACCACCGTTAAATTAATTG